>CM053032.1:70657406-71134906 GCA_028564925.1 Lithobates sylvaticus | reverse complement strand
TTTTTTTGTTGTTGTTTTTTGTTTTTTTTTTTTTTTTTTTTTTTTTTTTTTTTTTTTTTTTTTTGTTTTGTTGTTGTTGTTTTTGTTGTTTTTTGTTGTTGTTGTATTTTGTTTTTTTTTTTTTTTTTTTTTTTTTTTGTTTTTTTGTGTTGTTTGTTGTTTTTTTTTTTTTTTTTTTTTTTTTTTTTATTTTTTTTTTTTTTTTTTTTTTTTTTTTTTTTTTTTTTTTTTTTTTTTTTTTTTTTTTTTTTTGTTTTTTTTTTATATTTTTTTTTTTTTTTTTTTTTTTTTTTTGGTTTGTTTTATTTTTTTTTTTTTTTTTTTTTTTTTTTTTTTTTTTTTTTTTTTTCCATTGCTCTTCCGTAATTTCCCCTAGATCTTCTTCCCATTTTCCCCTACTCTTGAGGAGTTCTGGTCCTTCAGTACTTCCACTACATATATATGGGTATATTTCCAATATAAATCCCTTTTTCTTACTCAGGCTAAATAATTTTTTGAAATATAGGGTTTTTATTCCATTCCGGCCCTTGTTTATCAAACTGAACATTTAAGGCATGTCTGACTTGTAAATATTTATAGAATGATTGTTTGGGTATTTTATATTCTGCTCGCAAAGCTGTAAATGTTTTTAAAATACTTCCCTCATATAGTTGGCACAACTTAACAATCCCCTTTATATCAATCAAATCCAATGATGTGGCGCGGGGGGCGGGGCCGAGTCCTGCATTCTATGTGAATCGACACAGATGCAGGACTCGGGAGTGCACCCGCACAGGCGTCTGCCTTAGGACAGCGCTTCTCTGACATGTACACTCAATGCGTGGAGGAGCCACCATCGCCGCTGAGGGACCCCAGAAGAGGAGGACTGGGGCCATTCTGTGCAAAACAAACTGCACAGTGGAGGTAAGTATGAAAAAACCTTTACAACCCTTTTAACCCTTTCGGGACTGGAGTCCCCCTAATCAGGGGTGGAGATTCTTTCCCACCCGAATATCTCTCTGAACCTATAAAAAATTCTTGGTCCCAAAAAGAATATTATTAATACAGAGAGATTTGTAAGTCAGTCCTCTCCTGTATGCTCCACTGTAGCGGGACCTCTCACCCTTCATGAGTACACTAAATGCACCAACCATTTCCCTTAAAGGGACCACAGCCCAAATATTTGTGAAACATAGCACTCGCCCAGGACCCATCCTCAGCATCCTGTACAATATGTTAAGGCACGATAAAAAAAACACCTATGCAGTACATCTATATAATACATTATTATTATTATACACGATTTATATAGCACCAACAGTTGATGCAGCGCTTTACAGTGTAGAGGGGAGAACAGCACAATTGCAGTACAGTTCGATACAGAAGGGACAGGAGGGCCCTGCTCGTAGAGCTTACATTCTAAAGGGAGGGGGGGTGGTGGTACAAAAGGTAATAGCTGTGGGGGATGAATTGATGGGAGTGGATCAGGCACAATTCTTAGGTGGGCGTGGGATAGGCTTCCCTGAATAAATTAGTTTTCAGGGATGTTCTAAAGGATTAGGGGCTGATCGGACATACCAGGGCAGGGAGTTCCAGAGGATGGGAGAGGCTCTTGAGAAGTCCTGAAGGCGAGCATGGGAGGAGGTAACAAGGGAGCTAGAGAGCAGGAGGTGCTGGGATGAGCAGAGGGGACTATTTGGCAATATCTGCAGATGAGGTTGGTGAGGTTGGTGATGTAGCTGGGGGGGATGTTGTGCAAGGCCTTGTATGTTGTGGTTAGTATTTAGAATTTTATACGGTGGGGTAGGGGAAGCCAGTGAAGGGATTGGCAGAGAGGAGCAGCAGTCACGCATCTGTTAGTGAGGTGTATTAGTCTAGCAGCAGCATTCATAATAGACTGAAGGGGAGATAGCCTGCGTAAGGGTAGCCCATTAAGGAGAGAGTTGTAATAGTCAAGGCGGGAAATAACCAAGGAGTGAATAAGTTGTTTTGTGGTGTCGTAGTCAGAAACGGTCGAATTCTGGAGATGTTGCGGAGGTTAAGGTAGCATGATTTAGCCAGTGATTGGATGTGGCTGCTGAAGGAGGGGTCAGAGTCAAGGATTAAACAAACAAGATATTTGGGGGGCACACCCTAAAAAATGCATAAAGATGGTGCTGCCCTAAGACCATACAACAGAACAAAAATATTACAGAGCACACATGCAAAACTGACATTTACCTCCAGCAAGGCTTTTTTAAAACACCTAGACATTTACAAAAAACATCAAAAAATATGGGGATTTGGTCACACCATATTGCTATATGGTGCTTAAGCCCCACTTACTGCGACAAAGTACCCCATGATTAGTGGGTCCTACACTATCCATAGATCTGGAGATCCAAGGGTCAAGGATTACACCCAGCACCCTGGCATGTGTGGAGGGACCAATGGTTGTGCTGTTGATCTTAATGATAAAGTCATGGGGGGGGGGGGGGGACCGGGAAGGAGGAAATATAACAAGCTCAGTTTAAGAAAGATTGAGTCTGAAAAAGTGGTGTGACAGCCATACCGATATGTCATTCAGCAAGTTTGAGATCCATGAGGAGATTGTGAGGGTGAGTTGAGGAGTGGAGAGATAGATCTGGGTGTCGTCGGAGTAGAGGTGGTATTAGAAATCCAGAGAGAGTTTCTACAACACTTTTTATGAATTCCAATGGGAGTTTTGGGGAGAAAGCTGTGTGGAAGCAGTAAAAAACATAGATACATTTTTTTAGAGGTTAGCTGTGACACTATACTTGTTAGCTAAACAGACATTGCTCTAGACGTTACTTTATATTCTTGGAATACATTGATTTTTTTTCATTATTTGACTATATTTTTACTTCAAGAAATGAAGGTGAAGTCTCTGACTTATTCACTTGTTTAAAAATTTCTAAGGTATGGAGAAACTGGAAAATATGTAAAGAGGATTCTAGAGCTTCACTGGCTTTAGCATTGTAGTATTTCATATATACGTGGCTAAAGAAGAAAAAATTAAATGGTATTTTTGGTGTATTGCTAGTAATAGGCTCACATCCAGAGCAATTGTTTTCTTTGACAGGTCAGTAAAGCCGGCCATTTATGGATTGAAATTCAGCCAATTCAGCAGGGACCGGCCGAATTTCGATCCATGTATGGGCATTCTGGGTGTACAGAAGCAACTTACATATTTTCGGTTTGTTTTGTGTTATTTTGTTGGCAGTACAAGCATGCCCCTGGACTTTATTTAGAAAACATTCTGCTGAACTTGTTCCACAACATATCACAATGTGGTAATGTTCAAAGAGCCAGAGTCATGACTGGACCAACGCCGGTGTTCTATCACCAAGTGTCCGGCTGTCACTAGGTGTCCGAAGTCTACTGCGCATGCGCAGCGCATGCGCAGTCCGGATCCAGAAGATTTTCGGAAATTGTCGGAAGATGAGCGGCGCCTGCGCCGTGAGTCGAGGAGAAGCCCCCACCATCCAAGCGGACATAGGGTTAGTCAAATTGAGAGGGCCCCTCGCGGGCTCGCTTCGCTCGCCACGCATCGGGCACGGCCTCGCTGCGCTCGGCACTTTTATATTCTAACTCTATGTCCACTGGGATGGTGGGGCTTGAAAGTGGACTGACGGCGCAGGCGCCGTTCATCCTCTGCAATTTTCGGAAAATGGGCGTTCTTTGTACTGCGCATGCGCAGTACACCTCGGACACTTGGTGATGGGGGACGGATAATGATACAACACCGGAAATCTAAATATACAATTTTCTGCCCTAATGTAGTTGTAAAGGTTACACATTTTTACCTTAATCCATTTACAGCTGTAGCACCATCAAGTGTGTTCTAGAACTAGAGTAGGCAAACTATGCTCTGACTCACTCTGTAGATTTTTATGAGTCTTAATTGGGTCAGGGTTTAATAGAGGTCAGGGCCGGGTGACTCATCCTGGCAGCCCTCTGGTGCCTCCCCCAGGTGCTGGAAGAATCCTGCCAAGACACATGGGAGGAGGTCTTCCCGAAGGCACGGTAGCAAGAAAGGCAGAGTGAGTAGTTCAACACTTTTGGGTACTAAAGCCTCGTACACACGATCAGATTTTCAAACGACCGTTCATCCGTTTTTTGTTGCATGCTAGTCTCATATCAAAAGTGAAGATGTTACTCACCATACGAAAACTCTCGTACGACAGAATACAACTTCAGAAGTGATGTAATGTGTTGAATAGTTTTGTATGTGTTCTTTCATTTCTGAGCATGCGTAGTCTTGCTCTTACGATTTTTTCGGACTAAAAAAGTACTAATTAAAAGGAAATACGGACGTTAAGTTCTTGTACGACAAACACTTTATAGTCTGCATATCCAGCTTTTGTCAGGCGAAAAATTGGAATCAAAACATCATACTAAGGATCCGAAAATCGTCAGACTAAATTTTAGTCAGCAGATCGTCAGCAGATCGTTCGTCAGACTAAATTTTAGTTTTGATTTTCGGATTGTGTGTACGGGCCTTAAAAGACAGTGGTGTGCTTAAAGAGGAGGGCCCCTAAAAAAAAAAAAAATTAAAAGTCAGCAGCTACAAATACTGCAGCTGCTGAATTTTAATAATCGGACACTTACCTGTCCCAGGGTCCAGCGATGCTGGGGAACGAAACCCCCCCTCATTCCCCGCTCCGCTCACGGTGCCAGCATTCTTAATGTGGGCACCCCGGCTGTGGCTTCACAGCCGGGCACCCACTGCGCATGCGCAAGCGGCGCCGTGATTCAACGCTCACTCATCTGGGACACATGACAGGTCCCAGATGACTGTGGGGCACCTAGGGGAAGTGACGTCATTGCCCGGGCAATGAAGGAGGCAGACTACGAGAGACCCCCTAGCAACAGGCATTTAGAGGGGAGTGAAAAAAAGTTTTTTTCCAATTATTTTTTTTTATTTTTTTTATGATTTTTAAGCCCAATTTTTTTTTTTGGTGGCAACACCACTTTAAGTCTTCAGTCCTTCATCAGCCGGGTGGGCTGGTGAAAAGCCAGCCAGATGAACAGGTGTGACAAGACAGCCAGGAGGGCTGGTGAAGGAGGCAGCTGCAGCCAGGTGGTCTGGCAGGGCCTGAGGAGGTTGTGCTGGGATCAGTGACCACAAAGGAAACAGGAGGGAAAGTCACATGCTGTGTCACTCCATGTGTGCTACTGTCAAGGCACTGTGAATTCCTGCCGTTACTGAACTGTCAAGGAGACTGTCAAGTTCCCCCAGAAGTGTACCAGCAGAGGCTGAGCAAGAGTGTGCAGGAGGAAAGTGAAAAGGAGACTGTATGTAGCTGTATATAGGAAGTTGTCCCTTAAGTTTGCTTAAGTCAAGTGCACATCCCATAACTTCACATCCCTATCCAAGTTGTTAACCCCCTAATAAACAACAAAAAAAAAGCTACGGACTGTTCCCTGACTCTGTGTGCCTGTGAAGATTTGTTGTGCCTGGCTATGCAGGGGTAGGGGATCCCCTTCATCTGCAGCTCCTACGTGGGGTGTACTACATAGCATTAGGGTAAAAAAAAGTCTTAATATTTTTACCCTCACACACACACGCCAACCCTTAACACTTATCTGCTGTCCTCGTCACAGCCACTGAGTCCAGGATCCATCATCATCTTTCCTTGAACTTTCTGGATTCTTACCAGACACTGAGGGCAGCAGGTGATAGGCCCCATGGGAAGCACATGGCTCAACTCAAGAAAGGAGCACTCACTGCTGTCTCCAGACCCGGATAGTTAAAGTGGTGTTTCCCCCAAAAAATAAAAAATAGCTTAAAATTCATAAAAATATAAAAAAAAAAAAATTGGAATTTTTTTTTTAACTAGGGGGTCCCTCGTAGTCTGCCTCCTTCAGTGCCTGGGCACTGACATCACTTCCGCTCGGTGCAGTCAGCCACCTGGGACACGTGACAGGTCCCAGATGACTGTGCGGCGTATCACGGCGCGCAGCACCGTTCGCGCATGCGCAGTGGGTGCCCGGCTGTGAAGCTACAGCCGGGTGCCCACAGTGAGAATAACGGTGCCGCAAGCTGAGCGGGGAACGAGGGGGGAGCATCGCTGGACCCTGGGACGGGTAAGTGTCCGATTATTAAAAGTCAGCAGCTGCAGTATTTGTAGCTGCTGACTTTTAAAAAAAATTTTTAAGGGGCACCCCACTTTAAGTAGACACCCACAAATGACATGGAGACAGTGACCTTGAGATCTCTGGCTACAGGAGGCAAGGGACATTTTAAAGAAATGGGACTACACATAACAGGTACAGTATATGAAGACCTCCTCCTATGGAAAAAAATAAAAAAACAGGGCTTAATGTAACTTAGCTATAATTTTGTATGTATGAAATAGGGCTGCAACTAACGATTATTTTCATAATCGATTAGTTGCCCGATTATTGTTTCGAATAATCTATTAATCAGAGTTTAAAAAAAAAAGGCAATTGATTCTTATCTATATGCAGTGGTAAATATAAATAACCAACTATGAGGTTAGGGAGCAAACTATTTAAACTACTCTGAGAATAACAGACAGAAGAGATATACTTTTTTTTGTCCAATTAGTTGTTGGGCAGATTAAAAAACACAAATTGCTGCAAAAACGCATTACATGCTTTTGTGCAGCTTCTCCATTGAAGTATATTGAACCAAAAAAGCACAGTTTTTCTTTAAAAAAAAAAAGTCCCTGACTCTTTTCAAACAGCAGGGGCTGAAAAAAGCATGGATGTGAACGTGTCCCATAGGAAACCATATAAATAAACTGTAGTGCGTTTCTGCAAAAAGCACCAAAAAACACATAAGTGAGAACCAGGCCGGAGACGTTTAGTAACATAGTGGGGGTTAAAAAAAAACTAAAATTAGCCCTTTATAGTACAGGGGGTCCCCGACTTACAAACATCCGACTTACAAACGACTCCTACTTACAAACGGAGGGAGACAACAGGAAGTGAGAGGAAATCTACCCCTAGGAAGGGAAATTCACTCCTGTAAGAGTTAATATGGGAAAATCCAATTGTCATTGGGACAGAGGGTGAGGTGAAATCTTCTGAACAGGGGCACAGACAGAAAAACAAATGTTACAGGGGTGATAACCCTTCTCTATGTTATCTAAAAAACTTAAGAATAGATTTTTTGGCTGGAGCTACACTTAAAAAATGTACCTGTTCCGACTTACAAACAGATTCAACTTAAGAACAAACCTACCTTCCCTATCTTGTTTGTAACCCGGGGACCCCCTGTACAACAAAAAAAAAGATAATCACTACTGTAAGGGGTACATTTTTTTTTTTACTGTAGAACTGTGAAAGTAATTTTACAGTAGCAAGTATTTGCTCTTTTTATACTATAATGGGCTCATTTTAGTTTTTTTACTGGCCGATTAATCGATTATGAAAATAGTAATCGATTCATTTCATAATCGATTAGTTGTCGATTAATCAATTAGTTGTTTCAGCCCTAGTATGAAATATATTGTCAGTTTTTGAGTTTTCCAACAGGTTTCAAGGATAGCAATCTGCCACCCATGCTTTTAATTATTTCCCACAGTGACTACTTGATCAAAGCTGGTGTGGAAATCGAAAATGGCTTTCTTAGTTTTCATTCACATGGGCGATAACACATGGTGCAATTTCCAGTGGCAAGAATCTGTGGATTTCAGCAGCTAGTATGGTATAAAGTCATACATAGGATATGTACAAAATGTATGGCTTTGTCTGACTTCAGGGGCGTAACTATAGGGGGTGCAGCAGTCGCGAGCGCAACCGGGCCCTGTGCTGCAAGGGGCCCATGCTACCCCCTCTACATATGGCAGGTGGCAGCATAGGCGGTAAGGCACCGGGCGCCCGGGTGGCTGGAGGTGGGGGGTGACTAGCAGAGCTCAATGCTCGACTACCGCACTGGCTGCTCTTTAGTTGTGCATTCCCCACACAACCTGTGTCCTCTGCCGCTCCTCCGGGTCCCCCTCTCCTGCTCCATGCAGTGCTGCTTAGTCCGGTGTCTGCCCTCCCCAGCCAGAGTCCCGCCCCCTGAGTCCGGCTCACACTGCACTGCATGCTTCTCCCGGGCAAACAAACTTTAAGCACACAGATGCAGTGCAGCCCTATGAGAGCCGGGTACCCAAAGGACACTGCAGGCTTGTATGCCAGCACCCCCCCCCTCCTCTCCGTCATACACAGATGTTGACAGGTCTTTCTGTGAGATATGTCCCCTAAGGACAGGGACCCCATCTCCCCTGGGTACAGGTCCCAGTTCTCCCTAAAGGACAGGGACCCCATTTCCCTTGGGGACAAGAACCCCATCTCCTCTGGGGACAGAGCCAACTTCTCCCCAGAGGACAGGGACCTCATTTCCCATGAGGACAGGGACACAATTTTCCATGGGGACAGGGACCCCTTCTCACCTGAGGACAGGGACCCCATCTCCAATGAGGACCCCATCTCCCCTGGGAACAGAGCCCACTTCTCCCCAGAGGACAGGGACCCCATTTCCCTTGGGGACAAGGACCCCTTCTCACCTGAGGACAAGGACCCCATTTCCCTTGGGGGCAGGAACCCCTTCTCACATGGGGACAGGGACCCCATCTTCCCTAAGGACAGGGACCCATCTCCCCTGGGGACAGGACCCACTTCTCCCCAGAGGACAGGGACCCCATTTCCCTTGGGGACAAGGACCTCTTCTCACCTGAGAACAAGGACCCCATCCCTCCTAAGGTCAGGGACCCCATCTCTCCCCTGGGGACAGGGACCCCATCTCCCCTGGGGACAGGACCCACTTCTCCCCAGAGGACAGGGACCCCATTTCCCTTGGGGACAAGGACCCCTTCTCCCCTGAGGACAAGGACCCCATCAACCCTAAGGTCAGGGACCCCATCTCTCCCCTGGCGACAGGGACCCCATCTCCCCAGAGGACAGGGCCCACTTCTCCCCAGAGGACAGGGACCCCATTTCCCTTGGGGACAAGGACCCCTTCTCACATGAGGACAAGGACCCCATATTCCCTAAGGTCAGGGACCCCATCTCTTTCCTGGGGACAGGGACCCCATCACCCCTGGGGACAGGGCCCACTTCTCCCCAGAGAACAGGGACCCCATTTCCCTAAGGGACAGGGACTCCTACTTACGTGGGGACAGGGACCCCCATCTCCCCTAAGGACAAGGACCCGATCTCTCCTGGGGACAGGGCCCACTTCTCCCCAGAGGACAGGGTCCCAATTTCCCTTTCCCTTCTTCCTCTTTGTCTCAAAGGTGTAACATCATAGGTCTGTTTAGATATCTCACCAAAGTCCCCCAACGGGACTCCTAAAAAATTGTAAACAAACTGCTGATACCAGTGGTGGAACTACATGGCTCACAAAAGTCGTACCTGTGACTGTGCCCTGGAGTTCCACCACCGGACTCGGAGGGAAGGGCCTCGGCTAGGGTTCAGGGGGGCCCTTCATGGTTTCTTGCACCGGGGCCCTGAAGGTTCTAGTTACACCACTGTCTGACTTATTTAGGTTTTGCATATATGGTCAGAATTGAAACATGTAAAAGAGATGTAGAGAGCAGTAAGGAGGGCATGCAGCATGCCACACCAAATGCTGGGTTCAGGAGTGTGTATTGAACAGGGTGAGGAGCTCAGAAGTTCATATCACACAGGACTTGGGACGCAGGAGTGGGTAACACAGGCCAGCATATAACCAAAAATGACCTCCCCACAAACCCCTCCCAGTACCCCCAGTACAGAGCTCTCTCATCATATTCTGTGTATGGCCAGGGCTCCGAATTGCATATCACACAGGGCGCAAGGCTCAGTAGTGCATCTCACGCAAGACTGAAGAGTGTATATAGCACAGGGCTCAGGAGTTCATATTACACAAGGTGCATATTGAATGGGACCTGCATATTAAGGTCCCATTCACACTTGTGAATGGGGCTGTCACAAAGTAGATGTGAGAATCCCATTGGATGTTTCTGGCAATTTAATGTTGGCGGCAGCCCCACGAAAATGAATGGGAGGCTGACAGCTCCCGCAAGTAACAGCAGGCGCTAGCATGTACACGATCATGGAGTGATTACCTGTGGGTGATTGTCCCTGGATGCAGACAGTCTGTGTTTCGGGCTGATCACTCGCAGGTAATCTCTCCATGAGCAATTGCATGTGAGCAGCTGCATTTAGCAGCAGGAACTGTCAGATGTGTATATTGCACAGGGCATGGGGCTTAGGAGTTTGTCTTTGCACAGAGCATAGGGCTTAGGTGTACCTATCACGCAGTGCTCAGTAGTGCATAGCATGGGCTCAGGAGTGTGTATCGCACAGTGCTCAGGAGTGCGTATCCTGTAGTGCTCAGGAGTGTGTATTGCACCGGGCTATGGAGTGCATATTGTGCAGTGCTCAGCAGTGATTATCGCAAAGGGCACAGTGCTCAGGAGTGTGTATCGTGCAGGGTTCAGGAGTGCCTGTTGCACAGGACACAGTGCTCAGGAGTATAAGAAAAGAAAACAAAGGCATTGTTCACACTAGTGCGTTTTAGGTGCAGTTCAATAAAAAAAATCCTGTTTGCTGCATCTTTGATGCGCATTGATCCAAACCCGAGCATCCATTAGCACGATGGCATCATTAAAATTCGAACTCTGCCCCTTTACGCATATCATTCTGCAGCGGGACTTCTTCAGAGAAAGTCCAGCTGCAGGAAGATACATGGAAAAGGAATGGAGTCTGCCATTTTATTGATGTCATCATTATAATGGGTGCTCCGGATCCATGAGAGTAGTGGTGAGCTGTGCAATTAGTGCCATCCATTTGGTTCACATACAGTACATTGGATTGGTTTAACATGTGCTTTTACATATATTTAATCCCTATTATTGCTGAATAAAATATGCAAAGAGCACTGTGAGAGTTTTTTCTCTTTTGTATGTATGCAAATGTAGTAATGAGTGTTGTGTAGAAGAATATTTGTTCTGGAAGACTTACAAAAGATCTAACAGTTTATATGTGATCTTTGAGATATGTTTTACACATTAACATACTTATTGGATTTAAAATGATTTTGCTTACCGCTTTGTATATTCATTTGCTTTCTTGCTTAATAAAACAGTTAATTAAAAAAAAAAAAAAATTATTTTGCCTTAGTTTTCACACAGTGCCGTTTTATTAGTAATATTGACAGCATTTTCACCATTACTTTTATATCAATTATTGAAATCCTCACCTGTGAATTGAGTTTACTGTGGTTAGCACTGCACTACATATCATCAAAAGAGGTGTCTAGAGAATACCTTCCTCTCCCTGATCGATAGCACAAATATGAAAAATCATCCCAGGCAATGTTTAGGACCTCGTGAAAAGATGCAGAAGCCAAAAGGTGGTTGCATTGTGCCTCACTCTTGGCAATGCTTTATTTCATTATTTTCACCCAATTTGCACCATTATTAGCAGGAAAACATAACATAAGCAAGTTGTGTAAATAGTTGTGCGCAGATATACATAAAAGTGTAGCTCTACTTTTGTCAACTACATGCTAAATGCACCCATCGAACACCATATAAATGGTTCATTTTAAATATTATATGCTTTAAAGATAAAGGGCTCAACTGACTAAGCAATAATACGTGTCATTTATTATAAAGATAATAATCTCACTAGTAGTAGTTAAATCTTAGTGAATTATAGCTAATCTCTGTTGTAGCCACATGTACTGTATCAGTTCTCTGCATGCACGTATGTATATGTTCACCTAGCGCAGAAGTAAAGATACTTACTTCAGCCTTTCAGTGATGCGGCAATACATCTCTTGCTGGTCTATGTCATCTTCTCCATCATTGTTCTCTAGGGGGTTCTGCCTAGGGATAGGTTAGTCCCAGCTGACATCCCGTACCCCATTCATCTAGTACAGGGGTCTCAAACTGGCGGCCCTCCCGCTGTTGCAAAACTACAAGTCACATGAGGCATTGCAAGGCTGACGGTTACAAGCATGACTCCCACAGGCAGAGGCATGATGGGACTTGTAGTTTCGCAACAGCTGGAGGGCCACCAGTTTGAGACCCCTGATCTAGTAGGTGTGTGTGTGTGTGTGGGGGGGGGGGGGGGGGGGTTATCCTTTTGATGAGTGAGAAGGTGCATTGTTTGGCTTCTGGGGGGGCCAGTTTGGTGTCACAAGCTGATATTTTTACCCTTTGATAAATACACTTGTTAGGTAACTCTTCATGGGTGTGTTTTTGTGTTTATTGTTTGTGTATCTTCTCCTGGGTGCCAGGTTTCTACCTCCTGTATGGCTGGCGGGATAACGTCATCCTGTACACAAGAGTCAGTCATTCTGGCACAGCCATAGTGTGCCAGGAATGTATGGTGAGCTGTGCATGCACAGCTCAGTGTGCATTTGGGAAAAAGCTGCAAGCAGGCAGGTAAGTTTATATTATTGCAGAAGAGACATAGCATGTCTTTTCTGTAATCAAACGCTGCCTGCTTACAAGTTTTGAAAATGTAGGTTTAGTTCCACTGTAATATAGTTTGGCTAAATGTATATAGGATGTATGTGTGGCACCCTTGTCTTAAACAGGGGGTTCTGGTAAATTTAGCCGTGATAGGTGGGATCTAACCTGGCTAATTTGTAGTCTTTGTGATCATTTGGTTTTTCTCCTAAGCCTGGTTTAACTGTGGTTCCTCCCTTTTGTCAATAGGTGGCACTGTTGCCTTTGGCATTAGTGTGATGAGCAGCAGTGAGACTGAGTTATAAATATGCATATCTATTTCAGCCAATCAGTAGGAGTTTTATGGACGCTGAGCATGCTGAAGGAGAGTATATATTTGGAGGAAGTCAGGTGATTGAGGTCTTCCCACCTAGACCTCATTCAGGTGTGGATCTGTGATGAACAGCTGCGTTGGGTGAGGCCTGGAGTCTGAGGCCTGCCCATGTGCTTGGGGGCTCTGCCAGAGAGAGCCTGTTTGCTGCCTGGGGGCATGGGAGAGGTCAGCCAGAGAGTGAGATCCTATTGTTGCCTGGGGGCATGAGGAGAAGGATGGAGTTCTGCGATGAAGTACCAGAGGTTACTCTTCATGGGCCGGGGACTGTGGTGAGGCTGGGAAAGCATCAAGAGGGACTCATCCAAGGAAACCCTGCACAGTGTTGTGAGTTTTTGTTGCTGTAGGAGACAGCTGTTGATACATAGGTACAGAACATTGGGTTCAGGCCTAAGGCCCTTGTTCTGTATCTCGGTCTACCTGGCTGTTTTGTTATTGGAGTCTGCTGATCAGTCTGCATATTGTCCTAGGGCGTCCTGTGCCCTAACCTTTCTCTCACATTTTTCTGTTGTGAGCAATAAACTCACTTTTTTTCATCCTAAAAGCGACTGGCGCCCATCTTTTCTGCAAATGTCCATGCCCATTATGCCTAAGAACCAGCACCCCGAGGTGAAATGTCAGCCCTCCCTGATGCTGGGGGTCAGGGGGCGCTACATATTTATGACTTATCTGTGACACTAATCACCAGTTTTTGATTGCAGCTACAGTTAAACAATACATTTCTGCTGTTACTCCAAATAATACCTAGGATTTCCTTATAACAGTACAAGATAGACACCCGCACAACTTTATTAGGGGAAATCCTAAAGAGTGTCTACGACATTCTTTAGAATTCTGATTTATCTACCATGTTGTCAAACATTTTGACATGCTGCTGGAAGCAGGGCTGGACATTGCACCTTGAAAATGTTGGGATTTGAAGCACACAGGTCAAAGAGCTAATGTGCATGAGGACTCATAAAGTTAAGGGTTGCTATGTTATAGGCAACATCTTGAAGTGTTAATTTTGCCTAATCACTGTCCTGAAAAATGTACCTTTTGTCTAGAATTCCTCCTTAAAAAAATATCAGTGTACATTCTGATATGTGTGGGAACCAAGGCACTCCTATGTCTACGACTACAACCACTACTGGGCTGCTCATTGTCCTAGTTGCTGAAGGCTCTGACATGAGGAAGCAAAGCCCTGTCCCAACCAAGATGTCCACTTCCATCCATGGACATAGCACAGAACAAGATAGGTAAGTACAACATAAGTAATGCACAAAGGATGGGCTGCAAGAACCACAGTCAATATTGACTAGTCCTTTGCCTTTGCCTGATTTTGGCACAGCTTCCAGAGTTTGGTTACTCTTTCAAGTCATAAAAAGGATAATAAATACTTCACGTCCAGCGACTTACCGTACATCGCTGGACTTTGAGTGGTTATACCTCGAAGATGCCTGCAGCGACTTACCCATACATCGCTGGACTTTGAGTGGTTATACCTCGAAGATGCCTGCAGCAGCCCACCGGGAGACCCAAGTGACCAGCCGGCGTGTCATTATAGTAACCCGAAACACCAATCTTGGTGTTTTGAATGCTTTTAAGTGCAGACAAAGGATTTGGGGTCTTATAGACCCCAGATCGCTCCATAAAGAGGACCTGTCACATGCCTATTGCTGTCACAAGGATGTTTACATTCTTTGCGACAGCAATAAAAGTGCTAAAAATAAATAAAAATTAAAGCAACAGTGTAAAAATAAAATAAATTAATAATTAAAAAAAAAAAAATGAAGGTGCCTCTTGGCCTCCCATGCTTGCTTGCAAAGGCGAACATGCACTTTGGTCCCGCACGCAAACAGCGATCGTCCCACACATGTGAGATATCACCACGAACGTCAGGTCATGGGCAGTAAATCTAGCAACAGACCTTTTCTGTAAATCTAAAATGGTAACCTGTAAAGGTTTTAAAATCCTCAACTATTGATGGTAAAATTTACATAGTTTGACGCCGTTGCACGGGAATGTGCAAATTTAAAGCATGACATGTTTGGTATCTAGCTACTCAGCATAACTTAATCATTTATATTTTACAAAAAATTGGGTTATGTATTTTTTTTTGCATTAAAATTCAAAAGTGTATTTTGTCCCAAAAAATTGCATTTGAAATACTGCTGCGCCAATGCAGTGTGGCATAAAAATTTTAAAAACCCACCAATTTATTCTCTAGGGCTTCTGATTTAAAAAAAAAAAATTTAATGTTTGGAGGTTCTAAGTAATTTTCTAGCAAACAATACTGATTGTTACATGTGAACAAAAAGTGCCAGAAAAGGCCCGACTGAAAGTAGTTAAATAACACAAAGTTAAAGGTGATGTTGGCGTTAGGCCCCATACACACGGTCGGATTTTCCGATGGATTCTGTCCTATCGGACAATGTTGTCGTAAATTCCGACCGTGTGTAGGCACTATCGGACAGTTTCCATCTGATTGTCCGACGGACAAAGTTCTATCTCCTGCTGGATAGATTTTTTGACAACAAAGTCCGATCACACCAAATCCGATCGTGTGTAGCGTAGTCCGACGGACAAAGTGCTACGCATGCTCAGAAGAAATTCTGTGACGGAAGCGCTCGGTCAGGTAAAACTACCTTTCCTAATCGACACAGCACATTCGTCACGCTGCAATGTTAAAATGTCTTTAATGCAGCGCATTCTCTTTTTCTTTACAATGCAAGAAGAATGACATGTTTTAGCTGCTCCTATTCACCCGCACTTCTCCCAAACTTAGTTCTTTATTAGTTTTCAGGATTTCTAGACTAGATGTTTATTTTTCCTCAGATCGTAAAAGAATCTTTGTTATATTTTTTGGATGATTTGTCATTTTTGTATTTTGTTTTGAATACATATTTTAAGGATAATTTATTTATTTTTTTGAGGGGGGTTGTGTGTCTCAACTTAGCAAAACAACATTATTAACATTTCTATTTGTTGCTTAATTTTACTAGGAGTTTGTTTGTTGTTGGTGCCCCTTGTTAATTATACTTTATGATTAGTGAAATGTACCTGCCTACTCACAAATAAACTGTCATTGTAGAAAAGTAAAACACATAGGCAATGATTCTTTCAAATCAAAAATACCTTTATTTAGGTCTCAGCAACAAACCAAAGAGGAACGCAGCGATGGAGAAACTTGGGGAATTTGCAAAGCCTTGGACCCCCATGGCAAACATCATTTTTGAAGCATCTAAAATTGGGGGCCTGAGGAGTACCTATCTAAATAATAAGGGAGTGCTATCTGGTCCTGAAGTCCAAAACATCCGCAACTGCAGCAGATGCCATCTAGGTCCCCAGGCTCTGGTCCTACGAGAGGCTCCATCTTCTCTCAGACCAGACTGAATCCAGGTCGTCACTCTCAGGTCTTCCTTCCACGCTTCCTTGCACGCTGTGGCTGTGGTGCTGGTGGGGTGGCAGAAGGAGGAGGAGGAGGCGGAGCATGGTCACTATCGCAAACCTGTGTGAGTGGGGTCATCCCCCCAGCCATACCCTTATTTAGGACCTTGAGGATGACCCCCTCACATATGCTGCGTTGCCCCACCTCCATACCCTTCATTTTAGTGGCAACCAAGGAGCCAAAGACCTCCTCGTAGGTGGGTGTGGCATATAGGGAGGCTGAAGCATCTCTGATCAGCTGGAGCGCTGACTCTCCCACCTCCCCCACCCTTCTTGCCCTTCTGTAGGGAAGGCGGAGGGGAGGGACTTGGGAGACAGTCAGGCTCCTACGCCTACCCCCCTGTTGGCTGCCACTACCCACCTCTTGGCTGTCACTAACCCCTGCCTCCTCCAGACTGCCACATTCCACAGCCACCTCCTGGCTGAGGTCTTCCTGTGTATGAAAAAGGGACATAGTTTGAGTTATTTGTTCATCAAACACACACAATTTTCATCTAGTGACTGTTGCAAAATGTTTACAAATAGCAAACCATACAATTCTCAGCCCTGCAGTTTATATTCTTGCCCCAAATGTCTCCAACACTACTGTCAGTTGATATGTCAATCACGTTAGGAACTAAGCAAATGGGGATCCTGAATTAAGTGAACATCATTCATTATTCCCAAAAATGGTTACAAAACTACTATAACTGCCACAAGCTGGGCTCCTCCACATCTTCCAGACTGGAAGGCCCAGGTTGCTCCTCGGAAGCCTCATCAGGGGTGGCGTGCATGGAAGGACGCGTGCAAGGAAGAGTCGAGAGTGACTTCCTGACATTAGCCTGGTCTTTGAGAAAGTGGAGCCTCTCATAGTACCAGAGCGTGGGCACATCTGCTGCTCCAGCTCCAGATGTTTGGGACTTCAGGACCTTATTGCGCTCCCTGTAATAGGTACTCCTCAGGCTGCCAATTTTTAGTCTTAACTTCTCCACGGTTGCCGTGGGGAACCTTGGCTTTACAAATGCCAGCAGTTTCTTCATGGCTGCGTACCTCTTTGGTCTGTTGCTGTAATCTCTGTGTTTCGCCTGCCATAATAGGGGCATTTCCCTATATTTATCAATGAAGAGGGGGAGAAAACTCACATGGTTGAAGCCGTCCATAATCTCTGCAAGACACAACACCACACAAAACACTATAAATAATGTCTGGCTAAACTCTCCTAATCTTCTCCATAAATAAGCCTCAAGGTCTAATCAGTCTAGGCTAGTTATGTACCAAGTTCAAATTGTACCTTCGTTCTAGCGATCGTCTCGTGCGTGAGCTTTCTCTCCCCTCGTCTCACAGATCGTGGCTACGACACAGGCGTGTGACGTTTTATATACAGTGCGCATGCGTCAAACTCCGCCCGCCCCTGATGATCTTTCTCGGCTATTCCCCACCCCTTCTCTTTACGGCGCAGTGGGGAGAGCACATGGCGGGGACACAGCAGGTGCGCCCCAAATATCCCACCAACGAGGAGGAGGACGAGGAAAGGCCGGAGGCAGAAACGTCCCGATACCGGAGCCTGAAATTCAAGGCCTCCAATATGTCATTTGGAGAAATGTTGGAGATGGTGGACATATTAAAGAGGAGCGACTATGATGGGAAGTATGGGCCTTACCTCAACCCCAATGTCCAAAAGGCCAAGATCATGTCTAAAGTTGTGAGGAGGCTGTACAATCATTTTGGGGTACAACGATCCAAGGAGCAACTGAGGAAACACTGGTCAGACCTGAAACTGAGGGAGCCCGATCAGTACAGAAAGATCAAGCGAGTTCTTCAAAAAAGTAAGTAGTTGTGTTTTGTGTTTGATTTTTGGCTTGCATACTGCTCCATGTGTTTGTATTTTTACAAAGTTGTACATTAGAAAATGGCCACTTTCATGTTCGTCTGTGCATTCGATCGCACTCAACCTCGATCTTTCTGTCATTGTCATGTTCGTCTGTGTCCATTCGATCGTACTCAACCTCGATCGTTCGGCCACTTATAATACGAGGTTTGGTGATTTTTTTTGGGAAAGGAAGTTTGTTCTCACTAGAGATGTCATCAAGAATGTAAAGCCAATTTAGTCAATGTAAAGGAGAGGTCACCCAGTAGCTGTTTACCCATCTGGACTCTAGAGCACTAGTGCTGGGACACCCAAACCCACTTTTTATTATGCTTTTCCACACATGTGCTCCAGTGGATACTAGAGGGGGGTCTCCATCAGACAAACTTCTACCAAAAAGCTAGTAAGTTTAGCACCTTTACGAAGTGACTACGTTCATGTTGTTGTCATTTGTAACTGGACAACCAAAAATATTGTCCCTCACTTTCAAGCAATGTTTGACATTTCATATTTCTGCCCTCAATAGATTGTGGTGCTAAATCTTCCTTTTGTACATTCTCATAGGGGAGCGAAAACTCGGGACGTCTGAGGAAACCACAAAACCCACACCTCCCAAAGAAGGGGAAAGACCAGAAGCAGAGGAGGAGGAAGGAGAGATCATAGAAATTGGAGAACTTGTCACCACAACAGGTGAGTGTGGGAGAACACAGCTACTGGTAAGCTAATCAATGTATGCCTGCCTCATTTCCAAGCGACATTTTGTTTTTTTTTGGTTGTTTTTAGGTGACGTGGATGTTGTGGAAGAAGAATCGCACTTTACCACAGAAAGTGCCCACGTACTCATCGGGGAGATAATGGTCTGCAATCGAGATCTAGATGACATAAAGCAAAACATCAATGATGTTCAACAAAAATTGAAAAACATCATTGATGTTTTAGGAAAAATCTGAAAACGCACCAAGTAATTAACACACATTTGTGGCTGTTTCTGAACACATTTGCAACTTAAGAACTGTGTGAAATTTGTAAAATGCACACATTGTGTCCACATGTGCTAGCTCCCATCATGGTGGATGAATGACAACGTTTTTTTGGGGTGCAACCACTTTACGAACTAAAGTGGTTGTGGTGAAGGGGTTGCACCCCCAAAAAACGTCCATTCATCCCCATGATGGAAAATGGCACTTTTGAAGATTCTAGGCATGTGTTTTACCATCTAATGTCCATTTTCAGACCCAAAATGTGTGCATGTTCTAAATTTCCAGTTTCAGGGGTGACCCCCCATGTGATGAAGGCAAGATCAAACACACTTTGAACATATAGTCATGTCTGATCTTGTCTTCACTTTAGAAAGTTGAACTTTCCTAGTTCCTATGTTCTGTTTTGCTCCATGCCTGGTTTTAACAAATGCGGAATGTTTGTAAACAATGTTGTAAAGAACCAAGATCTTGTCAGTTTTGCCAAGAAGTTTGTAAATGCACTTGTGAAAGTGTTGCAAGTAAACTTTTTTAATTTTCTAAATGGGTGGCTTCCTTATTTAAAAACACAAAAGCATTATGTATGTCAAATGTAAAGGATTTGGGGGGCAATGGGTGTTATTTACTAAAGGCAATTCCAGTTTGCACTGCAAGTTTCTTTTCCAGGGCACTTTTGCACTGCACTTGTAGAGCATAGTGGATTTGACTTATGTAAATGACACCCACAGTGCTTTGTACGAAAACACGTAGCACACCATTTTTGGGAATACACACATGTCTGACATGAAAGGAGTATTTTGGGTGTCAGTTATGCACTACAAACCTTCTCTAGACAAAAGATTAGGTATCAAACACACAACATGAGAAGAATCTTTTTGGGAAGAAGAGACTGTTACCTCCTTTTGCCCAGAAAGTGCATTCCCACTGTTGAAGCTAAAGGGCAAAAAATGTATATCTCAAATAAGCTAGAATATGGAAATGACAAGAAATCATAGGTTTGGTTAAAAAAATATATTTATTTAAAAATGCCTCTCACACATCGTCAGGCAGAGCAATGGCCCCCCTACCCACAAAGTACTCCATATATTGCTCGCGGACCTCGCGGGCATTTAGAGGGGGCAAGCCTGGACGTGCCGCTTGAAGGGCTGTGAGGTTGGCATTGGAAGGGCCCTCCACATCTGGGCCAACGGTCACCACATAGTTGGTGTTGTGTCTTTTCAAAAAGTTGTGCAATATGCAACAGGCAAGAACTATGTGGTTCAGTTTGTATTCCGCCAAGTTAATAGCCGTCAAAAACAGGCGGAAGCGGCTGGCCAGGATCCTGAAGGTGTTCTCCACCACTCTGCGGGCTCTCGACAGCCTGTAATTGAAGACCCTTTGGTCTGGGGTGAGGGTCCTCATCGGGAAGGGCCTCATCAGATGGGGAGTCAACGCAAACGCTTCATCTGCGACAAAGACGAAGGGGAGTCCTTCAGCATTCTCCTCTGGAGGTGGCAAGCACAGACTGCCACTTTGGAGATGCCAGTAGAACTCCGTGTGCGCAATGGCACCACCATCCGAGATCCGGCCGTTCATCCCCACGTCCACATACAAAAACTCGTATGTCGCCGACACCACCGCCAACATCACTACACTATTAAACCCCTTGTAATTATAATAGTAGGACCCCGAGTTGGGGGGTGGGATGATGCGGACGTGTTTCCCATCAATTGCACCTCCGCAGTTAGGAAAGTCCCAACCACTGGCAAAGTGGGAGGCCACAGTCTGCCATTCCTGTGGCGTGGAAAGGAAATGTGGAGTGAAACAAGAAAAAAAAAAAATTAGTCACTTTGCACATAAACATTGCAAGCAGATTAGACACTAAACATCTTGGAACAAGATCAGACTTTTACATTTTAAGCTGGAAAGTATTTGCAACGCAAAGTAGAGGGTCCCCCTAGCAGATTACTCACCCCCCATCAATCCCCCCACTTCTGATGGGCCATTGACAATAACTAGGGGTTTGGGGGGGGGGGGGGGGTTTGGACAGGTAACCCTCTGCACTTCATTGATTGCCAAATGGCTCAATAATGTGTGCTAGTTTGGCCAGACCCTCCTTACTTAACACTATTGGCAGCCCACAGGAAAGATAAAATAACATTCTAAATCCCCCCCCCAAAAAAAAGGAACGCACATTTGCACATTCTGAAATTACCTAGCAAGCTAATAGGAGGGAAAGAACACAAAAAAAGAGGAAATGGAAAGTATGGAGCCAGCCCCTTGCACTACATGCTTTGCTGAATTCATCCCTAAATATGACCACTATAAAGAGGTAGGTATATAGTGTGTATTGACCTTTGGAAAGCCAGCAGATAGAGGATTGGTACCATCTGACAGAGCAGTTGTGGGAGGGGGTTCATAATGAGTTTGGCACCCCCCCCCCCCCCCCCAACAAAGAAAATGGGGACAAAATGGGGCTCGGCATGAACTAAAACACACAGCAAACATTAGTGCATATTTTAGGGGGTGTTTGGGGGAAACCAATACTATGGAGCAGACAAAATACATTGCTTAAGTGACTAGGCCATAGGTGTCTATTGGGCCAGAAAGGAATGCTGGGGAGGTAAGTGAAGGGAAAAATGCATGAAGGAGAAAAGGGGCACAGCATATTAGAGCATATTGCAATCATGGTAATTAGGGAAGGAGGTCAAAAATACAAGACATTAGCAAACAGAGCATACATAGAAGGGAATAGTAAAGTAGAAATGTTCCCTTAATATAGTCCTCCTGCAGGACCTGGATGATGGCAGAACAGGTCTCTGGAATAATGATTCCCAGGGCCTGGGGAGAGATACCTGAGGAGAACTTCTCCCTGTCGCCAAGTACCTCAACGTAGCAACAAGCCTCTGCTCCGGAGTGATGGCTTGTCTCATGCAGGTATCCTGCCGGCTGATAAAAGGGGTCAGCAAAGCCAAAGGTGAAAAACGGGGTCCGTCATCCGGAGAAAGTTCCTGAAATCATCAGGTTTATTCTCCCGGATCTCACGAAGCAAAGGCATGTGCGAGAACTGATCACGCTGAAGCAACCAATTCTTGGTCCACATACTCCTCGTCACTCTGTTCATGGATGGGTCTTGGCTCAAAGCTAAAAGCCCGACACCAATTCCGCATACAGCACGAACTCGGCGATGAGTACGTACGGGAAACATCGCTCACAAACGGTCGGCTGGTCAGAACGGACAAACAGAAAGCACTGATAAACAGCAAGGCCTGAAAGAACGAAATGAATACCAGAAACGAGCAGACAATAAGCAGTGAAAATCAAAGCGTCCTATATCAAGATATAGGCCGCAATGACCAACAAATGCGAACTGACTACACGCACTAATAAACAGATACGCACGACAAGCACAAACTGAAGAGCAGTAACGATCTGAGTCAGAAAACTGAGAAGCGCGAATCGTAAGTCCCCAAACTTCGACTAACTCGCGATAAACACAGGATCAGCAGAAGGAGCCCAACGGGTGCAGGACGTGGTGCTGAACTTCCCTTTTCTAGTCTCGTGGAAGACGACTTACGTCACGATGTTCTTGCAGACCGGAAATTCCGACAACGTTGTCCGACCGTGTGTACGCAAAACCAACATCGGACAAAGTACGACGGACATGATCCGACGGACATGATCCGACGGACCTGGTCCTCGGATAATCCGAGCGTGTGTATGGGGCTTTAGATGTATGAATATAACCAAGTACTCTTAAAATAGTTCTAAAGTCATGTTTTTTTTTTTTTTTTTTTACCTTAATGCATTACCTGTATTAAGGTAAAAAAAAACTTTCACTAGTTGCTTGCTTTCCCCTGGTCCTAAATTCTAAGGTCCTGTAGCGATCCATTGAGGAGGCAGCGGGGAATGCTATGGGGGCACACCAAGCAGAGGAGGAGCAGACAGCATCTATGGGGGAACTCAGAAGCGGAGGTAAGGGGCTGTTCTGTACAAAAAACAGTGCACAGAGCAGGCAAGTATGAACCTCATTTTTATTTTAGGTAAAAACAAGGGAGCCTTTGCGATAGCCTTAAACTAAATCTGTCACTTTTCCCATTCAGAACAACGTGACAGTTTCTCTTGATTAGGCACTCACCACATATACATCGAAATGTATCTTTGCTATGCTCCCCTGCTGTTATGTTCGCTTAGTGCCACTCTGGGAATTATTCAGTACTTCCTGGTATGGGATTCAAGTATCCACCTCTCCTTCCTTCCATATGCAATGCAAAGTGGCTGACAGATCAATTGCCAAATGTGAGCAGTGTCACATGGGGCAGTGAGAAGGTCATGAGCCATATAAGCTCCAACTAAAACCAGCACTGAACTTACACAGGTTTTTATACTCTGGGTTCTAGCTGGCAATAGCATTGACGGGGACTACGAGAGAGGAATCTGTGGAAGAACTGCATCAAAAGATCCTGTCACTTTGCCTTAAATTGGCATAGTGGTGGATTCACTTTAACATATACCTACTGCAGAGATCTACTGCCCTCTACTGTTAGCTGGTATTATCACAATTTTCATTTTAAACGTTTTTATTATGTTTTCATAAGTTTAAACAACACATTTACAGTAGGGTGACCAGACATCCCCGGTTTCCAGGGACAGTCCCCGGATTGAGGACGCTGTCCCCGGACAAAGTCTGTCCCCAGTTTTGTCCCCGGATTGGATTTGAACAGGGGCTGGGGCAATTTCAAAGACGGGCAGAGAGAGGCAGCTGAGCTCAGCTGATGGTGTCCAGTAAGGATGGCCTCAGGCGTGTTCGCACACTCCACGTGCAGAGCCCGCCAGGAAGTCGGCGCTGCGCTAATCACAGGCAGTGTGACATTGTCCCGATGTGCAGCTGCAGAGATCGGGAAATGTCTCACTGCCTGTGATTAGCGCAGCACCGTGCCGACTTCCTGGCGGGCTCTGCACGTGGAGTGTGCGAACACGCCTGAGCTGAGGCCATCCTTAGTGTCCAGCAGCAGGAACAGAGGGGAAGAGGATCCAATCGTGGGGCTGCCAGTGCCTTCAAGGCTTCAACCCAGGTGTGCTTTGGGGGTGTCTGTGAATAGACTACATTGCACTTTGTCTGTCTCTCTGGCATAATGGATGGTATCGTAACTCACAGGCAGCAGGCACTCTATCATGGCTCTGGCTGGCTCTGTCAGAGTGTGTCACATAACATGGCTGCTGGGTGCTGATTTTGTTAACTTATTGGTCTTAAGTTAACAAAATCAGCATCCAGCAGCCATGTTATGTGACGCACTGTGACAAAGCCAGCCAGAGCCATGATATAGTGCCTGCTTCCTGTGAGTTATCATAATGCTGATGATGTTAACCAGTTGCTGATTGCCTGATAGCAGATTTACTGCTACAGGGCGGTCGCGCTGCGCAGGATAACGTGTATATACGTGATCCTGCATTTCTCGACTCGATGTCCACCGGTACCCACTGATCGTTATGTACATAGGCAGAACGGTGGTCTGCCTATGTAAACAAGGCAGATCGCTGTTCTGTCAGTATGAAAGACATTGATCCTGTGTCCCTGCAAAGCAGGTACAGGGATATATACCTTCCCTTAGTAAAAGCACCTCCCCCACAGTAAGAAAACATTTGACATTTGTTAGGCACAAATTTAACCCTTTGATTGCCCCAGATGTTATCCCCTTCCCAGCCAGTGTCATTAGTACAGTGACAGTGCACATTTTTAGCACTGATCACTATATTAGTGTCACTGGTTCCCACAAAGTTTCACTTAGTTTCCGATTTGTCCACTGCAATATCGCAGTCCAGCTATGAGTCGCTGATTGTCACCATTACTAGTAAAAAAAAAAAAAAAGTCCCCGGATTTCATTTAAAAAATCTGGTCACCTTAATGTACAGTAATATCATATATGGAAATACAATATTTGACGGAATAGAAAATAATAGAAATTAAGTTTCATTAGTAATAAACATTAAAATAAGCTATAAGGTAAAAATTAGTAGATGATACAACGTTACTTGTAACATATATGACTGAAATTAGGATATTTCTTATTTCAGGATTGAGTAAAGTAGAAATAATTCAATAGAATATTATACCTATGGTTTTGAGTGAAGAACCAGGTGGTTAAAATATGTATGAGATGGCACATTAGGCATGTTACAGGGCAATCAAGAGAAATAGGTATGTTTTCCAGGGCCAAGTTCATGCAAATTTGCTTGGCGTTATCTGTAAATATGAGTAATATTTCAGATTATCCAGCAAGACACCTATTAGAGTAAAAATAACTAGTGTAAAGAGAAGGGGAAGCTTAGATAATGGTATGATGAAGAGACATTGGGATGTGAAATGGGGTATGTCACCAGAGGGGATCAGTAGACCCGGGAGGTAAAAAATGTATGAATGAATTATATCACATAACAGATTATAGATCTAAATTTTGTGGGCTTTGTGTGCATGAACACAGCCCAATACCCCTAGGGGATGCTTAGGGTAAAGATAGACACTGGGGAGGTATATGCAATTCAAACAAATGTGTGGGTTTATTAACAGAGACGCATAACAATGCATATAATATACAATACAAAATGTTCAAAGGTCACAGCGTACAGAATAGCATGTATAGTATGTATAGTACTATAGCATGTATAGTTTTTTAACATGTCACAGCATGAACATAAAAATGTTGAGACAGGGAAAACTTGCTTTATGCGTAAGTATTCAGGAAAACGCCAACATGTTTCGGACTTTAGTCCTTTTTCAAGGCAGTTTAATATCCTTTTCTTTCACATCTAGAGTGTGTGAATAGATCGAAAATTAGTACATAAAATTGGCAACAAAGAATACTGTTTGTTTTTTTACCATATAGAGCAGTATGAGGTGGTAATATTGTGGGTGTAGTACTCACATGCAGTTTTTGTTTGGAGAGATGCCAAAGAAGGTGACAGGCCAAGTAATTGGCTAATGTGGCAGGGATATGCACTGGGATAGTCTCTGTGCAGGATAAAAGAAAAGTAGATATTGCCATATGGCTGGACAACAGGCTGCAATGGGTTCAGGCAGTTGCAAGGTCCTAAACAAGAGAAAGGCTGTGGGCCCGTGTCTTGTAGACGTATAGCCAAGCGATATGTAAAGCTATAATAGAATAAAAAATGTATAAAAGTCATGAGTAACTGGTAGCGTGGCATGAGCGGCCAAAAAATAGGAAGGAATGGTATAGAGGTTTGTTACCTGAGTCTCAAAGTCTGAGGGGAGTTGTCAATGAACCCAGAGAGTAAGCAGCATGAACCTGCTCTTGAACCCAGGTAGGATTCAACCTTCCTAATATAAGCTTTAATTCCCATAATATGGATATAACATTCTAAATAATGATAAATTATAAAATAGATATAAATCTCCCCTCCTCTTCTCCCCTGTCTTTTCCCCCTTTTTTTTTTTTTTTCTCTTATTGTTCTTGTTTTTCTGTTGCCCTCTTGGCTTCTCTTCTACCATCTGCAGGTGTAAGGAAATTCCTTCCGAAACTGACGTTCACTTCTACCTTCCAGAAAATTGCTTTTAAAAATGAAAATGTGAATTGCCACAAATTGAGTATCTTATAATCAATAGGGTATACCTAGAAGGTAGGCAATCTACTTACTAATTAGATCGCGGGCTAGACTGGTGATGATCATGTTACTGATGGGACATATTGGAGCAACTATTTGCCCATTGATGAATAATTCTCAATTTTTCTTGTTTTACAACTATATTTAGATATAAAAATTGCTGTACTATGGTTCTGATGAAGCTAAAAGCGAAACGCGTCAAACGTCAACTGACCAGCAAGTAAAACATAATTATGGAATCTTTTAGGTCCTAATGTATATCCGATATTCGATGGCCAAACTGTTGTAAATAATTTCTTTTTATTGTTCTTCACTTTTTGTGATGTATATTTGTATATTGTTTTGTATGTTTTCTAAATA
This sequence comes from Lithobates sylvaticus, assembly GCA_028564925.1. Classification (NCBI taxonomy): domain Eukaryota; kingdom Metazoa; phylum Chordata; class Amphibia; order Anura; family Ranidae; genus Lithobates; species Lithobates sylvaticus. The sequence continues at coordinate 71,107,927 of CM053032.1, read as the reverse complement.
AACCAATGAAATATTGATTACGGAATATCCGTGTTTGTTCAGGTGCCGAGATAGTCCGTCAGGTTGGCTAAACCCCCTCTTGTTCCTCTTTTTCTTTGTATATTCCCTAGGACGAGGTACCACCCATAGCTTATCTTTATATTTTCGTGTCCGCCATAATGTCGCAGTCACAAAAAAAAATCGCAGATCTCCGCCATTACTAATAAAAAAAAAAATTATTAATAAAAATGCTATAAAATTATCCCCTATCTTGAAAACGCTATAACTTCTGCGCAAACCGATCAATAATCGCTTATTGCGATTTTTTTTACCAAAAATATATAGAAGAATACGTATCGGCCTAAACTGAGGAAAAAAAATGTTTTTTTATATATTTTTTGGGGATATTTATTATAGCAAAATGTAAAAAATAATGCATTTTTTTCAAAATTGTCACTCTATTTTTGTTTATAGCGCAAAAAATAAAAACCGCAGGGGTGATCAAATACCTCCAAAAGAAAGCTCTATTTGTGGGAAAAAAAGGACGTCAATTTTGTTTGGGAGCCACGTCGCACGACCGCGGAATTGTCAGTTAAAGCGACGCAGTGCCGAATCGCAAAAAGGGGCCTGGTCCTTTGGCTGCAAATTGGTCCGGTCTGAAAGTGGTTAACAAAACCCACACATTTGTTTGAATTGCATATACCTCCCCAGTGTCTATCTTTACCCTAAGCATCCCCTAGGGGTATTGGGCTGTGTTCATGCACACAAAGCCCACAAAATTTAGTTTTATTTTTTATACGGGAATGCTATAGACCACCTATACTCTACCAAATCCTGCCCAACAACTTCCTCAGATTATAGATCTTAAACCCTTAGGGAGTAGTAAAGAGGTGTCAAAGCCCGGTGGTAGGAAATGTTCAATCCATGGTGTCCATAGGGCTTCGAATTTAGATATATTATCAAGATAGATAGCTTCTGTTTTAGCATGGATTAGGGATTGGGTTACTCTTTGTTTGACTAATGATATATCAAGTGAATCTGTTTTCCAAGCTTTCGCTATGACCTGTTTTGCTGCTGTTGTTACAAAGAGCATGAGTTTAAATTGGGGGTTTGACAAGGCATGTGGTTTACTATTCAGGAGTGCAAAAGGGGCGTCAGGCAGTAATATAGCTTTGAACATTGTGGAAAGAATATTAAATACTTCTGACCAAAGGGATCTGACAATATTACTTTCCCACCAGATATGTACCTGAGTAACGGGAGTAGAGCAGCCATGAAAGCAATGGGAAGGATATTGTGGAGAGAATTTAGAAATTCTGTCTGGGACTAAGTAGCATCTTGTGAGTACCTTATAATTAATTTCGAGAGCCTCTACTTTCGGGAGGTAGACTTTGTTGTTTGCCAGATTTGAGACCAATTTATGTCTGCAGATTGTAATTGGAGATCTTTTTCCCATTTGGTAGTATAGGTTGGGGGCGTAGAGGTAATGTGTGATAAACGGGTGTATAGGTTGTTAGAAATGAGACCACATTTATGTGGATCTGATTTACAGGCTTGTTTGAATATAGTGAAGCTTGGTGATTTCGGGTAATAGCACAATTTTATGTATAATTATGTACAATACTTCCTGCCCCTGCTGTCTGGGACTAGAAACCAGGAAAGAGGAAGTAAAGGGTGAGAAAGACAGTATCTGCCACATGGAGTTTCTACAATTGTACTTTCACCCAGCTTGAAGATACCATTATATGCCTGTTGACATTATTTGGACTCTAGTGATTCCATAACTTCCTGCAGCAAGCAGACAATGCTACACTGAATTTTCAGACAAGTCCTTCATGAGGTATCTGTGAGGACTACAAAACACCTCCCACATAGACAGAAATTGTGCTACCTCCAGGATTGCCAGTGCCAAATACTATAGCTAGGACCGTGTTCCAGGCTGGTTGGATCATGGCTGGAGGGTCTCCTCATCACTGCAGGTCTTGTCTTCAAGTCTCCAACACAAAGACAGACGTTGCATCAAACTCAGGGGTCCCTGAAACTGGATTTTGCTGCAACATTCATGTGGAGGTATCTCTGTTAATAATTAGGGGCCAATGGCACACCAAAAAACTGGAAAACATGATGGACCGTGGCCAAAAGGGAGGCATAGATAGTACGTCCAGAGGGTCCTATGCACAAGAAATCATCTAAGTCATGAATTACTAAATTAGACCGGAAGCATCCTGAAACTCCCATTCCTAAAAGGAACTAAACATTTCAAACAAGAAATGGTACAGACCATTGGTAAACATCTATCAACAAAATTCTGCCCTTGCCATTTTCACCCCAGCAGATGGCAACAACTAGGATGTACCGGCAACCAACGAAAGGCTGCCGAAATATCAGTTTTTGCCAACAACATACCTTTACCATACCTAGTAACCCACGACACTGCCATATCAAAAGAAGTATAGGACACCATGCAAAGCTCCGGATCAAGGGACAACCAGCAACTGGCAGGGTATCAGAAAAACCCTACGAGAAACCCAGCTGCAACACACGAGCTGCCTTCCTGTTAGAATAATGCTTTATTAAATGTGCCAACTTTTCTCCCTGCACTTCCCTCTTTCCAGCGTCACCTCCTTTTTTGAATGTTTTTTTATTTTTTTTTTGGAGGGGGGTTGTGTGTCTTTTCCTTTTTCATGCTTGAAGCATCTGGACAGCCATGGTGAAACTTGGGAACATGAGACCCTCCACACCCTAAATAGTCAAGACGGAAACAAACTTGCAAGAGGATCCGGCATTTGCAATTGCCTGAGGAAGGGCTATGGAACCAAATCAGCCCTACCCTTATTTAGGAGAGGACATCAGTTGCCTCACCTCCATACCCATCATTTTTGTGACAACCACCGAGCCAAAGGTCTCCTCGTCGGCGGGTGTGGCATGTAGGGAGTCTGAAGCCTCTCTTATCATCCGGAGCGCTGTCTGTGCCGCATAACCCCCCCCTTCTCGCCCTTTTGTACGGAGGGCGGAGGGGAGGGGTTTGGGTGTCAGTCAGGCTCCGAGGCCTAGCCCCCTCTTGGCTGCCACTACCCAGCTGGTGGCTGAGGTCTTCCTGTGTAGGAAAAAGGGACATAGTTTCAGTTATTTGTTCATCAAACACACACAAATTCTCATCTAGTGACTGGTGCAAAATGTTTACAAATAGAAAACCATACAATTCTCAGCCCAGCAGTTTAGATTCTGGCCCCAAATGTCTCCAACACCACTGTCTGTTGATATGTCAAACACGTTAGGAACTAAGCAATTGGCGATCCTGAATTAAGTGAACATCATTCATTATTCCCCTAAATGGTAGCAAAACTACTATACCTGGAACAAGCTGGGCTCCTCCACCTCTTCCAGACTGGAAGGCCCAGGTTGCTCCTCGGAAGCCTCATCAGGGGTGGGCTGTGCGCAAGGAAGCGTGGAAGGAGGAGTTGAGGTTGGCTCCGTGACATCAGCCTGGTCCTTCAGAAAATGGAGACTCTGATAGTACCAGAGCTTGGGGACATAGACCTCATCTGCTGAAGTTGCAGTTTCCTCAGACTTCACGACCTTCTTCCTCTCCCTGATATACGCACTCCTCAGGCTGCCAATTTTCTTTCTAATATCATCAACAGTTGCCGTGGGGAACCTTGGCTTGACAAATTCCACAAGTTCCTCCAGGGCTGCGTGCCTCTTTGGTTTGTTGGTGTAATGTGGGTGTATACCCTGCCACAATATGGGAAAATCCCTGTATTTGGCAATGAAGAGGGGGAGAAAACTCATGTCGTTGAATCCCTTCATATCAATCTCTGCAGACACAACAACACACAAAACCCTCAAAATTATGTCAGGCTAAACTCTCCTAATCTTCTCCATAAAGAAGCCTCAAGTTCAAATCAGTCTAGGCTAGTTATGTACCAACGTTAAATTGTACCTTCGTTTGTAGCGATCGTCTCGTGTGAGTTTTCTCTCCCCTCGTCTCCCAGATCGTGGCTACGACACAGGCGTGTGACGTTTTATATACACTGCGCATGCTTAAAACTCCGCCCGCCCCTGACGATCTTTCTCGTCTATTCCCCACCCCTTCTCTTTACGGCGTAGTGGGGAGAGCACATGGCGGGGACACAGCAGGTGCGCCACAAATATCCCACCAACGAGGAGGAGGACGAGGAAAGTCCGGAGGCAGAAACGTCCCGATCCGGAACCTGAAATTCAAGGCCTCCAATATGTCATTTGGAGAAATGTTGGAGATGGTGGACATATTAAAGAGGAGCGACTATGATGGGAAGTATGGGCCTTACCTCAACCCCAATGTCCGCAAGGCCAAGATCATGTCTAAAGTTGTGAGAAGGCTGTACAATAATTTTGGGGTACAACGATCCAAGGAGCAACTCAGGAAACGCTGGTCAGACCTGAAACTGAGGGAGGCCGATCAGTACAGAAAGATCAAGAGAATTCTTCAAAAAAGTAAGTAGTTGTGTTTTGTGTTTGATTTCTTGCTTGCATACTGCTCCATTGTGTTTTGATTTTTACCAAGTTGTACATTCCAAAATGGCCACTTTCAGGTTCGTCTGTGCATTCGATCGTACTCAGCCTCGATCTTTCTGCCACTGTCATGGTCGTGTGTGTGTGTGCATTCGATCGTACGCAACCTCGATCGTTCGGCCACTTATAATACGATGTTTGGTGTTTTTTTTGGGGAAAGGAAGTTTGTTCTCACTAGAAATGTCATCAAGAATGTAAAGCCAATTTATTCAATGTAAAGGAGAGGTCACTCAGTAGCTGTTTACCCATCTGGACTCTAGAGCACTAGTGCTGGGACACCCAAACCCCCTTTTTATTATGCTTTTCCACACATGTGCTCCAGTGGATACTAGAGGGGGGGTCTCCATCACACAAACTTCTACCAAAAAGCTAGTCAGTTTAGCACCTTTACAAAGTGACTTCATTCATGTAGTTGACATTTGTAACTGGCCAAACTAAAATAGTGTCCGTCACTTTCAAGCAATGTTTGTCATTTCCTATTTCTGCCCTCAATAGCTTGTGTTGCTAAATCTTCCTTTTGGACATTTCTCATAGGGGAGCGAAAACTTGGGCCGTCTGAGGAAACCCCCAAACCAACACCTACCAAAAAAGGGGAAAGAGCAGAAGCAGAGGAGGAGGAGGAGGAGGAAGGAGAGATCATCGAACTTGGAGAAATTGTCACCACAACAGGTGAGTGTGGGAGAACACAGCTACTGGTAAGCTAATCCATGTATGGCTGCCTCATTTCCAACACCCCATTTTTGTTTGTTTGTGGTTTTTAGGTGACGTGGATGTTGTGGAAGAAAAATCGCACTTTACCACAGAGAGTGCCCACGTACTCATCGAGAGATAATGGTCTGCAATCGAGATCTAGATTACATAAAGCAAAACATCAATGATGTTCAACAAAAATTGAAGAACATCATTGATGTTTTAGGAAAAATATGAAAAAGCACCAAGTAATTTACACACATTTGTGCCAGCTTCTGAACACATTTGCAACTTAAAAACTGTCTGAAATTTGGAACATGCACACATTGTGTCCACATGTGCTAGCTCCCATCATGGTGGGTGAATGGCAACGTTTTTTTGGGGGTGCAAACACTTTACGAACTACGAAAGTGGTTGTGGTGAAGGGGTTGCACCCCCAAAAAACGACCATTCATCCCCATGATGGAAAATGGCACTTTTGAAGCTTCTAGGCATGTGTTTTACCATCTAATGACCATTTTCACAACCAAATTGTGTGCATGTTCCAAATTTCCACTTTTCGGGGGTGACCCCCCCATGTGATGAAGGCAAGATCAAACACACTTTGAACATATAGTCATGTCTGATCTTGTCTTCACTTTACAAAGTTGAACTTTCCTACTTCATAGGTTCTGCTTAGCTCCATGCCTGGTTTTACAAATTGCGTAATCTTTGTAAATAATGTTGTAAATAACCAAGATGTTGTCAGTTTTGGCGTGAAGATTGTAAACGCACTTGTGAATGTTTTCCAAGTAAACTTTTTTATTTTTCCAAATGTGTGGCTTCCTTATTTAAATAAAACAATGCATTATGTATGTAAAATGTAAAGGATATGGGGGGCAATGGGTGTTATTTACTAAAGGCAAATCCACTTTGCACTGCAATTTCCTTTCCCAGGGAACTTTTTCAATGCACTTGTAGAGCATAGCGGATTTGACTTATGTAAATGACACCCACAGTGCTTTGTACGAAAACACGGAGCACAGCATTTTGGATGTCACACATGTCACACCTGGTGCTGAAAAGGAGTATTTTGGGTGTCAGTTATGCAGGACAAACCTTCTCTAGACCAAAGATTAGGTAGCAAACACACATGAGAATAATTTATTAAAAAATGCCTCTCACACATCGTCAGGCAGAGCAATGGCCCCCCTACCCACAAAGTATTCCATATATTGGTCCCGGACCACGCGGGCATTGAGAGGGGGCAAGCCTGGACGTGCCACTCGAAGGGCTGTGAGGTCCGCATTTGGAGGGCCCTCCACATCTGGGCCAACGGGCACCACATAGTTCCTGTTATGTCTTTTGAGGAAGTTGTGCAATATGCAACAGGCAAGAACTATGTGGTTCAGTTTGTAGTCCGCCAAGTTAAATGCCGTCAGGAACAGGCGGAAGCGGCTGGCCAGGATGCCAAAAGCGTTCTCCACCACTCTTCTGGCTCTGGACAGCCTGTAGTTGAAGACCCTCTGGTCCGGGGTGAGGGTCCTCATCGGGAACGGCCTCATCACATGGGGAGTCAGCGCAAACGCTTCATCTGCGACAAAGACGAAGGGGAGTCCTTCGGCATTCTCCTCTGGAGGTGGCAAGCACAGACTGCCACTTTGGAGACGCCAGTAGAACTCCGTGTGCGTAATGGCCCCACCATCCGATATCCGGCCGTTCATCCCCACGTCCACATACATAAACTCGTATGTTGCCGACACCACCGCCAACATCACTACACTATTAAACCCTTTTATAATTATAATAGTAGGACCCGAGTTGGGCGGTGGGACGATGCGGACGTGTTTCCCATCAATTGCCCCTCCGCAGTTAGGAAAGTCCCAACGGCTGGCAAAGTGGGAGGCCACAGTCTGCCATTCCTGTGGCGTGGAAGGGAACTGTGGAGTGAAACAAGAAAAAAAAAAAATTAGTCACTTTGCACCTAAACATTGCAAGCAGATTAGACAATCAACATCTTGGAACAAGAGCATTGTATAAAATTGGAGGCTGGAAAGTATTTACACAGAAAAGTAGAGGCTCCCCTTCACAGATTACTCACCCCCCCATCAATCCCCCCACTTCTGATGGGACATTGGCAATAACTATGGTTTTGGGGGGGGGGGGGGGGGTGTGGTGGACAGGTAACCCTCTGCACTTCATTGATTGGCAAATGGCTCAATAATGTGGCCTAGTTTGGCCAGACCCTCTGTACTTAACACTATTGGCAGGCCACAGGAAAGATCAAATAACATTTCCCCCCCCCCCCAAAAAAGGCAGGCACAGTGTGACATTATTAAATTACCAAGCAAGCTAATAGGAGGGAAAGAAGACAAAAAAATAGGAAATGGAATGTATGGAGGCAGTCCCTTGCACTACATGCTTTGCTGAATTCATCCCTAAAGATGCGCACTATAAAGAGGTAGGTATATAGTGTGTATGGACCTTGGAAAGCCAGCAGATAAAGGATTGGTACCATCTGACAGAGCAGTTGGGGGTGGGGTTCCTAATGTGTTTGCCCCCCCCCCCCCCCACCAAAAGAACAAAAAAAGGGGGCTCTACATGAAGTAAACCACACAGCAAACATTTGTGCATATTTTAGGGGGTGTTTTGGGGCAAACAATACTATGCAGCAGACAAAAGACATTGCTTAAGTGAGTAGGCCATAGGTGTCTATTGGGGCAGAAGAGCATGCTGGTGAGGTAAGTGAAGGGAAAAATGCATGAAGGAGAAAAGGGCACAGCATATTAGAACATATTGCAATCATGGTAATTAGGGAAGGAGGTCAAAAATACAAGTCATTAGCAAACAGAGCATACATAGAAGGGAATAGTAAAGTATAAATGTTACCTTAATATAGTCCTCCTGCAGGACCTGAATGATGGCAGAACAGGTCTCTGGAATAATGATTCCCAGGGCCTGGGGAGAGATACCTGAAGAGAACTTCAAATCCTGAAGACTTCTCCCTGTCGCCAGTACCTCAACGTGGCAACAAGCCTCTGCTCCGGAGTAATGGCTTGTCTCATGCAGGTATCCTGCCGGCTGATAAAGGGGGTCAGCAAAGCCAAAAGACGGTGAAAATCGGGGTCCGTCATCCTGAGAAAGTTCCTGAAATCATCAGGATTATTCTCCCGGATCTCACGAAGCAAAGGCATGTGCGAGAACTGGTCACGCTGAAGCAACCAATTCTTGGTCCACATACTCCTCATCACTCTGTTCATGGACGGGTCTTGGGTCAAAGCTAAAAGCCCGACACCAATTCCGCGTACAGCACGAACTCGGCGACGAGTACGCACGGGAAACATCGCTCAGAAGGTCACAAAAGGTCGGCTGGTCAGAACGGACAAACAGAAAGCACCGATAAACAGCAAGGCCTGAAAGAACGAAGTGAATAGCAGCAACGAGCAGACAATAAGCAGTGCAAATCAAAGCGTCCTATATCAAGATATAGGCCGCAATGACCAACAAATGCGAACTGACTACACGCACTAATAAAACAGATACGCACGACAAGCACAAACTGAAGAGCAGTAACGATCTGAGTCAGAAAACTGAGAAGCGCGAATCTTAAGTCACCAAACTTCCACTAACTCTCGATAAACACGGGATCAGCAGAAGGAGCCCAACGGGTGCCTGACGTGGTGCTGAACTTCCCTTTTGTAATCTCGTGGACGACGACTTACGTCACGACGTTCTTCCGGACCGGATATTCCGACAACGTAGTCCGACCGTGTGTACGCAACGCCAACATCGGACAAAGTACGTCGGACAAAGTCCGACCGACCTTGTCCGCGGATTGTCCGAGCGTGTGTATGGGGCTTAAGAATAATGCTTTATTAAATGTGCCAACTTTTCTCCCTGCACTTCCCTCTTTCCAGCGTCACCTCCTTTTCCTTTTTCATGCTTGAAGCATCTGGACAGAACATGAGACCCTCCACACCCTAAATAGTCAAGACGGAAACAAACTTGCAAGATCCGGCATTGAATTGCCCTGAAAGGGAGGAACCAAACTCTGTAGAGACGACATCAGTTTCATCCAAAGAATTACCTTGCAACCCCACCAAAGACTCCCTGGGCTTCGCCGATAGAGTCCAGATAACTCTATAAAAAGGGGGAAGCAATTCTCAGGGGCCTTTTCCCCAATGACACTAGCTAAAATTGTACACGCCTGCAACCAGTTTGAGAACGCACGGGTAATCAACCAATACCGCCGTTTTCTTCCTCCTTCTTACATCCATCTGGTCTAACAGTAAAGTTAAATTTCTCCAATGGCAAAAAGAAATAAATTTCCACATACTCACCCTTCCATATACGCTCCTTAACTTCCAGTTTTAAAGGCCTAAAGGCCCTTCAAAACACACATTGCATTTGCCAGACGTACCCTGGCGACTCCTTTGTCACCCGCTTTGTTGTCCGAAGTCTTACCGGCTGTAGTTACTGCAGACGCTGCCAGCCATTGACCGGAGGAATCTGATGGTCCCACACCTGATCCCTGCTGAGCTGTCAACTAAGCCCCCCAGAGCCCCCTTGAATAGAGATTGAATAAGAACAAGAAAGAGGACATGAAACAAAAGGCTCACCTAGCTGCTTCTGTCTCTCAGGACATCCAGCCGCAAATCTGGATCCCTGTGCAGAGCGCGGGAGTTCAACATCTTCAGAGCTGCTGAGCACCCCTTCAGACCGGCTTTGTTCACCAAGCCACGCTGTCGCTCTCTCCCCTCAGCAGGCTCCAGGGTGCAGTTGCTGACCCCTGAGTCCGGCAGGCGCCCACTGATGATGTCAGCAACCGCCACACCAGCACCCTGAGGGGTGGAGAAAGCCTCACCAGCCGACGCCCGACTCCTTTTATACGCTGCGCACACTCTGTGATGCCTGGATGCAGGGAAAAGCCGCCACCCGCGTCTTCTTTCACTGGGGGCCCTGGCCACCCCCGGGACCTGGCTGGCACACACCGATCTACCACTCCCACGCCAGGCCGCACTAGACATAGGCAGGAAGCCTGTATAGCCAGCCGCACCATCCATACTGCCAAGGTGTGAGGGCAGGGGAGTGGGTGCCAGATGAGAACTCTCCTGCCCTGTGTTCACCATAGACGAGGATTCCTCCCGACTCGCACAACAGAGGAATCAGGCATGCGCTTAGCTGGTGGGGTCAGAGGGTCCCTTGAGGGGCTCCCAGACTCAGGAATGAAGCGCTCAGAAGGCATAGACCTCCTAGCACGTGGGTGACTAAAAGAGGGCCCAGGAAAGACCTGCCTGGGCTCCTGAAAGACTTGCATATCCCTGGCTACTATGGCCAGCAATGTGGAAATGTTTCGGCAACGGCGCTTTTCAGGCACATTTAAACCTTTCTTCGGCCACAAGTGGGGGGTTAAAAGGGAAAAGCACCGCTAAAACTACGTTAGCTTTACCGCTAACAAGGAGAGGTGCCAGTGTGAAAGGGGTTTTACATCACATCCATGTCGCAGGGGTTTGCTCACCATTGACCACCTAGGAGGTTGCCACCTGCTGGAGACTTATTGATATGCTTTTCAATACCTTGTACAGTACACGTAATGTAATCTGTAATTTTGCTCGCAATTTAAACACAGTAGATTGTATTCATCATACAGGTGCCACTTCACAGGCATGGGCAGACCATCCCCCCAAGCAGTGGCGGCTGGTTCTCCAAATTTTTTTGGGGGGGGGGGTGCAAAAAACTGAAAAATGTAACTGTTAGTAACGCAGGACTGTACATAGCCATTTATCAGGTGATTATGTGTCATTACATAATTACATATAGTTACATAGTAGGTGAGGTCGAAAAAAGACACAAGTCCATCAAGTCCAACCTATGTGTGTGAATATATGTCAGTATTACATTGTATATCCCTGTATGTTGTGGTCGTTCAGGTGCTTATCTAATAGTTTTTTGAAACTATTGATGCCGCCCGCTGAGACCACCGCCTGTGGAAGGGAATTCCACATCCTTGCCGCTCTTACAGTAAAGACGTAGTTTAAGGTTAAACCTCTTTTCTTCTAATTTTAATGAGTAACCACGTGTCTTGTTAAACTCCCTTCCGCGAATGTCCCTATTTTGGGGTCACCAGTATGGTATTTGTAAATTAAAATCATATCCCCTCTCAGGCGTCTCTTCTCCAGAAAGAATAAGTTCAGTGCTCGCAACCTTTCTTCATAACTAATATCCTCCAGACCCTTTATTAGCTTTGTTGCCCTTCTTTGTACTCTCTCCATTTCCTGTACATCATTCCTGAGGACCGCTTCCCAGAACTGGACAGCATACTCCAGGTGAGAATTATCGCTTTATCCCTGGAGTTAATCCCTTTTTAAATGCATGCCAATATTCTGTTTGCTTTGTTAGCAGCCGCTTGGCATTGCATGCCATTGCTAAGCCTATCATCTACTAGGACCCCCAGGTCCTTTTCCATCCTAGATTCCCCAGAGGTTCTCCCCCTAGTGTATAGATTGCATTCATATTTTTGCCACTCAAATGCATTATTTTTCATTTTTCTACAATAAACCGCATTTGCCATGTAGTTGCCCACCCCATTAATTTGTTCAGATCTTCTTGCAAGGTTTCCACATTCTGCAGAGAAGTTATTGCCCTGCTTAACTTAGTATTGTCCGCAAATACAGAGATTGAACTGTTTACCCCACCCTCCAGGTCATTTAAGAACAAATTAATATAATAAATAGGATTGGTCCCAGCACAGTACCCTGTGGGACCCCACTACCCACCCCTGACCATTCCAAGTATTCCCCATTTATCACCACCCGCTGAACTCGCCCTTGTAGACAGTTTTCAATCCATGTACTCGCCCTATGGTCCATGCCAACAGACCTTATTTTGTACAGAAAACGTTTATTGGGAACTGTGTCAAATATTTTTGCAAAATCCAGATACACCACGTCTACGGGCCTTCCTTTATCTAGATGGCAACTCACCTCCTCATAGAAGGTTAATAGATTGATTTGATAAGAACGATTCTTCATGAATCCATGCTGATTAATGCAACACATGATCGGCAGGACCAGGAAGGTAACCTGGGTAAGTTGTTTAGGGGTAACAAATGGCACCATTTACTGGTTGGCCTTTAAGATAAGTAGTGCGCTTGCGACTGCGCGCCTGGGGTGCGGAGCGCGCGCGCGCGGAGAATGTTGAAGGAATGCGATCCGGGCGGATTCCAGAGAACCGAGCGGCGCCTGGGTCAGCGGAGCCGACCGGGGCGCCAGGCGAGGAAGCAGAGCTCGGGTTACAGTTTCCCCCTACCCGCATGTCTTTGATGAGGGTATTGTCTTTGTTACCTCTCGAGCACAATTATATATACAGGCCTGTAACGAAGTCCGAGCGGAGCATTAAGAACAAGGGTTTAAGGAGGAAAAGTGAAGGAGTTGGGGATGGGACTTTTTTAAGGAGGGCCACAGGGTTAGCGTACCTGGGGATGCGGAAATCAGTTTTTTCCAGGATGACCAGTGGAGATGAGAGGCTTGACGTCTACCACTCCGGAAGAAGTTTGAGGTTCTTGAATTAAAAAGAAGAGGCGTGGAGGGAGGAAAGGTTTTGGGCCCAGGAGGAACTTGCGAAGCAAGGAGGCAGGAGCACAGATATGGTGGACTTGAATGTGGGTGATCAGACACTCAGGGGGTACAATGTGTTGTACAGGAGACTCGGACTCAGAAGAATCGGTGGAACGTGATAGGGCGTCAGCCCTGACATTCTTGTCTGCAGGACGGAAATGGATTTCGAAGTTGAAGCGGGCAAAAAACAATGACCACCTAGCTTGACGTGGGTTCAATCGCTGGGCGGACTGGAGGTAAGACAGATTTTTGTGATCAGTGAAGATCGTGATGAGATGAGTGGACCCCTCAAGGAGATGTCTCCACTCCCTCAAGTGCTAGCTTAATGGCCAGCAATTCACGGTCTCCGATGGAATAGTTCTTTTCAGGGGGGAAAAGGTCTTGGAGAAAAAACCACAGGTGACGTACTTGCCCTTGGAGTCTTTCTGGAGAAGCACGGCTCCAGCTCCCACCGAGGAGGCATCGACTTCCAGGAAGAACGGTTTGAGGGGATCAGGCCTGGATAGAACGGATGCAGAGGCAAAGACAGACTTGAGGCGGTTAAACGCCTCATCAGCTTGAGGAGGCCAGGACCTCGGATTCGCACCTTTTTTGGTTAGTGCCACAATAGGCGCGACAATGGTGGAGAAGAGGGAAATGAACTGGCGGTAATAGTTGGCGAATCCGAGGAAACGCTGGATGGCCCGTAGCCCGGTAGGACGTGGCCAGTTCAGGACGGCAGAGAGTTTCTCCGGGTCCATTTGGAGACCTTGTCCCGAGACCAAGTACCCCAGGAAGGGAAGACTGCCGCGTTCAAAGTGACATTTCTCTAGTTTGGCGTACAGACGGTTATCACGGAGTCGCTGGAGCACCTGACGGACATGAAGACGGTGCTCTTCCAGGCTAGAGGAGAAAATCAGGATATCATCCAGGTAGACAACAACACAGGTGTACAACAGATCTCTGAAAATCTCATTCACAAAGTCTTGAAAGACCGCAGGGGCATTGCATAACCCAAAGGGCATGACCAGGTATTCAAAGTGTCCGTCACGGGTGTTAAAGGCGGTTTTCCATTCATCGCCCTTACGGATACGGATGAGATTATATGCGCCCCGGAGGTCCAGTTTGGTGAAAAGGCTTGCTCTGCGCAAACGGTCAAACAGCTCTGAGATGAGGGGCAGTGGGTAGCGATTTTTTACCGTGATTTTATTAAGACTACGATAGTCAATGCAGGGACGTAGGGACCCGTCCTTTTTGGCGACAAAGAAGAATCCTGCTCCAGCAGGGGAAGAGGACTTGCGGATGAAGCCTCTCTTGAGGTTCTCCTGGATGTAGTCTGTCATGGCTTGTGTCTCCGGGATGGAGAGAGGGTAGATCCTGCCACGGGACGGGGTGGTTCCAGGGAGGAGATCAATAGGGCAATCAAAGGGTCTGTGTGGTGGCAAGACCTCCGCTTGCTTTTTGCAAAACACGTCGGAAAAGTCCTGGTAAGGCTTGGGAAGACTAGGCAGAGCAGCAGCGTTGGAAACTTTTTTAATGGGCACCGCTTTGAGGCAATGCCTGTGACAGGAAGGACCCCAACTTTTGATGTACCCCGAGGACCAGTCGAGGGTAGGAGAATGTAGCTGGAGCCAGGGTAGGCAAAAAGGATCTCAGAGGTACAGTTGGGTAACACCAAGAAGCTAATCTTTTCATGATGGAGAACTCCAATCTTCATGAGGAGAGGTTCAGTGCGATAGCGCACGATACAGTTCAGGTTTTGACCATTCACAGAGGTGATGAAAAAGGGCTTGACGAGACGGGTAACTGGAACATTAAATTTGTTGATGAGTGAAGCTTCAATGAAGTTTCCTGCCGAACCAGAGTCCAGAAAGGCCACAGCGGAGAAAGAGGATCTCTTGGTCAGAGAAATCCTCACAGGAATGGTCAGACGGGGAGAGGAAGAATCCACACCTAGCAGCGCCTCTCCTACGTTAGCTAGGTGCGAGCGTTTCCCTGACGCTGAGGGCGGATAGAGCAGTCTTTTAAGAAATGATCGGGACTGGCGCAATACAGGCACAGATTATGGTCTCGGCGGCGAGTCCTCTCTTGAGTGGTCAAGCGTGACCGATCCACTTGCATAGCCTCCTCAGCAGGAGGAGCAGGAACGGGTTGCAGAGGATTCTGGAAGAGAGGTGCCAGGCGAGGAAACCGCCTGACGCGACCAAAGTCCTTTTCCTGGCGTAGCTCTAGGCGTCTTTCGGTATAACGCATGTCAATGCGGGTGGCTAGCTGGATGAGTTCAGACAGGGTAGCAGGAATCTCTCGTGCGGCCAGCACATCTTTGACATGACTGGATAGACCCTTTTTGAAGGTCACGCAGAGGGCCTCATTGTTCCAGGAGAGTTCAGATGCCAGGGTGAGGAACTGAATGGCGTAATCGCCCACTGAAGAATTCCCCTGGACGAGGTTCAGGAGAGCCGTCTCGGCAGAGGAGGCCCGGGCTGGTTCTTCGAAGACACTGCGGACTTCAGAGAAGAAGGTTGGAATAGAAGCTGTGGCAGGATCGCCACGGTCCCAAAGTGGTGTAGCCCAGGCCAGGGCCTTATCAGATAGTAGGCTAACCACGAACGCCACCTTTGAGCGTTCTGTGGGGAACTGGTCCGACAACATCTCCAGATGGAGGGAACACTGGGATAGGAACCCTCGGCACAGCTTGGGATCCCCATTGAATTTGTCAGGAAGGGACAGGCGGACTCTAGCAGCAGCAACTCGTGGCGGAGGAGATGCAGGAGGTGGTGGAGGAGATGGTAGAAGCTGCTGTAGCATAGCAGTCAACTGCGCCAATTGCTGTCCTTGTTGAGCGACCACCGTGGTCAGATCCGAGAGGCTTGGCAGATCCGAGAGGCTTGGCAGAGGGACCTCAGCGGGATCCATGCCGGATCTACTGTCACGTTCGGGGTATACGGCGGGGAACAGGAGGTGGATCCCCTATGCCAATGGGGCGATAGCACGGGTTGTATTGGAGGACCGGTTCTAATGTTGCTTACTGGTTTTCACCAGAGCCGTGGGCGCTCCGGGATGGAGGAGGCACCAGGAGCGCTCGGCGTTACAGATTGGTCCCAGCACAGTACCCTGTGGGACCCCACTACCCACCCCTGACCATTCCAAGTATTCCCCATTTATCACCACCCGCTGAACTCGCCCTTGTAGACAGTTTTCAATCCATGTACTCGCCCTATGGTCCATGCCAACAGACCTTATTTTGTACAGAAAACGTTTATTGGGAACTGTGTCAAATATTTTTGCAAAATCCAGATACACCACGTCTACGGGCCTTCCTTTATCTAGATGGCAACTCACCTCCTCATAGAAGGTTAATAGATTGATTTGATAAGAACGATTCTTCATGAATCCATGCTGATTACTACTAATGATACCGTTTTCATTACTAAAATCTTGTATATATTCCCTTATCATCCCCTCCAAGTGTTTGCATACTATTGATGTTGGGCTAACTGGTCTTTAATTCCCAGGGATGTATTTTGGGCCCTTTTTAAATCTTGGTGCTACATTGCTTTTCTCCAATCCGCTGGTACCATTCCAGTCAGTAGACTGTCAGTAGGGATGAGCCAAACACCCCCCGGTTCGGTTCACAGCAGAACATGCGAGCAGGCAAAAAATTTGAAGTTTGAACACCGTTAAAGTCTATGGGACACGAACATGAAAAATCAAAAGTGCTAATTTTAAAGGCTTATGTGCAAGTTATTGCCATAAAAACTGTTTGGGGACCCGGGTACTGCCCCAGGGGACATGTATCAATGCAAAAAAAAGTTTTAAAAACAGACTTTTTTTCAGGAGCAGTGATTTTAATAATGCTTAAAGTGAAACAATAAAAATGAAATATTCCTTTAAATATTGTGCCAGGGGGTGTCCTTAGTATGCCTGTAAAGTAGTGCATCTTTCCCATGTTTATAACAGTGCCAAAACAAAATTACATTTCTTTTTTTTTAAAGTTTCTTTTTATTAAGTTTTTCCAACACAGACAACATATAACATACAGCACTACTGGGTCGTGTTAACATAACAGCAACCCAGTCAACTGGCCACGCAGGGCCCAACATCCACAATTGGTGGATGGTGGTGGTGCCACAACACTGTAATCCCTCACAGATATTCTTATTGGGCGCAGGAACGGGCCCTGTGTGAAATATTATATAAAAAATTGTAATTACAATTGGGCCTTGGGTGGTGGGGGTGGTGCCCTAAACCAAAAATATTGTTGGAAGCTAGCATCAAGATTGAGGAGGAATAGAATAGTCAGCATAGGCATGTCAGGGCTGGGCTCAGCCCTTCCTTCTCTGAGCTGGCCGCTCAGCTGTCGGCTAATTGCCAGCTCCCATCTCTCTCCACAGTTACTCAGCTGTTGTTCATTTCCTGCTCATCAGTCCTGCCTACTTAAGCCATCCAGTCCAGAGGGTCTCCTTCGCCTTGGTCAACGTCACAAGAAACATCTCCTGCGTTCCTGTTTAAAGATCGGCTTTGCTGACATCCCTTCTGGCTCCAGATCCTGCTTGCTGTTCCACTACTTTGATCCCTGACTTCTGGCTTGGCTTACTATCCGTTCCGGTTACTGAATTCTGGCTTGTTTTGACTACGTTTGTTCTTTTTACTTTTATTATTAAACAAGTGTGATTTAACTGTACTTCTGTCTCAGTTGGATTTCATGGTTTCTGACAAGGCAGTCTTCAAGGGATCCCACATCCATAGCAAATTCAATCAGTTACATCAGCATCAGGTGCTTGATAGCTGCTGATCCAAGACTGATTCATTTTTATGAATGTGAGCCTATCAACGGAGTCTGTGGACAGGCACACTCTTTGATCCATTACAAACCCTCCAGCAGCACTGAATGTGTGTTCAGAAAGCATGGTGGATGCCGGACAGGCCAGTAGCTCAATTGCATATTGAGCAAGTTCTGGCCAGTGGTCCATCCTCAAGACCCAGTAACCCAGTGGATGCTCTTTTGGAAAGGTCTCCAAGTCTGCTCTTGCCCCTAGATATTCCTGCACCATGTAATGCAGATGCTGGCGATGGTTGCTTGACCCGATCAAACCTTGGTGCTGAGGACTGAAAAAAATGTTTAAAGGCATTGGTTAGCCGGCCACCTTCTCCACTGCTCTTCCTCTGACTGAAACCTCAGCAACACGTTGTCCAGCACCAGGAAATTGTAACCTCCCAGGGTCTGGAAATGTGTTGCTGTCAGGGAAATACTGTACTTCAGCGTCGGGTTCCAAGAATGCGCACGCGCGGTAGAGCGGCTCAGCAAACAGTACAGGTACGCCGGGTAGCGGTGCGCATGCGCGGGTTCACGGCGCTCGGGTATCTGCTACAGCTCACCCAGTGCGGCTCACCGCTGTGCGCGGCGCTGACAGAGGACGAGTGCGCATGCACACTCGTCCGGGTATCCCACCTGACCACTTACCTGGCCTATAAAAGGCCGTCCCTTTCCCTTGACTAATCGCTGGTTTGTTGTCTCTACTTCCTGAGTCCTGGCTCCAGTCCTTGTATCCTGTATCTTGTATCCAGTATCTTGTATCCAGTATCTTGTATCCTGTACCTGCCTGATTACCTGTGCCTGACCCGGAACCTTCCTGACCACTGCTGCTGTTACCTGTGTTTGACTCCTGGCTTGCTTCCTGGATACTCTTCTGCCTGATCACCTGTTCTTGACCCTCGGCCTGCTTACTGGACATTCTCTGAGTTACTTACCTGTGTTTGATCCCTGGCCTGCTTCCTGGATACTCTTCTGCCTGATTACCTGTGCTTGACCCTCGGCCTGCTTACTGGACATTCTCTGAGTTACTTACCTGTGTTTGATCCCTGGCCTGCTTCCTGGATACTCTTCTGCCTGATCACCTGTGCTTGACCCTCGGCCTGCTTACTGGACATTCTCTGAGTTACTTACCTGTGTTTGATCCCTGGCCTGCTTCCTGGATACTCTTCTGCCTGATCACCTGTACTTGACCCTCGGCCTGCTTACTGGACACTCTCTGAGTTACTTACCTGTGTTTGACCCCTGGCTTACTTCCTGGATATCCCTCTGCCTGATCATTTGTGCTTGACCCTCGGCCTGGCTTTCTGGACTTCCAGTTCTCATATGCACCTCAGGATCTCCCTCCAGTGTATGTTCTGGTTCCTCTACAGCCTCTGCCTCATCACGGTCCTGCCAGGTGTCTACTTCCAGTGCAGCTTCAGCCTCACCTGGTCTACATCGCTACTGCACACCACCTGCAACACACCTGCTGGCAACCCGTGCATCTTTGTGCCCGGTGTCCTCTGTACCCACTCCAGAGGCATCGTGCACCTAGTCGCAAGGGGAGCAGCTCTCAGCATTTCGGCCCGGGTGAGTACCTGTGACAGTTGCACAAACCTTTCTTCAAGGCCTCTTGAAGATGTTTCATCCTCTGCGAAGGCAGGATAAGTTCTGCAACCTTACTCTTGTAACGTGGCTCAAGAAGGGTTGCTAGCCAGTAATTATCTCTCTCCTTGATACCACAAATCCTAGGGTCCTTCTGCAGGCTTTGCAGAATCAGGGAGGCCACGTAGCATACGTTTGCAGAGGCATTCGATTTTGAGTCATCTGGGTCACTGAGGATGACGTTGTCAGGAACTACCTCCTCCCAGCCATGTACAACTCCTTGGGTTTCTGGGGACTGAAAACCATCCCTTGAAGACTGCTGCTGAGTGTTATCCTCTACATCCAGGCTGACACAATCCTCCTCCTTCTCCTCCTCCTCTACTTGTTGTGTATTTGGCAGGCCTGCAGGAATTCTATCTGGATGAAGGGGGCCTTGAGTGGTAAGGAAGTCCTCCTCTTCCTCCCACTGTTCTGCCTCAAGTGCCCTGTCCATGATTCCATGAAGTGTGTGCTCCAACAGGAAGACTAGAGGGACAGTGTCACTGATGCATGCATTGTCGCTGCTCACCATCCTTGTGGCCTCCTCAAATGGTGATAGGACAGTGCATGCATCCTTGATCAGTAGCCACTGGCATGGCAGAAAGAAGCCAAGCTCCCTTGACCCTGTCCTGGTGCCATACTCGCACTGGTACTCATTGATGGCCCTCTGCTGTGAGTGCTGCCGCTGCAGCATTGCCAATGTTGAGTTCCACCTGGTGGGCATGTCACAAATGAGGCGGTTGGTGGGCAGGTTGCATTTGTCAGCCAGCCAATCACTGGCATTGTATGACAGGCGGAAATGACCACAGACTTTTCTGGCCTGCCTCAGGAGATCCTGTAAGCCTGGGTATCTGCTGCAGCACCAAATTCAGGTGTGCCAAACATGGAACATGGGTTAAGTGTCCCTGTCAGAGGGCAGAGAGAAGGTTGGCGCCATTTTCATATACAACCATTCCTGGCTGAAGATGGCATGGCTTCAACCACCTCTGAGCCTGCCCCTGCAGAGCTGACAGAATCTCTCTCCCTTAGGCAGACCAACTCAAGCACCTAATTGCATCTTTTAGCTTGACTGCTTGCGTAGCCCCTTGAACACTTATGGAACACTGATGGTTCAGAGGACTAATCTGCAGAAGTGGCCATAGAGGAAGAAGAAGAGGAGGGGGTGGAGGAGAAAGCTGTGGCAGAATCACCACTAGCATTTTGGAGGCGTGGTGGCGGAACAAGCTCCAACAACACTGAACCCTGTCCTGCATCCTTCCCAGCTGCCAGCAGAGTAACCCAGTGCACCGTGAAGGAAAGGTAATGTCCCTGCCCATGCCTGCTGGACTATGAGTCAGCGGTAATATGAACCTTACTGCTGACTGCCCTGTCCAACAAGGCCAAAACATTGCCTTCCACATGCCGGTAGAGAGCCAGAATGGCTTTCCGTGAAAAGAAATGGCGCTTTGGAACCTGCCACTGAGGTACAGCACATTCCACAAATTCACAAAAGGGGTCTACCAGCTGAAAAGGTAGCAGTTGCAGTGCTAGGAGTTTGGCCAAGCTAGCATTTAGACTCTAAGCATGTGGATGGCTGGGACCGAATTTCTTTTTACGGTCCAGCAACTGGGGTAGGGAAATTTGCCTGCTAAAATCAGATGGTGGTGTACTGCTAGCAGATTGCCTGCAAGTACTTGGGACACCTAGTGCTATACCTTCATTCCTCTCAGTGCAGGTTTTTGAGAGGACTGGAGGTATAGTAGGGTTGGAGATTCCATAATGAGGAGCAAGGAGAAGTCTGCCTTTTTCTTTGATGTGGGTCTTTCAAGTGCTGTTGCCAACAGACTGCATGGCAAGTCGTCATATGTCTGTTCAAGCATGTGATGCCCAAGCGGCTGCTGTTCTGCCCATGCTTGATCCGCTTCAGCCATATTTTGCAAACAGCAACGGTGCGATCTGCTGCACATGTGTCAAAAAAGGCCCACACTAAGGAACTTTTAAAAGTCAGCGGGGAGTCAGCATCGCCCTGGACCTGTGGAGCTCTGAGGAGTGATGCAATAGGGTGGCTGCCCTTAAGCTGCCCCCTAGAGGACATCCTGCCTCATTGAGTTGTTCCTCCTCCTCCTTCTTTCTTTTCTCAGGCACCCAAGTACAGTCAGTGACCTCATCATCCCATTCCTCCTTGTCACTGGAGCAAACCTGGCAGTATGCTGCAGCTGGGGAAACATGACTGACAGTTTTTTTTTTACTTCTTGGGCACCCCCTCTGTCTAGGCTCACGTTACTCCCTTCCTCAACCTGGGAACCAATATCAGCACCTTCAAATTGCTTCTTTGTTATCCACTCTACTAACTCTTCTGCATGTTCTGGCTCAATAACATGGCCAGCAGCAGAAAAAAAGGACAAGTGTGCCCCACTGCCACCTGCATAGGATGTACCTTGTTCACGACCACCACTGTTGACTGTAGACACAGAGGCTGCTTGCCCTCTTTTAGTGGCCTGTAAGCGTCTTCCTCTTCTTGGTAGCCTTCTGGACATGATGTATTTTTTGTTTTGCAACACCACACTACACTGTATTAGATACTGGGTACACCTCCAGAAAATTTGTAGAAACTGTACTATGGCTGCACTGTATTGTGTACTGTGTACACCAGCAGAAGTATAGTAGAAACTGTACACTCTATATTAGATACTGTGTACACCGCCTGCACTGCATTAGAAACTGTACTATGGCTTCACTGTATTGTGTATTGTGTACACCACCAGAAGTGTAGTAGAAATTGTACATACTGTATTAGATACTATGTACACCACCAGAAAAGTAGTAGAAACTGTACTACGGCTGCACTGTATTGTGCACTGTGTACACCACCAGAAGTGTAGTAGAAACTATACACACTCTATTAGATACTGTGTACACCACCTGCACTGTATTAGCGACTGTACAATGGCTGCACTGTATTGTATACTGTGTACACCCCCAGAAGTGTAGTAGAAACTGTACACACTGTATTAGATACTGTGTACACCACCAGAAAAGTAGTAGAAAGTGTACTACGGCTGCACTGTATTGTGTACTGTGTAAACCACCAGAAGTGTAGTAGAAACTGTACACACTGTATTAGATACTGTGTAAACTGCCTGCACTGTATTAGCAACTGTACAATGGCTGCACTGTATTGTATACTGTGTACACCACCAGAAGTGTAGTAGAAACTGTACACAATGTATTAGATACTGTGTACACCACCAAAAAAGTAGTAGAAACTGTACACGCTGTATTAGATACTGTGTAAACTGCCTGCACTGTATTAGAAACTGTACAATGGCTGCACTGTATTTTATACTGTGTACACCACCAAAAGTGTAGTAGAAACTGTACACACTGTATGAGATACTGTGTACACTGCTTAAAGTGTATTTGAAACAGTACACAGTAATTTGCTTAATTTATACTTAAAAAGTCAACACAGCATGAAATTATCAGCCCCTGATATTTACTGGCAGATTTTTACTGGTGGTTGGCAACCCTGCACAGAATGCACTGTAGATATAGGCTACACTGGATGCAGAGTATATATATATATATATATATATATATATATATATATATATATATATACACACATGAGACTGTGTGTGTATATATATATATATATATATATATATATATATATATATATATATATATATTAATACACCACCTGAAGTGTATTAGAAACAGTACAGTGGAACCTCGGATTGCGAGTAACGCAGTTAACTAGCGTTTCGCAATACGAGCTATTCGTTTTTAAAAATCCTGACTCGGTTTGCGAGTGTTGTCTCGCAAAATGAGCAGGATTCAAGCCTCTGCAGTGTGCACTACCGCATTTGCCCAGTGGTGCGGGGGCGCCGGTGGCACTCGGAGATGTTCGGAGCCGCACGGAAATACTCGGGAACACTCGGAAATACTTGCAAACATTTGCAAGTATTTCCGAGTGTTCCCGAGGGTTTCCGAGTGCATCCAAGCGGTCTCCGAGTATTTCCGAGTCTCTCCGCCCTCCCACCTCTGGCCACATGCGGTATTGCATGCAATAGAAGTCAATGTGGAACGAATTATCTTTGTTTCCATTGACTTCTATGGGGAAACCCGCTTTGAAATGTGAGTGCTTTGGATTACAAGTATTCTCCTGGAACGGATTATGATTGTAATCCAAGGTTCCACTGTACACCACAGAATGCACTGTAGATACAGGCTACACTGGATGCAGAGTATATATATGTATAATATATATATATATATATATACACAAGACTGTATATACAGTATCTCACATTTTTGTAAATATTTTATTATATCTTTTCATGTGACAACACTGAAGAAATTACACTTTGCTACAATGTAAAGTAGTGAGTGTACAGCTTGTATAACAGTGTAAATTTGCTGTCCCCTCAAAATAACTCAACACACAACCATTTAATGTCTAAACAGCTGGCAACAAAAGTGAGTACACCCCTAAGTGAAAATGTCCAAATTGCTCCCAAAGTGCCAATATTTTGTGTGGCCACCATTATTTTCCAGCACTTCCTTAACCCTCTTGGGCATGGAGTTCACCAGAGCTTCACAGGTTGCCACTGGAGTCCTCGTCCACTCCTCCATGACAACATCAGAGAGCTGGTGGATGTTAGAGAACTTGCGCTCCTCCGCCTTCCATTTGAGGATGCCCAACAGATGCTCAATAGGGTTTAGGTCTGGAGACATGCTTGGCCAGTCCATCACCTTTACTCTCAGCATTTTTAGCAAGGCAGTGGTCGTCTTGGAGGTATGTTTGGGGTTGTTATCATGTTGGAATACTGCCCTGCGGCCCAGTCTCCGAAGGGAGGGGATCATGTTCTGCTTCAGTATGTCACAGTACATTTTAGCACTCAATGAACTGTAGCTCCCCAGTGCCAGCAGCACTCATGCAGCCCCAGATCATGACACTCCTACTACCATGCTTGGCAAGACACACTTGTCTTTGTACTCCTCACCTGGTTGCCACCACACACGCTTGACACCATCTGAACCAAACAAGTTTATCTTGGTCTCATCAGACCACAGGACATGGTTCCAGTAATCCATGTCCTTGATCTGCTTGTCTTCAGCAAACTGTTTGCGGGTTTTCTTGTGCATCATCTTTAGAAGAGGCTTTCTTCTGGGACAACAACCATGCAGACCAATTTGATGCAGTGTGCGACGTATGGTCTGAGCACTGACAGGCTGACCCCCCACCCCTTCAATCTCTGCAGCAATGCTGGCAGCACTCATATGTCTAGATAGATAAATAAATTACTAAAGCGCTGATAAAACTTAAAAACCAGAATAACCCAAATAAATATTATTAAGATAACCAAATGATAAGCTGCAACCAATAATAAAGTTCTCCCACACTTAAAAATTCATAAAATATAGTGTACAACTCATATGTCTATTTCCCAAAGACAACCTCTGGATATGATGCTGAGCACATGCACTCAACTTCTTTGGTCGACCATGGCGAGGCTTGTTCTGAGTGGAACCTGTCTTGTTAAACTGCTGTATGGTCTTGGCCACTGTGCTGCCGCTCAGTTTCAGGGTCTTGTCAATCTTCTTATAGCCTATGCCATCTTTATGAAGAGCAAAAATATATTTTTTCAGATCCTCAGAGAGTTTTGTGTTATGAGGTGCCATATTGAACTTCCAGTGACCAGTATGAGAGAGTGAGAGCGATAACACCATATTTAACACACCGGTTCCCCATTCACACCTGAGACCTTGTAATACTAACGAGTCACATGACACCGGGGAGGATAAATGGCTAACTGGGCCCAATTTGGACATTTTCACTCAGGGGTTTACTCACTTTTGTTGCCAGCGGTTTAGACATTAATGGTTGTGTGTTGAGTTATTGTGTTGAGTTATTTTGAGGGGACAGTTACACTGTTATACAAGCTGTACACTCACTACTTTACATTGTAGCAAAGTGTAATTTCTTTAGTGTTGTCACATGAAAAGATATAATAAAATATTTACAAAAATTAACAAGACTGTGTATATATGTATGTATATGTATATATATGTATATATATATATATATATATATATATATATATATATATATATATATATATATATATTAACCACTTCATTACAGGACATTTTCACCCCCTTCCTACCCAGGCCAATTTTCAGTTTTCAGTGCTGTAACATTTTGAATGATAATTGTGCGGTCATGCAACCCAAATTACATTTTTTTCATTTTTTTCCCCACAAATAGAGCTTTCTTTTGGTGGTATTTGATCACCTCTGCGGTTTTTATTGTTTGCGCTATAAACAAAAGAAGAGCGACAAGTTTGAAAAAAAACACAATATATTTTACTTTTTGCTATAATAAATATCCCAATTAAAAAAAAAAATCGCAATAAGTGTATATTGATTGGTTTGCGCAAAAGTTATGGCACCTACAAAATAGGGGATAGATTTATGGCATTTTTATTATTATAATTTTTTTTACTAGTAATGGCGACAATCTGCGATTTTTATCTTGACTGTGACATTGCGGCAGACATATCGGACACTTTTTTGACACTATTTTGGGACCATTCACATTTATACAGCGATCAGTGCTATAAAAATGCACTGATTACTGTATAAATGTCACTTACAGGGAAGGAGTTAACACTAGGGGGGCGATCAAGGGGTTAAATATGTTACATAGGGAGTGATTCTAACTGTAGGGGGATGGGACTGACTTGGGGAGGAGACCGATCGGTGTTCCTATATACTAGGAACACAGGATCTGTCTCCTCTCCCCTGACAGGAACATGGATCGTTGTGTTTACACACACAGATCCATGGTCCTGCTCTGTAACGAGCGATTGCGAGTGCCCGGCGGACATCGCGGCCGACGGGCACGTGCATCGGCTCCTCAGTGACACAGCACGCGCCCCCTATACCGCCGGGAAGCCGAGGACGTCATATGGCGCCCACCCAGAATGGGTGATTCCCGTCTGCGAACGTCATACGACAATGGGCGAGTAGGGAAGTGGTTAATACACCGCCTGAAGTGTGTTAGAAACAGTACCCCACGGAATTCACTGTAGATATAGACTACACTGGATGCAAAGTGTATATATATATATAATATACAAGGCTGTATATGTGTGTATATATATATATATATATATATATATATATATATATATATCTATATATATCTATATATATATATATATATATATATATATATATATATATATATATATATATATATATATATATATATATATATTGTGACAGTAGGAGATGCTGTCTAGGTGGAATTGACGGTTTGGGGGACACAGGGTATGCACATTTGCTTGGTGCAAGGCTACAGAGCATAAATGTGGACTGGAGAGAAACAATGGGGATTTGTATGGCGCACATAGGTAAATAGCTTTTACAATACATATGGCATATAGCTGTGGGGGGGGGGGGGGGGGGGAAAGTAAATCTTAGTGAGGGGGAAAATAACGTATGTGTTAGTTCAAGAATTAAATATTAGTCCAGGTACACATACTAGGATTTAAAACATATTTGCTGGGCATGAGGGGGCTGCCAGTCCATAAAAGCAAGAAGGAGCTCTGAAATAAAATAAAAGAAGGAGAGAAAGACGGCGCCCTCTAAGTGCAGCAAGTTAAAAACGATTTAATGTAAAAAAAAGGATTAAGAACACTCACACTTTAACAGTGTCATAAAGGCATATCTGTGGTTTAGAAGGTCTTCCGTTTTTGGATCCCGGATAGGTGGATGTCATCAAGGCAGCTATCAGGTGTAATCGTCCTGTGTTGTCCAGTGCAGATCCGGTGGCGCTGTGGGTTCTCGGTGCCTCCGGATGTCAGGACAGCAGGCTGTGCGGACAGTGAATAGCTGGGTGTTGAGCGGTGACGTTGTTGCAGCGAACACTTCCGGGTACGGGTCAGGTGGGCGGCGCTTCGGGGCATGCGTGCCCCTTCATCAGGCTTCTGTTATGGCCATATTGGAGATGGGCATATTATACCCTCAGTGGGGAGTGGCTATAGACCGGATAGGAGGACAAACGGAGGGGGCGGGGCCAAGCGAAGGAAGGGACAGTTACTATGGGAACCGGGCCGGCAAATTAGATAGGGAGAAATATATTTTAGATTGAAAACGAGCGGGTTATAAGGCGGGATATGTATGGGGATGGGTGGGATAATAGATATGTATTGAGACGAAGTAAGTGAGGACTTGGGTGTTTAAATACAATGTAGTGTGAGATTTTATTTTTGTTTTCCATGGTTGTATTGGTTAGATGTTACAGGGGCAAAGAGCGGTGATGGAGTAATTATATAGGAGATAAGAACATACAGAGATATATATATAACGAAATGTATGTAAACTATATATAAAAAAATTATAATTAAAAGAATTATCTGTAAAAGATTAATATACATGTATATAAGTATTAAGGTATTAAAATATTAAAATATTAAAATACCTGCAAACCTGCCATAGGAGGGTATTATTGGATGATGAGGTGTGTAAACGGATGTATAAATGGCAAAAAAACACATGAGTGATACTAACGACTATGTGCTATATATTATTATATACTTACGACCAATTTGAATCATTATGTGTGGGCGACATGAGGAGATCTACATATATATAGAAAATAAAATAAAATAAAAGGAGAACGTTATACATTATCATGTGGTGTTATTTAGTACTTGCATAATAATTAACAGATTGAGTAAGATGGTGGGGAAAATAAAGGGAGGGGGGGGGGGGGGGGGTTTATTATTTTATTTATTTTGGGGAGGGAGAGAGAGCGAGGGGGGGGGGGGGGGGGGGGGGGGGGGTTTTGGAATTTTGGGGGGGGGGGGGGGCGAAAAATAGAGTAGGGAAAGGAGGGGGAAGGGGGGGGGGGAGAGGAGGGGGTTTTTGATGGGGGGGGGTTTGGGGGGGGGGGGGGGGGAAAAGGAAAAGGGGGGGGAGGGGGAAAGGGGGGTTTTTATGGGGGGTGGGGGAGGGGGAAATGAGGGAATGGGGGAGGGAGGGGGGGGGGGGGAAAGAGGTGATTATATGTGAGTGGTGGGTATATTAGGAGAAGGATAGCTGGAGGGTTTTCCATATTTTGGAAGATGGAGGGCTATGGGGAAGGTGGCGGAAGGGGTAGAGACGGGAGGTTATGTATTTAGGGGGTGCGAAAAAACTGGTTGGTGGCACGGGAGGAGATGATAAGGAAACATTACTGTATGTTTAAAAGTACAAGAGTTGTCTGCCGATCAGCATATAGATAAACATTAACAGTGTATATAGACACCCATATGGAAATACATGTGAAACTTCATATCTATGCCAGATATCAAATCTATATATATATATATAGAGACACATACAAGTGAAGAGCACATATATATACATATATATATACATACACATATATGAAGAGATTACTATACATACACATAAATATCTTATAAACAGAACTGAATATAGGGGCCATAGTCATGATCATATAGAGGTGGTATCGCAAGGTGTCTGCGACGTACGGGGAACTGTACCAGGAATGAAAATTCAGAGGAGGATGTTGATTTCAATCCCCTCGTTTAGGCCCCCGGGCGATAAAGTGTCTAGTTTGTATATCCAATAATTCTCCCTCTCGCATAGGCGCTTGTATCGCTCTGCGGTAGGGAGAAGGTTGGAGATGGATTCTAGTACCCAGACACATAGGCCCGATGAGCTCTGTTCATGGTGTTCCTTGAAGTGTCTGGGTACGCTGTGTTTGTCTTTACCTTTTTCTACCAAGTTGCGGTGCTCGCCGAATCTTTTACGGAGGGCTCTTATGGTGCGACCGACATATAGTAGGCCGCAGGGACAAGAAAGGCAATAAATGACATAATTGGAACTACAATTGAAGAAATCGGGGATAATGTATTGTTTTCCTTTGTGATAGAAATCTTTTTGTCTATGGGTCACGTGGGAGCAGGTGAGGCACAGAGGTTTCTTGCATTGGTACATACCTTTAATATTAAAGAATGTCAATGATGTGCTGGCAAATGGACGTGTTGATGAGATTTTACTGGGTGCTATTTGAGATTTGATGTTTCTTGCTTTTCTATATGTCACTAAAGGTCTGTCTGGTAAAGTATGTTTTAAATGTGGGTCTTCCCGCAGGATGGACCAATGTTTTTTGAGAATGTTTTCCATTTTCTTGAAACGATTGTGAAATTTAGTGATGAATCTCATGGGTTGGGTGGTATTGGTAGAGATGGTTTTTTCGGTGTGGGTGGTGGTCATGGTATTGTCATGATGATAATGGCTAAAGGCCTCATCTATAATCTGGTCAGGGTAGCCCTTTTCTTTAAACTTGATTTTTAGCTGTTTGCCGTGTGTGTCGTAGTCTTGTAGTCTTGTGCAGTTATGCTTTAGTCGGCAGAATTGACTTTTGGGGATGTTTTTAACCCATCGTGGGTGGTGGCAGCTGTTGAAGTGTAAATATGAATTTCCAGAGGTTGGTTTGGTGAAATTTTGAGCGCATATTGTAGTGTTTTGATGGAAAAGTTCTAAGTCTAGAAAAGCCAGTTTATTATCGTCTGTAACGGAGGTGAAGGATAGGCCCATGGTATTGTTATTACAGTGTTGTACAAATGGAGGAATGAGGGTATCTGGACCGTCCCAGATGATTACAACATCGTCGATGTAGCGGCCATAGAATATGATGTTTTCTGCGTATGGGTTATTGTTTTGTATATGTTTTAGTTCCCATAGACCCATGGTGAGGTTGGCATAGCTGGGGGCAAAATTGGCCCCCATAGCTGTGCCTTGTGTCTGAATATAAAACTCTCCATTAGCTTCAAAGTAATTGTGTGTTAGACAAAATTTCAGAATTTCCAGTAAGAATGAGCTCTGACGTGGATTAAGGAGTGGATCATTATGGAGATAATGTTGTACAGCTTGAATACCTATATTGTGAGGGATGGAAGTGTACAGTGAAACGACATCTAGCGAGAGCCAACGGTAAGTTGGTTCCCAGGAGTAGTGTTGTAATGTGGAGAGTAACTGAATGCTGTCTTTGATGTATGAAGGTAAGTTTTGTACAATGTTTTGTAGAAAATGGTCTAAGTAAATGGAGAAATAGCTGGTCACGCTTTCCATTGCTGCTACAATGGGTCTGCCAGGCGGATGTGTGGGATTTTTGTGTATCTTGGGTAAATGGTAAAAGTATGGCCTTTGGTAGAAGTCATGTTTGAGGAATGCGGTCTCAGGTGCTGTCAGGATTCCGTCTGCGGCCGCTTGGTTAATTATATCATGGGCTTCAATAATAAATTCAGGTAGCGGGTCTCTTGAGAGTTTTTTGTATGTAGTGCTGTCTGATAGGAGTCTGGCGGATTCTAGCAAGTAATCTGTACGGTTTTGGACGACAATGCCGCCACCTTTGTCAGCTAGCTTGATAGCTAGTGTTTTATTATCAGTAAGTGTTTTGAGTGATGTTTGTTCTGCTGAGGTTAGGTTGGACTGTCGATGTGTTTTGGAGTTTGATGATTCACACATCCTGAGTATGTCAGCATAGACAACTTGGTAGAAAGTTTGGACATAGGGTCCTTTGGAAAATGTGGGATAGAAAATGGATTTGGGTTTGAAGGTGGTGTGTTGGATAGGTGGAGAGGTAGGGAGGTGTTGTGTGAGTGACTCAATAAAGTCATCCGTGTATAGGTCTTCTAGCTGATCTAGGGCCTGAAGTTCTGCTGGTCCTAGTATGGAAGTGTCCTCAATGGAGGTATTATATATGGAGGAGTTACTATTATTATTGGGAATTGTTGGGTTCTTTTTGTGGGCCTGGATATTGAAAAACCGTTTAACTGTAATGTTTCTGATGAATCTATTGAGGTCTAAGAATAATGTGAACGGGTTTGGGGATGCTGTAGGTTTTGGTATTTGGTCATGGGGCTCTGTAGTTTGGAGATTCCAGAGTGTCTTGGGTGGGACGGAATCTCCAACCCTGTGTCCAGATTTTGTAAATTGCCAGCAGGGTGTGTGCTCAGGTGAGCACAGCACTTATAATGAGTGTATGGGAAGACTTCATGGCTTCCAGTTGGAGACTGCTCCACACCCAGAGAGACAGCAGGTCTCCAGGAGTCAGAGAGGTTGCAGGAGGCAGCCAGAACGTGCGACTGTAAGAAGCAGTGCAACAGCCTGAGGACTAAGGCCAGAGCGAAGCTGTGGGCGCTAAGAGAAGCCATCCACAGTGAGGAAATCCTGTGGTCTGTGTGACCAGGACAAAGCGCAGAGTTACTGCTAAAGAGCCAGGTGGGCTAGCATTTTCTGTGAGTGTTTATTTGCTGGAGAAGAACCCCTGTGTGGGAAACCTTTATGTCAAAGACTTTAATTTGCCTTTTAATAAAAATGGGCTACCATGCCCTTAAATATAGTTCCTGACTGGCTTGAATCACTAACAAACGCATCTACCACGAGAGCTAATGGTCCCCCATGTTACAATATATATTTATATATATATATATATATATATATATATATATATATATATATTAATACACTGCCTGCACATATATAATATACAAGGCTGTATATGTGTGTGTGTATATATATATATATATATTTATATATATATATATATATATAATACACTGCCTGCACTGACTGAATATCGAGTAAACACTAAATATATAGTCTATGCCAAATGCAGAGTATATAAATATATACTAGACTGACTGTAAACATATATCAAATACACTGCATCGAGCTCAACCCTAACTGTCAGTAAAAATTAGTTGGTCTGGCGATTACTTGACTGAGTTCCCTCGGGTGCAAGCCATCCGGTCCAGGTGATTTTTTAATTTTAAGTTTTCCAAGTCTAATTCTAATTCTGTCCTCTGTTAGCCATGAGGGTGCTTCCAGTGAGGTGTCACGAGGATAAACACTGCAGTTTTGGTTACGTTTGATTGACTGGTAAAAAAACTGGTTAAAAAACTGGTTGAAAACTAGTACCCATCATATGCAGCCTCACTGTGCCCATCAATTGCAGCCTCATTGAGCCCATCAAATGCAGCCTCACTGTGCCCATAAAATGCAGCCTCCCTGTACCCATCACAATAGGCCAATGACATCTACATTTCAAATAAAATAAAACCACTTAACATGATGTCAACAAGGTGTCATCATCAGAGCTCCCTTTTACATCAGATGTCCCAATCAGAGTCCCCCTTTACAGCAGGTGCCCCCCTTTACATCAGGTGTCCCCATCAGAGTCCCCCTTTACATCAGGTGTCCCATCAGAGTCCCCCTTTACATCAGATGTCCTCAGAGCCCCCTTTTACATCAGATGTCCCAATCACAGTCCCCCTTTACAGCAGGTGCCCCCCTTTACATCAGGTGTCCCCATCAGAGTCCCCCTTTACATCAGGTGTCCCCATCAGAGTCCCCCTTTACATCAGATGTCCCATCAGAGTCCCCCTTTTACAGCAGATGTCCCCATCAGAGTCCCCTTTTACATCAGATGTCCCCATCAGCGTCCCCCTTTTACATCAGATGTCCCCATCAGAGTCCCCCTTTACATCAGATGTCCCCATCAGAGTCCCCCTTTACATCAGATGTCCCCATCAGAGTCCCCTTTACATCAGATGTCCCCATCAGAGTCCCCCTTTTACATCAGATGTTCCCATCAGAGTCCCCTTTACATCAGATGTCCCCATCAGAGTCCCTCTTTAGATCAGATGTCCTCATCAGAGTCCCCCTTTACATCAGATGTCCCGATCAGAGTCCACCTTTACATCAGATGTCCCGATCAGAGTCCCCTTTTACATCAGATGTCCCCATCAGAGTCCCCCTTTACATCAGGTGTCCCCATCAGAGTCCCCCTTTAAATCATGTGTCCCTATCAGAGTCCCCCTTTATATCAGATGTCAACATCATCCTCCTTTACATCAGATGTCACCATCACAGTACCCCTTCACATCAGATGTCACCATTACAGTACCCCTTTACATCAGATGTCACCATCAGAGTTTCCCTTTACATCAGATGTCACCTTCAGAGTCCCCTTTACATCAGATGTCACCATCAGAGTTTCTCTTTACATCAGATGTCACCATCAGAGTCCCTCTTTACATCAGATGTCACCATCAGAGTACCCCTTCACATCAGATGTCACCATCAGAGTCCCCCTTCACATCAGATGTCCCCATCAGTGTCCCCTTCACATCAGATGTCCCCATCAGAGCCCCTCTTTACATCAGATGTCACCATCAGAGTCCCCCTTCACATCAGGTGTCCCCATCAGAGTCCCCCTTCACATCAGGTGTCCCCATCAGAGTCCCCTTCACATCAGGTGTCCCCATCAGAGTCCCCCTTCACATCAGGTGTCCCCATCAGAGTCCCCCTTTTACAGCAGATGTCACTGTGACAGACCTAGCAGGGACACAGGCTTTTTGAGAGGACTACATGCCAGCCTCCTGCCAGCTGATTGCGGGCCCCCCCAAGACACACTCTCTGTATATATGTGTATATATATATGTGTGTGGTCTCATGCTGTTGGGACATACACTCTCAGATGCTAGTGTCATGAACTCGACATGTTAATTGAGTTAGCTGATCCCATTGTCCTCTGCACAATGCAGTAGACGGTCCGTCTGTTACTGGTGGTCTCCTGCTATTGTGATGAGATGTCTTGTGGTGGTAATTATGATAATTTATAATCAACTGTGTTTAGCTCGGTGACCACAAGTCTGACTTGTAGTGAAATCCTGATGAGTCACATCGGCTGCTTAAAGGGATTAGTTAATTAGTTTGTTAAGTTGTTACAGGTGTATTGTTAGAGTAATATGAGAGGGAGGGGGGACCTCCTCTTCTACTCTGTATAAATGTGAGCTTGGCTTTGTAATAAAAACTCAGTCCATGTTGGCACCAAGCAAGTGTTGTCTCGTTTGGTGCTTGGGAGCGGTTGGAATATCTTATACCTATATCCAGACTTGAAGGAAGTGATATATGACGAACGCACTCAAGAGGAGTGTAGGGACGTTCCGTCACATTGTTGGCAAGCAGTGGGATGCTTCCTGCAGTCTGGGACATCCAAACCTCCACCTGGATCCAAGGTCCGGATAGCAGGAGAGGAGGAGAGGTACAGATACCAGCCGCCATGGAAGAGGAATTCAGGAGGTTGCGAGAGATGCAGCTACAGCACAGAGGACCAGTATCAGAGCAGGTCCTGCTGGGATGGTTTGATTCTATTCGCTGCAAACTCTGGAAGGAAGCGCTAGCCCGTGAGCAGCGTCACCAGGGAAAAGTTCTCCCCTCCACCCAGGAAAGGTACTGGTCGCAGTATGGATTGCGGGTGCTGTTTTTGGGAGAGAAACCGCACAAGGAGCAGACAGCTGAATTAAGCAGGCTGGTCTGGGCAGAGATGAAGCTGGATGAGAGTTACAGAGCCCTCCAGTGGCATGTATCCCAAGCATGCCCTTGGATAGCAGATGACAGCCCAACGGAAGGCTTAAGCTACGGCGGCCTGGGACTGTTGTATGTGAAGCTGACAGGGGACTCTAACTTTGGGAGTGATTTGGAGTGGCGGTTGGATGAAATCATGGATTTCAGAAAAGGGCTACTGAACGTCTCAGAAGTGCACTGGGCACTGGAAGATTTGGAGTTTCTGGCCGATCAGGAATGGGAGCTGGAGATCGCCTACAGACAGCTGCTAGACTCTGCTCCCTTTGCCTGGGACTATAAAGAAATACCAGTGGACAACTCTGAAATCCTGGCTGAAGAGTCAGCAATGTGGCAGAGTAACAGTGTGCTTTGCCAACCTGCCCCTGCAGCTATGGACGCAGAGGTCTTATGGCGGATGCAGCAAGTGCTGACTGACCTTGATGATCCTGTTTCTGCATGGGATGATCTTGGATGGAGGAAGGTGCCTGTCCAGCAGCATGCCAGAGAATCGGCAGTGGAAAATCTGGAAATTGCCATCCCCAAAGCTGAAGTGCTGACAACCGGCCAGAGCTTGGCCAACCTCTGCTCAGCACTGATAGCATCTTCTGGGTTCCATGGACAGGAGATGGTGAACCTATATCCCCAGACACCAGTTGCAGAGACTGGGGATTTGATAGACTTTTCTGCTGAGGAAAAACAACCTGATGAGCCTCCAGCAGAAGAGCTGGTATTAGGGCCGAACTTCACTGTGCTCTGCCCAGCACCAACGCCAGTATCCATGGAGTTGCAAGGAACTTCCCCAGCTGAAGCTCTGGTCACTGAACAGAGGGTCCAAGACCTCTGTCCCACACCTGTGGCAGTTCTGGAGGCCCAGGGTGAGGAGGTGGTGGTCACTCCCGAGCAGCAGCTCAGGACCCAAGGAGAGAATGCAATCTGCACTTCACATTTGCAGCTTGATCTGGTGTCAGTGGATGGGCCTGTGGTCTCCACTAACAGAAAACCAGCAGAAGTGCTGGCAACCGGGCAGAGTGCTACCAACCTCTGCCTAGCACCGGTAACAGCTGCGGAGGTCCAGGGAGCTGGGGCAGTTGGCCTCTCTCCCCAACAGTTAGCTGGAGCAGATGATGTAGGGAAGCTCCTACGCCCAGCTGAACTGCTGGCAACGGAACAGAGCGCTGCTGGCCTCTGCCCTCAACTGACACAGGACAGATTTCCTGTAAAGGTGGATGGGAATTCAGTCTCCACCTGTATACCCCAGGGATGCTGGGCAGTAGGCCCATATGCCCAACAGCATGACAGACTGAGCCCAGTCACCCTGTCTTCTCTCCAGCGGCTGAAAAGACTCCAGGGAGAAGGGCCAGTCCAGGCCTCTCCCCAGCGGCAGATATGTTCTTTGAGAGAGGCAGAGGTTGGCTGGGTGAGTGCTCTGTTTGAAACAATTTGTTTGGGGTACTGTGTGGGTACAGGCATTAGAGGACTGGGACTATGGACTAACTTCGGAGTCAACCCGTTTGGGGTCTCCTCCTGTGTTAGTCTCCTGCCGAAAGGGGAGAAATGTGACAGACCTAGCCGGGACACAGGCTTTTTGAGAGGACTACATGCCAGCCTCCTGCCAGCTGATTGCGGGCCCCCCCAAGACACACTCTCTGTATATATGTGTATATATATAATGTGTGTGGTCTCATGCTGTTGGGACATACACTCTCAGATGCTAGTGTCATGAACTCGACATGTTAATTGAGTTAGCTGATCCCATTGTCCTCTGCACAATGCAGGAGACGGTCCGTCTGTTACTGGTGGTCTCCTGCTATTGTGATGAGATGTCTTGTGGTGGTAATTATGATAATTTATAATCAACTGTGTTTAGCTCGGTGACCACAAGTCTGACTTGTAGTGAAATCCTGATGAGTCACATCGGCTGCTTAAAGGGATTAGTTAATTAGTTTATGTTAAGTTGTTACAGGTGTATTGTTAGAGTAATATGAGAGGGAGGGGGGACCTCCTCTTCTACTCTGTATAAATGTGAGCTTGGCTTTGTAATAAAAACTCAGTCCATGTTGGCACCAAGCAAGTGTTGTCTCGTTTGGTGCTTGGGAGCGGTTGGAATATCTTATACCTATATCCAGACTTGAAGGAAGTGATATATGACGAACGCACTCAAGAGGAGTGTAGGGACGTTCCGTCACAGTCACCATCATCCTCCTTTACTCCAGATGTCACCATTACAGTACCCCTTTACATCAGATGTCACCATCAGAGTCCCCCTTTTACATCAGATGTCACCATCAGAGTCCCCTTCACATCAGATGTCCCATCAGAGTCCCCCTTCACATCAGATGTCCCCATCAGAGTCCCCCTTCACATCAGATGTCCCATCAGAGTCCCCCTTCACATCAGATGTCCCCATCAGAGTCCCCCTTCACATCAGATGTCCCCATCAGAGTCCCCCTTCACATCAGATGTCCCCATCAGAGTCCCCCTTCACATCAGATGTCCCCATCAGAGTCCCCCTTCACATCAGATGTCCCCATCAGAGTCCCCCTTCACATCAGATGTCCCCATCAGAGTCCCCCTTCACATCAGATGTCCCCATCAGAGTCCCCCTTCACATCAGATGTCCCCATCAGAGTCCCCCTTCACATCAGATGTCCCATCAGAGTCCCCCTTCACATCAGATGTCCCCATCAGAGTCCCCCTTCACATCAGATGTCCCCATCAGAGTCCCCCTTCACATCAGATGTCCCCATCAGAGTCCCCCTTCACATCAGATGTCCCCATCAGAGTCCCCTTCACATCAGATGTCCCATCAGAGTCCCCCTTCACATCAGATGTCCCCATCAGAGTCCCCCTTCACATCAGATGTCCCCATCAGAGTCCCCCTTTTACAGCAGATGTCACCATCATCCTCCTTTACATCAGATGTCACCATCACAGTACCCCTTCACATCAGATGTCCCATCAGAGTCCCCCTTTACATCAGATGTCCCCATCAGAGTCCCCCTTTACATCAGATGTCCCCATCAGAGTCCCCTTTACATCAGATGTCCCCATCAGAGTCCCCCTTTTACAGCAGATGTCACCATCATCCTCCTTTACATCAGATGTCACCATCACAGTACCCCTTCACATCAGATGTCACCATCAGAGTCCCCCTTACATCAGATGTCACCATCAGAGTCCCTCTTTACATCAGATGTCACCATCAGAGTACCCCTTCACATGAGATGTCACCATCAGAGTCCCCCTTCACATGAGATGTCCCCATCAGAGTCCCGCTTCACATGAGATGTCCCCATCAGAGTCCCCTTCACATCAGATGTCCCCATCAGAGTCCCCCCTTCACATCAGATGTCCCCATCAGTCCCCATCAGATGTCCCCACCGTCAGGAGCCACCGACAGCCTCCTCAGCACTCCCTCTCTATCTTCCACCCGACTGCCCCTGCTGGCATGACTCAAGAGTATTTAAGAGGTGCCCGCCCCCTGCCAGCCCACTTGCTGGGGATTGGCTGGGGTCACCCTCAATACTCCAAGAAGCTCCTTCCAGACTCCACCCTCTACTTCTGGAAGCTTCTCCAAGGTTCCAGAGAGCAGTGGGAGTTACTAGAGGTGCTGCTTGATGAGTCATCCAGCCTCCCTGAGTCACACATCCCTGACCCAGATTGAATCCAAGCTTGGCTGCCAGGCAGGCCAAATGTATCTACTCTACAGCTTACACAAAAAAACTATCTACACTTAGAACACTAAGCCAGAGGGTGCTACATTAGTATAACATCCAGGGAACTAGCATTTTCAGAAGGTGGTCAGCATTGGCAGGGATCGCACTCTTTAAGAAAGAAATGCAAAACCGTAAACCTTATGCATAGTTACTAATGATAGCTGTTTATTGGATGAAATTAAATAGACAAAGTAACACTAAACACTCACATTGTGTTAGTAAAAATAAGCGCATCTGTGTAAGGCTGTAGTGGCTCTCCTAAATCTCTGGATGGCAGGCTGAAACAAAGGCAAGCTGACAGTCCCTGTCTCTGATGTAATTGCGAGCAGCCACCCACAAGTTGCATGAGAGCCTCCTGCTCACAGCGAGGATCCTGGAAAGGCAGGAAGACCACACAGATACACGTGCACTCAAACAAAGAGAGCTGGTAAGTGACACTGGTGGTTGCTATGAGGTCCTGAAGAAGGAAGCCACGCCCCTCTGAAACACGTAGTCATAGCAACCACCAGTGTCACTTACCAGTGTCACTTACCAGCAAGCTTTGTTTGAGGATCACGTGCACGCGTGAGGAGTCTTCCTGCCTTTCCAGGAACCTCGCTGTGAGCGGCCGGCTCTCGTGCAGCTTGTGGGCAGGTGGTCGCAGATACATCAGAGACAGAGACTGTCAGCTTGCCTTAGATCCAGCCTGGAATCCTGAACTCAGGAGAGCCACTACAGCCAACACAATGTGAAACACTGAGTGTTACTTTGTCTATTTAACAACTTAAGGACCGGAAGGATTTGCCACCTTCCTGACCAGGTCATTTTTTTGTGATACAGCACTGCGTCATTTTACCTGACAATTGCACGGTCATGCGACGCTGTACCCAAACAAAATGTATGCCCTTTATCTCCTCACAAATAGAACTTGCTTTTGGTGGTATTTGATTACCTCTGCGTTTTTTTTTTTTTTTGCGCTATAAACAAAAACAGACAGACTCGGGGGACACACACAGTTCACTGCTCTTCCTACAAAATACCTATTTTAGGTCAAAAAACTTAAAAATACTTTATAATGAACTGCTATTCAATTGCTTATTAATTTGATATTGAAAATTTGTTTATCATTGAGAGCTTTAAAACGCTTTGGCGCATGATGGTTGACCTCACCGGGGAGGCATGGAAGGGATTGATGACCAAAATACAACAGTCTCAGAACACTACCAACATTTCTGATGCTGACCTTGATCGTGACTTTATGCGACTCCAGCGTCTTTTGGAAAAAAAGGTACGAATATATTGGCATAAAACGTACTTTGAAAAATATGTTGAATATAAAATTGTCCCATGGGGATTACGAATTCAAATCTTCCCTAACGTGAAAAAAGTCAATGATGTTCTCAAATCCTCTTGGGAATTCAATCTTCAAACTTGTTCATTTGGTATGATATCCATACTATGTAAACAATACGAATGTGAACTTGATCAACTCGATACCTCGGTCTCTGACTGGTATGAAAATCATATTTTATGTCTATCGTCCCCCCGTTTTGCCCTAAAGGACAAAAACTTACGGGCACACATTGAGGAATATACCTTAAACATTATCAGTAATAAAGAAAATAAATTCCTAAGAGATAGATCTGCCCACCAAAATGGCTACGCCTACAAATGGGACAATCCTACTTTTCCCAGAGCACCAACTAAATCATCCCACTTCCAACCAGCCAAAAATAATACTGACCCACCTAGCACTTCATCCAACTCCTTTAGTTCCAGTACAACCTACCATGAACTTTCCCAGGATCCCATTACAAAAAAACGAAAGAATGATCAACACATCTCATCTACAGAGCTAATTAAACGAGCTCTAAATACGAGCATACTAACTAGACCCCCTAGTACTCGCCCAAAAACTTCGAACATCTCTACCCCCTATCCCAAAAATCAATCTTCTTCTTCAAATATACCCCCTCCAACTACACAAATGTGCACGTTGGACTCTTCCAACTTCTCAACTCCCGCACTGGCATCACCCATAAGAAGAGCCAGCGAACCGTGTTTACCGACTATGTTCCCCATACCCTCTCAGGAACTG
Source organism: Lithobates sylvaticus (assembly GCA_028564925.1). Classification (NCBI taxonomy): domain Eukaryota; kingdom Metazoa; phylum Chordata; class Amphibia; order Anura; family Ranidae; genus Lithobates; species Lithobates sylvaticus. The sequence continues at coordinate 71,067,481 of CM053032.1, read as the reverse complement.
AAACTGGCACCCATTTTTTTAGGCCAGAACCAAGACCCACCCCTAACACCGACATAATCCCTCAGTTCACCAAAGAACTGATTTCAGCAACGAATCTTGATGTTGTAAACCTCTCCTCTATTTCCCTAACACCACCCCAGATCCAAGTTTTACAATTGGGCCTCACCTTTTGCCCTTCCATGGACTTTGACTGTTTTCAACTAGTTAAAGATCTTCATCTCTTTGCGAGAAAATTACTGTATAAAACAATCTATCATTCAAAAACCACATCTACTCAGATGGCTAATACAGACAATACTGTTCCAACTTTAGCAGAAATTCAAGCCCTTGAGGACTTAATGACCCTCTTGGATGAAGCTGACCCAACTGACGATGACCTTTTGGATAATATACAAAATGAAACAACCGGTCCGGTCCCCATTTTCTCTTGCCCTACCTCTTTTAAACCTAAATCTAGAAATTTCCCCTCACTAACCACGAATCCTGCCATTTGGGCTTTTGTGGAACAAACCACCAAGGAATTGAAAAAACTTAACTTAGATCAATCAGGTATGTCAAACCTCACGAAGATTCAACAGAGAGCCCTTAAATCCCTTCAGTCTAATCGAAATATAGTTATCAAACCCTCTGATAAAGGAGGAAACGTGGTTGTCATGGATGTCCTGGCTTACATGAATATGTGCCATGACATCCTTGACAACCACGAATGGTATAGACCCATCTGCCCCACTAGAATCAAGTCCTACATTTTAGACTATCAAAATTTAATTTTTCACGCAACCAAAAAGGGAATCATAGATACCAATACTTGGAAATTTCTACATGTAACTCACCCTAAAACCCCAACTTTTTACTCTCTTCCCAAACTTCATAAATCAATAAAAAAAACCCCAGGCAGACCCATTGTCTCTGGCTGTGAAGGGCTCACAGAAAGAGCCAGTGAACTTGTAGACAAACATCTTGCCCCATTGGTATCTGCACTCCCCTCACATATTAAGGACACCATTCATCTATTACGTGTCCTTGAAAACCAGCAATTACCTGTAAATTCATACCTTGTTGCATTGGATGTTGAATGCCTCTATAACGCCATACCTCATGACAGAGGAGTGGAAGTTGTAGCCAAACAACTAAAATGTCTTGGCCCCAATGCACAACCTTATAACAATTTTGTTCTATCTCTGCTTAAGTTTATCTTAACCAGAAACTACTTCACGTTTGGATCCTCCCACTACCTCCAGATACAGGGCGTAGCAATGGGCACTAAATGTGCCCCTTCCTACGCCAATCTGTATCTGGGGGGGTGGGAAAGGGATATTCTTCTGGACCCGGAGATGAGGTGCTATACTCAGCACATCCTCTCCTGGATGAGATATATCGATGATATTTTAATCTTCTGGACTGGCACTTACCCAGATCTACAACGTTTTTTTGAAAAAATATCCATTAATACATACAATCTTAAATTCTCTCTGGAGGTCAGTCAGGAAAAAATTACTTTCCTTGATCTTACTATAACTATTGACAATGAAGGTAAATTATATTCCTCGCTATATAGAAAAGCGTCGGCTGGCAATACCATATTGCATGCATCCAGTTCTCATCCAAAAAACCTTATAAAAAGCATACCGTACAGCCAATATTTGCGAATAAGAAGAAATTGTACTAATGATAAAGACTTTCACCAAGCATCTTTTGAACTATATCAAAGATTGAAATCCAGAGGCTACAGCCATAATTTACTTAAACAATCATTTAATAGAGTTAAACGCTTGCAACGAAAAGAACTTATCTTTAGAGACAAAAATCTTCAACACAATCAACCTGTACGTCTTATCACTCAATACTCCAATCAGTCTGCTCAAATTAGGAACACTATAAATACATTCTGGCCCCTACTATCATCAGACCCTATAGTAGGACAATATGTAAAAACTTACCCAGAAATTACTTACCGTCGACCATCATCCCTTAGCGATAAACTTACCTCTAGTCATTTCTATGCTCCAGATGACCCAAAAAAAATGGACCAATCTGGTACCTTCCCTTGCGGACACTGCGACTCATGTATGTTTCTGTCCAATTCCACTAACACTCTACTACCCAATGGGAACTTACATAAGCCCAAACATCGGGTTATGTGTAACACTGTAGGGGTTATCTACTTAGCCACTTGCCGATGTGGATGTTTCTATGTCGGCAAAACAAAAAGAGCTTTCTCGATTCGCATACAGGACCATATAAAACCTCTATTTAAAAAGAAAATTTCAACTGCGATTAATCGCCATGTAGCTCTGAAACATAACTTTGATCCTACTACAATGTTATTCTCGGCCCTGGAACATTTACCCCTCAATGTACGCGGAGGGGACATTGACAACCGACTCCTCCAACTTGAAACTAGGTGGATATACACCCTAGATGCCACCAGATACCCAGGTATGAATGAGTATATCAGCTTCAAATCCTTCCTTTAACAACCATTTCTTTTTTATTATTTCAACTTTAAATTATTTCCCACGGTCACAACTGGCTTCCTCCCTTCCTGAGGTTTCGCCCGGTGATCTCTCCGCCATCATGCGCCAAAGCCTGCTCCTCCTTGTCTGTAGGTATTTTTCTATGTAAATTGTCTGTTTTATTGCTTACGTCTAACTGATATACCATGCCCTGTATTACGCATAGAAACTATCCTGAAACCCTTCCAAATATACTGTATGGGTAATGTATTCTGACTGTACACATATTCTTTTATCAAATTGCCCCTGATCTCTGGAATGGACGCCTGACCAATTTCATTATGGCTTGATCTGTCTGACTTTTTCTCATACCCCTGTACAAATCTGTCATGTTGTACAGACATAATCAGCTAAAGTACTTGTTTAGTTATGATCAAAATATGCTCAACTTCCATTGTACTTGGTATTGATCAATTTGGGATTTACTGCCGGTGAGAATGCCCCCAATCTTTTCAGCCCATAGGAATGTCGCTACTATACAGCCTTTATTGGCTTATTTCCATCTCAGTCCCCTTCCTTTCTCCCCCTTCCCTCCCCTTCTATGTGCCCTCCCACCATCACTTCGGTGTATGGACTCGGCCGCCGCCCACGGGGCGGACTTGTCACGCTTTGGGACAGCCCAGCTGCCTAGTATGGACACCCGAGGGCGGGCCCTCCCAGCCCGCCCACCGCTAGCCTTTGCCATTCACTCGCCGTTTTACGGCGATGACGTCATCACGCCCGCTGCGCGCCCATTGCCGGGAACTATGGGTACTGTAGGCTCCCGGCCATGACGCGCTGTACGCATGCGCATAGGCCTCTATGTCCGCTGATCGAGGGGCGGATCCACGCTGCCTCGATCTGGAAGGCGGTATTTAAACCAGCTTACCACATCAGTCCATCACAGGACTCTGGAGGCACCTGACGCAATACATCTGCTCGTACTCAAGTAAGCAACCAAATTTCTCTTTTATCTCTCTTTGGATATCCTTCTTAATCTACTTGATACTTACCAGGGCTATTTGAATGTATCTTTTCTTTAGCCCATTGCAGACTTTTGACCGATCGGACGTTCTCCCCCTTTTCCCCCTTGCTTCAAGGGTGCTCACAAATTGCACTTTTCAAACAGAACGGTGCTTCGTACCTTACACTTTAAAAAACAGGTATTTGATCTCTGCAACTTTACCTAACCTTATACCCTCCTCCTCCCCCACCCTTAACCATTACCATGTTCAATTATGTAATTCCCTGCCTATTTACTATCTCTTCAGGTGCCTCCTGTTTTTAACTTTGGTTGCCTTTCCAGAACCTCTGGTTCTTCTCTAATTTTTCTAATTACTCTTCAAAATTAATGAAAGTAAGTAACTATCTGAGACATTGTCCCTTATGTAGTGTATGGCGTTACGTCCATGAACTAATTTTTCATGGACTCACAACACTATTTAAATTGCTTCCTATTATCCGTTTACTTTTTGATTTATCCTTTTTTAACTAGCTAACATACCAAATGTTCAATCTGGGGATTACCGCCTTCTACTAGGCAGCTGCGGCACCCTGTATGACTGCCCTACCCCACGGTTGCGGCTGAGTCCAATCCACACCTTGATCAGGGTAAGTTTGGGATGGTTTATAAGGGGGACCCTTCCCTTCCCTTTTCTATCCTGGGAAGGAGGGGCACCAGCACTTCCTCTGCGCTGATAACTTGGTGATATTCCACTCTATAATTATATTTGTCCCTTCCACTGACCTCTATCTATTTAAATGGCTCTAACTTCCTCCTTTATTGAGTATTGAATGGAACTTATTATGATACTTCTTTTACCAGATACACCAATTACGCAAAGTAGACATACCCTGAGGAAGCCATTGTTATGGCGAAACATGTCGGAACAGTCTACAAAGACTAATTCAGTCTACCTTAGGTTATTTTCCCACATTAATTGTGAACTATACCTCTAACTTTATGTGCATAATTTGACTTCATCACTGACTATGTATTGTTTTCTATACCTTTGATTGTAAATTTTTGTAAGTGATATTTCAATCATTTGCCTTGATTTATTGAATTGAGTCTTATCTTCAGAAAAATATATATTGCTAATATTTCTTCATACATATATATTCTTCTCTTTGTATGTTTTGATATAATTGTTTATATGTAATAAAAATTGTTTTATTAATTAACGAGTATTATGAGCCTTGAACTGTGAGTCCGCCCCAACTCTCCTGTATTATCTTAGCACCGCTATAATCCCTATTCCACCATCCCCCTCTCTTTGAAAAACAGACAGACAATTTGGAAAACAATAAAGGAAAATTTATTATCAAATACTTACCGTAATTTTCCTTTCCTGATGGACTCCATGGCAGCCTACGTGTGGGTTAACCCCGCCTCCTCTCCAATGCTATAGGACCCCATTCAAATAAAAGAGAGCTCACCGCTAGGTACTGTGTTCCGTAACTAGCCTACTCAATAACTGATGGGTGGGAACTCCGTCTGCCATGGAGTCCATCAGGAAAGGAAAATTACGGTAAGTATTTGATAATAAATTTTCCTTTTTCCTGACAGACTCCATGGCAGCCTACATGTGGGAAATAACTAGCCAATCCACACGGGTGGGTATGCTGAACAGCAATAAATTTCAATTTGGCCCGTCAACCGACAGGATCTATTACTGAAGTTTCATAGAAGGTAGCGAAGCAGGCTCAGCATAGTGACGATAACGTTTTAATAGAGGCCCATGAGGCCGCTTTGCAGATCACGTCTGGAGCCACGTGCTGGGCTGCTGCCCATGAAGCGGATATATCCCTGGCAGAACATGCCATACTGCTTCCAGAGGGACCAGGCCCCTATTTTTTTTTTTAAAAGGCTGAAGGATGAACTAGATGATCCAAGCCGCAGTTGATCTAGTCGAAGCTGGAAATAGCTTGCAGGTATACCTTCCGAATTTCGCCTATAACCAGAGAATTAACTATTAGTGGACTCTTGGACCTAAATGTAGGTAGGAGAATATCCCGGCTCTTATAGAGCCTTGAAGTAATTTCCGGAATTAAGCTGAACATAGGAAAAGAAGGACCACCCGGATTGGAAAGAAGGACAGCAGAGGTCCCTCGTAACTTAGGGACGCAACTTCCAAGACTCTCCGGGCGAGGGTAATGGCTACAAAAAAAGTGATTTTAGTTGAAAAAGGTTTCAAGATAGCAAGCGGGGAGGACCCCGTATTACTGAACCCAGACAGTGAGTTGAGGACAAGGGAAAGAACCCAAATGGGGAATCTTGATCTTCTTTGAGGGCTGAGTTAACTCCTTACAGAACAACCACCGGATTAAAAAAGGGATAAATCTAGGCCAGAATAGAGAAAGCTGAACTTTTGGATCTCTCCTGAAGAATAAGAGGACACCACAGACTTGGCCCATCTTCTTCTATCGACCTAATTCATACTCGTCCCCATAGAGCTCATAAAAGTGGGAATCACCTTTGAAGTACGCCTGAGATGGACAAGGATGCCGAACCGCTCCTTAAGTGTAATACCTCACCAGCTTAAAGTTACCTGGAAAGAGAATAGATCTACCTCAGGATTGACTCCCAGAGACATAACCTACTTGAGTGATTGCATAGGAAGAGACCACTCGTTAGTGACTTAACCAAGTGCGTGACAGGAAATCCACTCGGACGTTCTGGACTCTAAGGAAGTATGCCAATGAAACATTGCCTGGACCCAGGACATGATGGGTTCGACCTCCCGGAATAATGTGGTGCTTCGAGAACCTCCATGATTCTTCACATGAGAATGGATAACAGCGATGAAGACCTGATAAAGCCGACTCTCCCTTCCACAAATAGGAGAAGGACTAGAAGCACATCAGGCTGCCGGAAGTTCCAGGACGTACTAGCTCAGGCTGAGAAGACTCATACCCTCGAACAAGGTCTGATGTGCAGCAGACTCCTCAACCGGTACTGCTTGGCATAGGCCATGGCCTTAACCCATGATATGGGACCACAGAGTGGCAATCTGAACCGGTTTTGTGCTGAGGCCATCAGAAGATGTTGATGACATGTGGATAGGTTGACTAATGCCCCTTGATAACCATTACTTGCATAAGTCTGGACAGGGTAAAACTTCTGCAGGGAATGCTTGACCATCGGGATCGTGGAGACCATTGAACCGAAGGATTTCGGAGCTGTGAGGCCCCCTGCCATGAAGAGATTAGAGACCACGAATTCCCTCCTGGATGACTGCAATTTTCCTCACTGGAAGAGAGATGATGATGCCTTCCACTATGACGAACTGGGCCCAAAAGAACATCAGCCGGACTAGTTCTAGGAGGCTTTTTCCCAGAGAGCCACCCAAAAGATAGTCAAAATGGAGAAAACCTATTCCCTGCGAACTAGCAGCTGAACTTTGTCCTAAGACCGTAACAGAAGGTCATTGAAACAGCGATAAAGACATACTCTTCTCGTTCCGATGAGGGCCATTATGGCCAGAAGGATTTTTAGAAGAGGGGAAATATACCCCCTGGAACTTTTCATCCTGGGGAAGGCGTAACTATAATGCCCGTTGAACCGTGACGACCACCAAGCCAACCGGAGGAACAGATTGACAGCAGCTCCAGCTCCTTAACTGCTGAATTTTCGGAAAACTCTTCTGAGTCCGAGACTCTGCACTTCGTCCCAATTTCCATATCTCTAGACATGGCTGCTAGAGCCAGTGCAGGTTTACAAGCCATATCGGCAGAACCATACTTTTATCTTGAAGTCTTGAATCATTTTCTCACCCCCATCCAGCACAGCATCCTCTAAAGAAAGCATAACCTGTTTTGCCAGACGCCCTAAAGCCGCATTAATGAGGAGAAAGTTTCCCAGACACTTCACCTCTCCTGCCTTGAAAGGACATAGTCTAGAGGTCTTTGCTTGCCATAGAAGTTTTCTTGTCCTTCTTGATCCACTCGTCACCATTTAAATCCGTAATGGGCAAAAAAAGAGAGAGATTTCTTTCCCCGGATGCTTAGAGAACTATTTTGCTTAGCCGGGGGGTGAAATGGTCTACCCAGATAAAGGCTTCCATAACAGCTTTGACTCGTGGAGGAACCAGAGAACGACAAGGCTTTTGACATATTCGCCACCTTCCAACTTGCTGACTGTGTTGCGTTTGTTAAAATATGATTTTTTTTAAACATCAGACCTAACATTACATGGGAGAAATTACAAGTTTAGTTGATCAGATTCTCTGGTTTGAGTAGAATTTTCAAACAAATGCTGTTTTCATACAATGGTGTTAGATAACAAATTGACAGTTGAAGAGACTATTGTCTCGTCAGCTACAGTAAACATGCAACCAACAGTCCATTGTCTTTTAAAACAGTTTGAGAGGGTGTCTCAACCTGAAAAGAAGGACTGTTAATCGGTTGTTATGGAAACAAGTGTATAAACATTAAACTTTGGTCAACAAACTGGCATATAAAATGGAGTAGAGACACAGAGAGGGAGGGAAACATCATGCTGTAACATCAGGACACACATCATCATGCTTTGAAGATCAGAAGAAGCCGCTCATGATACAAGAACAGAACCTGGTCTCTAAGAAGAAATATTGCCAATTGGAGATCATGAACATTCAGTAACAGAAGTTAAGTAACCCTTTTTTAAATGTATTTGTACTGTTAGACTTTAGGCTGTTCTATTTTCTAGGCATTTTGCTTGTTATAGATATCTGTCAGTCTTGTATTGTATTCCTAAGATTGTAATAGTTTTGTACAGCAGTTTTTGTTAGTAAAACGCACATCTATACACTGCAGAAGTCTCAGCTTCCTTGTTATACCACAGAGTAACCTTGCTAGATAGACGCAAGCGCTACATTTGGGGGCTCGCCGTGACTGTGCTATAGTTCAATTGAAGCAGAGCTGTTTTTTCTGTAGTGTGTAGCTTGTGCTAGGTAAAATGCTGCGTAAGCTGTTTAGGAAAAGCAAGGCTGTAGAGGGTTCTGGTGACCAGAAGGAAGTGTGCAGCTTACCTATCTGGGCCAGAGACAATGAGTGGGAGCCTCTTGCTAAAGAATTGTGAAGTATGCTTCTCCCTTGAAGCTGACTTGGGGTGATAAAGTCTCAGATCATTTTGTAGATTTTAGCCTTAAGGGGTTGGATTTAAGTAAAAAAGAGAAGAGAACGGTGTCTAAATTCGGATGGTATTTTCTTCACGCATTTTACATCGAATCACATAGAAGGGAGAAGGCAGAGGCAGAAGTTAAGGTATTAAAAGACCAGCTAGCAGTTGCTTCAGAGTGTGTACGTTCAACTGCTAGTCGGGCTGATGATTTGCAAGAGCGGTGTGCAGCCCTCATGACCAAATCAATTAATGCCTTAAGGAAAAGGAAGGGCCGTAAACCTGTTAGTAAAGCCAGGGTACGTGCCATTGTCACATCCCAAAATTGGGACTGTGAGGATGTGCTCTCCTCAAATGATAGTGAGGATGAGGAGATAGAGTTTGATGTTTCGCATGATGATCTGCTAGTGCGAAAGAAAAAGTATGCCAGACCTCTCATTACTAAGCATAGGAAACGGCAACATGATAGAGAGGATATGGCAGATGGGGAGGTGCATTATCGCAACCCCAGAGATGTTGAATTTGAAGAAGTACGGGAGTTTACACAAACTGAACTCCATGAGCTGGCAAAACAATACAAACAAAGGTCTGGGGAGCCTCTAGTGAGTTGGCTCCTACGCTTATGGGATGAAGGAGCAGACAGTGTTGTTTTGTCAGGTAAGGAAGCAGTGACTATGGGAGTGTTAACCCATGATCCACAATTGCGTCAGGCAATGCGAAAAGCCCGCGAGTTTAGCGTGAATTTTTCACTGTTAGACCTCGTTAGAGATGGAATAGTTCGAGTATACTCTAGTCCTACTGACCTGGAAAATACCTACTCCTGGAGATCAATAGCAGAGGGTATTTCCAGGTTACGTGAGATGGGTTGTATAACCGGATTAAATACGTTTCCAGAATGGATGGGTCCAGATATGGAACCCTTTACGTCTGCTCTGCGCTCTAAGCTGATGAAGTCTGCGCCATTTAATCTCAGGGCTCCCTTATTGTCCTTGTTGGGAGGCCTGGGATTAAACAGCAAGATTCATGAAGCTACAACCCTTTTAAGCCAGTTGGGGGAGCTAGAGGAGACTAAAACAAAACCTGTCAGGGCAGTAGATAAGGTCAAGGCCAGACAGGAAGAATACAAGCAGAAAAGAACAGAGAAGAAAGGGAATGGGGTAGAGAAGACAGGAGGTGAAGAGAAAACCAGGCTAGTTATTTCTAGGAAAGAAATGTGGGTGGACCTATTAAAGGCAGGAGTACCTAAAGATGAGATAGATGGCATTTCTACTGCAGAAATGCTGAAGAGGTGGAAAGATTTAGTAGGTAAAACTGTCAGGGTTAGAAACACTACTCCTAGTGAAGTTAACATCAGCCTAGACTTAGAGGAAACAGAACAGACACCTCCTGTTAGCCCCAAACCAATTCCCAAAACTGAACGTGAACACAAACCCAAATCCCTTTATCCTGGGGAGGAGTTAGAGAGAATCAGAAAAGGGGATTGGGAGGTTCCTTATCCTTTATGAAGGGAAGGTGAGTCTCCTGTAATAGCCGTGAGGGCAGTGACAGCAGGAGACCGACGCCCATATGCACCTGTCACTGTATGGTGGGGAAAGTCATCTTCTCCTACACATGTAATGGCTTTAGTTGATAGCGGAGCCGAAGTTACACTTTTGCAAGGAAATCCTTCCCATCACAAAGGAGAATTGATTTATGTAGAAGGTTTGGGAGGGCAAACGACACCAGCAGTTAGGATACGGGTAAAATTGGCTATTGGAAAGGGATCAGGATTTATGACAAATGTTTTGGTTTCAGAGTTACCCGAAAATATTCTTGGGATGGATGTACTTCAAGGTCAGTCAATTCAGACTGAAAGAGGTACATTCACATTTGGGTATCCTGATAAAGCGTATCTGGTAAGGGCGGTGAAGGCTGTGGTCAGAGGTCATGCAAAATGGACCCCTGTCTACATTCCTCCACCAGAGAAGCCAGTCTGTTTCAAGCAGTACAGACTTCCTGGAGGCCACAAAGAAATTGGGGAGACTATTCAAGAACTATTGAGAGTAGGGATCCTTAGACCTGCTGTAAGTCCTTTCTCGTCTCCGGTGTTCCCAGTAAAAAAGCCTGATGGGACATATAGAATGACTGTGGATTACAGAGGTCTAAACAAAGTGGCACCTCCATTGAAGTCAGCTGTACCAGATATGATCTCAATTGTTGAAAAAATTGCTAAAGATGCAGGAGAATATCATGCTGTGATAGACCTGGCTAATGCTTTCTTTTCGATTTCAATAGACCCAGAGTGTCAAGACCAGTTTGCTATGGTGTGGGACGGCCGCCAGTACACTTTCACTGTCCTTCCGCAAGGCTATCTTCATTCTCCAACGATTTGTCATGGACTGATTGCCCGAGATTTAAGCACCCTGAATTTGAAAGTCGCTGTGTTTCACTACATTGATGACATCATGATCTCTGGAACAAAAGAAGATGTAACTGAAGCACTGCACCTGCTGATACATCACATGGAGAACAGAGGGTGGGCTATCAACAGAGACAAAGTCCAAGGACCTACCACAGAGGTGAAATTCCTAGGAATGATGTGGACTGGGCAACAGAGGAAAATTCCAGAGACAGTTGTGCAAACTATCCAGGCGCTGTCGCCCCCTACTACCAAAAAGGAGGCACAGAAGTTCATTGGAGTTGTGGGGTTCTGGAGATCGTTCATCCCACATCTTGGACTGATTCTGAGGCCTATATATAATGTCACCCGGAAAAAAGACTGAGTTCTCATGGGGTTCAGAGCAGCGGACTGCATTCCTGGCTGCTAAAGAAGCTATTTTGCAGCATCAGGGATTAGGACCCGTGAGACAAGGAGTACCATTTCAGCTGGATGTAGTGGAGCAGAATGGTACCATATCTTGGAGTCTGTGGCAGCCAAATGAAAAGAAAGGACTAAGAGCAATACCCATTGGATTTTGGTCCAAACAACTGACAGGGGCACAGAAGAGATACACGCCCCTAGAGAAGTACCTGTTTGGGGCCTACACAGCACTTCAACATGTAGAGCCCATTACAGGAAAGGACACAGTCACCATCCATACTGCATTGCCAATAGCAGGATGGGTGAGAGATAATGGACTGATCACTAGAGCAGCTGAAGCTCAGAACCAGACACTGATGAAATGGAAGTGGTACCTTCAAGAAAGAGGGGGTATTGCAGCTGGGGATGTTAGAGACATTTCAAAACAGTTGGCAGGGCTTGTTACTTTTACCAGCACCCAGCCAGAAGAAGAAGAAATTCCTGTGCTGCAGTCATCCCCCATTCAAGAGGCTCCACCCTTTGAGTCTCTGTCAGAAGACATGAAGCAGTCAGCATGGTTCACTGATGGTTCAGCCATAGTCGCCTCGTCTGGGCGTAAATGGACAGCAGCAGCCTACAACCCAAGTACAGACACAGTCCTGCAGGAGACCGGAATTGGAGGGTCCAGCCAGTATGCAGAGTTGAAAGCTGTAGTGATGACTCTTCAGGAGGATCTTTCTTCCCATGTCACTATCTACACTGACAGCTGGGTGGTTTTTAAAGGACTGACAACTTGGATGCCCACGTGGAAGTCCAATGAATGGATGATTCATGGAAAGGTGGTGTGGGGAGGCAAGGAAGTCTGGGACTACATCTGGAAGGAAGCTCACTCGCGCACCATAAAAGTGGGGCATGTTGATGCACATGTGCCCCTAGTCCCAGACTTTGAGAACTATAACAGAGTTGCAGATGAAATCGCCAAAGTGAAGGCAGTTGTGCCAATTGATCCTGTCTTGATGAACTTGGCCAACTGGGCCCACAAGCAATCTGGACATTTGGGGCAGAAAGCAACATATGAATGGGCACAGCAGAGAGGCTTGCCTATATCCATGGACATGATAAAGACTGTAATAGGGAACTGTACAGTGTGTGGAGAAGTGCGACAATGGCCATTACAAAAGTACTCCACCGGGTCGATTAAGAGGGGTGAGAGGCCTGCAGAGATATGGCAGATTGACTTCATCGGTCCCCTGCCCCGGGGAAACAATGGACTGAGATATTGTTGCACTGCAGTGGACACCTATTCAGGACTTATGCTTGTTCATTCTTGCAAACGTGCAGATCAAGCCGCAACGCTTCAACTGCTACAGAAACTTGTCGTTGCTTATGGTTGTCCCAAGCAAGTCCAAAGCGATAACGGCTCACACTTCACCGGATCAACAGTACAGCAGTGGGCCAAAGATTCTGGAGTGTACTGGTTGTGACACATCCCATACCATCCACAGGCAGCTGGTTTGATTGAAAGATACAACGGGCTATTGAAGGACCAGATACGCAAACTTACACCCACACATACACTAAGGGGGTGGGATCGGGTCCTCACACACGCAGTCATGTTGTTAAATTCTAGGCCAATAGCCAAAAGCACACCATATGAGAGGATGGTAGGGGCTGGGGCACAGATTCCACAGCTGGAGTGCAGAGTTCAGTATTTATGTAAGGTTCCTGAAAAAAACAGGGCTTAACAGATACCATGTTACTGCTTCCCATGACATAGAAACCAAGAGTGACGTATCTGAAGCTGAAGCCTATCTAGGAATGAGAGGGAATCTGGCAGGAAGGTTTGAAGTTGTATTTGCATTGGCAGATGAGCTTCAAGACAGTGGCTGGGACTCTGACTGGTTAGTGGATACTTCTCAGCAAGAGTGGAAAGTGAGGCTACATAACATAAAACCTTCCAAAATAAAAAGCAGTGATCTTCTGGGAAATATCAGTATATTTCCTCTCCTCCCTATTGATGTTCTTTGGGAGGGTCAGAAGTGGGTACAGGCAGGGGGCAAAGTGTTAGTCAGATATCCAGGCAAGAAGCCATTTAGAGGAGAGATCGTAGCTGAAGGGCCTGGATCTACTGTTTATGTATTATTAGAGGGAACAGATAATCCGCTTTGTTTTCCACTCCACAGGCTGTCTCCGATTTGATCCATAGGAAGACCAGAGAAAAGTGATTACAAGATGGAAAGAATGAGGGAAGATCGCAAGAGCTGTGGAGAGCAAGGCCTTTGATGTATTACAAGCCTGGACTTGTTTCTACAGAACTTTATGGACTGCAGACATAGTACAGTCCCTAGGATGGACTTTCTAATGAACTTTTTTAAAGTTAAAAGACTGAAACATCTTCTCAATGACAGAAATTGGAGGGGTTGCATTCAAGGAAAATTAATGTTTAGAATGAGTTTTATTAGTAATGATATGGAGTCTGAAAGAAAAAAAAAAAATCTAGGGCGGAATGTGTTGCGTTTGTTAAAATATGATTTTTTTTAAACATCAGACCTAACATTACATGGGAGAAATTACAAGTTTAGTTGATCAGATTCTCTGGTTTGAGTAGAATTTTCAAACAAATGCTGTTTTCATACAATGGTGTTAGATAACAAATTGACAGTTGAAGAGACTATTGTCTCGTCAGCTACAGTAAACATGCAACCAACAGTCCATTGTCTTTTAAAACAGTTTGAGAGGGTGTCTCAACCTGAAAAGGACTGTTAATCGGTTGTTATGGAAACAAGTGTATAAACATTAAACTTTGGTCAACAAACTGGCATATAAAATGGAGTAGAGACACAGAGAGGGAGGGAAACATCATGCTGTAACATCAGGACACACATCATCATGCTTTGAAGATCAGAAGAAGCCGCTCATGATACAAGAACAGAACCTGGTCTCTAAGAAGAAATATTGCCAATTGGAGATCATGAACATTCAGTAACAGAAGTTAAGTAACCCTTTTTTAAATGTAATTGTACTGTTAGACTTTAGGCTGTTCTATTTTCTAGGCATTTTGCTTGTTATAGATATCTGTCAGTCTTGTATTGTATTCCTAAGATTGTAATAGTTTTGTACAGCAGTTTTTGTTAGTAAAACGCACATCTATACACTGCAGAAGTCTCAGCTTCCTTGTTATACCACAGAGTAACCTTGCTAGATAGACGCAAGCGATACACTGACCAAGGAATCCAGAAGAGCAGCGTAGGGCTGGGAAGAGCCCAAATCCTTTGGGCCACATCAGCCGGGAAGGTATAAAAACAGGTTCCCTGTGTGGGATACACCCTAATACCTTAGGGACTACAGCATCACACATTTCACGAGAGACTCCACATTCATATTATCCGTCTCCTATTTTTAACCCCAATCGCCCGGGCGTAACATGGGTCATATACAGACTTGCCCTCCTGGACTCGTGTCCCACATCTTCGGCAGGCTCAGTAATCCGAGCGGCTGACATGGCAGCTGGTGCTATGATTTAGAGGAGGAATGGAAACATCTCCTCTAGTTGGAGGAAAAATGGCAACAATTCCTCTATTCTGAGGAAGAATGGCAACCTCTTCTGTAGTCGGAGGAGGAATGGCAACATCCTCTCTAGTCGGAGGAGGAATGGCAACATATCCTCTAGTCGGAGGAGGAATGGTAACACATCCTCTAGTCGGAGGAGGAATGGTAACACATCCTCTAGTCGGAGGAGGAATGGCAACCTCTCCTCTAGTCGGAGGAGGAATGGCAACCTCTCCTCTAGTCGGAGGAGGAATGGCAACATCTCCTCTAGTCGGAGGAGGAATGGCAACCTCTCCTCTAGTCGGAGGAGGAATGGCAACCTCTCCTCTAGTCGGAGGAGGAATGGCAACCTCTCCTCTAGTCGGAGGAGGAATGGCAACATCTCCTCTAGTCGGAGGAGGAATGGCAACATCTCCTCTAGTCGGAGGAGGAATGGAAACATCTCCTCTAGTCGGAGGAGGAATGGAAACATCTCCTCTAGTCGGAGGAGGAATGGCAACATCTCCTCTAGTCGGAGGAGGAATGGCAACATCTCCTCTAGTCGGAGGAGGAATGGCAACATCTCCTCTAGTCGGAGGAGGAATGGCAACATCTCCTCTAGTCGGAGGAGGAATGGCAACCTCTCCTCTAGTCGGAGGAGGAATGGCAACATCTCCTCTAGTCGGAGGAGGAATGGCAACATCTCCTCTAGTCGGAGGAGGAATGGCAACATCTCCTCTAGTCGGAGGAGGAATGGTAACTTCTCCTCTAGTCGGAGGAGGAATGGTAACTTCTCCTCTCTCCTCTTGTAAATGTTGTGGCCTGGCAAGGTCCCTGTCAACCTGGACCACAAACTGTGGGTCCGATCCGGAAGGGCTGAAAAAAAGATGGGGGGGGGGGGGAAGGGGAGAATAACATCAAACGCAACCTCAACCGCTGAGACTGCAAACCTCGTCCCCTCCCCTCACTTGCACATACCCCGTGCGTGAGGGCTGGCCGTATGAAGCAGTGAGCTGTCCATACCTCTGGACAAAACGTCAACACGGATGGTCTGCACCCAGAAACGACACATATGCCGAAGAAAAGATTGTAAAATTATTACAAACATATATCTCTATATATATATATATATATAAATATATATATATTTAAAGTATAGAGATTGTTAATATTCTCGTAGACTTACAGCATGGTACTTCCATATATGTATGAACACAAAAATGCAATACTATATAGTGAATTACATTTTAAAAATAATATTTTTATATTATATAATATGTTATTATAATAATATTATATACATTTATTATTTTTTATTAAATTTTTTTATTTTTTATTTCTATTTTTACAACTTTCCCCTTAAGGGGAGATAAGGACAAGGAAGCAGACCAGGCGGGGGCAGGCTGCCACTCACTGTCCGTGGGAACTCCCATACAGACAGGAGATGGAAGACCTTTCGAATCCCCCGCCCGAGTGATGTCACCGCTCCCCCCACCGCGCTTGCGCCGTGGGGGACAGCCAAACGGCGCCTGCGCGGCCGCCGGACCATCCGACCCTCCGCGCATGCGCGAACCAAGCCTCGCTTTCGCGGATGCCTCGCGCATGCGCAGAACGACGGCAGCGGCCGCGACCCGGAAGCACCGCAGTGCCCTGGAACGCAGAAGCGTTCCAGGCGCCATGAGGGGAATAACAGAGGTACCGGAGGGTTCCAGAGAGTACCGGGAGTACTGGGGAGAACCGGGAAGAACCAGGGGAAACATACAGAGGAATAATACAAAGAAACGACTGCCATGGAGAAAGCACATAGTAAATAGCAGACCTTGCCAGCCATTGAAGCGTCCACCTGCAGGGATACGAGACCACCTTCCCCCCACTACTGGGGTATCCAGTGCCATTGCAACGCTCTCCGCCCGCTCACAGCTGGGCTCCTGGCTGCACCGCATGAATGGAAAGCTTGATCCTAATATTCCGACCGGACGCCAACAGGAACAACCGTGATGTAGGTCCATTGGAGGAGGACAAAAAAGGAACACAGTACCTAGCGGTGAGCTCTCTTTTATTTGAATGGGGTCCTATAGCATTGGAGAGGAGGCGGGGTTAACCCACACGTAGGCTGCCATGGAGTCTGTCAGGAAATATATTTTTTACTTTTTGCTATAATAAATATCCCCAAAAATAAAAAAATTAATACAATTTTCTTTATCTTGGTAAAAAAATCTCAATAAGTGTATATTGATTTCCTGCCACTCAGGTCTCAGCCCATCCTCTCCTTCCAGCGCTATCCACTGTTAAGCAGAGAAGGTATCCCTGAGCCCAAATGTAAGCACCACACCCCCTTCTATTCTGATACTCCCAACCTTGAATCTCCAACCAGGCCTAGTAAAAGGACATGGCCCTGGTTAAATTTGCCTTTCTCTATATCCTATGCTGTCAGAAACAACACTAAGCACCTACCTAAAAGTAGAGGGCGCTACATCCACCCCCCACTAAAATTCACAACTGTCCTCAGTTGTAGGAAAAAACCTGAAATTTGAAGAATGTCCCTTCTTTTAAACAAAAGAGGGAGGCATCTCATATTCTCCTGAGTGAAAGTGGGAAACAGGGATAACATCAATGAGTAAAGTACAAAAATTACACAAACATATATTCTGTACATTTTACACAACCTAGCTGCAGATCCCTACAACTAACATTCCATACAAGCAGAATCAGAGCACTGCTCCCTGGAGAGGAATACTCTGCTTACTGCAGGCCTTCATCAGCCGTCACATCTCCAATTCACCTAAGAGAAAACATAAAATAAAGACAACTAACTATGAACTATCTTGCATTTTACACTTCACCAGAAGTAGGGTGTTATGATCCTCCCTCTGGTGACAGAATCACAATTGAACAATGACGTATTGGCAAGTGGTTCCCTGTCAGGGCTGTCACCCCCTCAAAAGGAGACTACAAGACCAAAACCATTAAGGACACCGGAGACTACAAGACCTCCTGCAGAGTGCAGCCTGAACAGACACGCCAGTAATTAAGACACACATATGCCCGTGGCCCAATATACTTTCTGTTCGGCTCCTAAACAGGAGTCCTTTTTTTTTCAAAGCGACAAAAGGTAATTGAACAGGAATGACACACCCTAGTGTCCATGGTGTTGTCCTTTACCAGGCACCCTGAGTGGCCACTTCCTGCTTAAACAGATATGTGAAGGGGAAAACCCACCCTAACCCATCTTGCGGTAACTTCAATTGTAAATAGTACCTTGGGTCCTTCTACTGTCCCCTTCTCCTCAGACAGAGATAGAATAAGACCGGGTGTGCTGTCCTTCTTTCACAACAAGAACCCTGTCTTTGTGTATGGCTCTTCCGAGCTTCCACTCCTTTTTGATATCTCAGACTTCACTTGAGAGCCGCATTAGTTCTTTGGGCCTTCCCCACCCAGGCAGAACACAGGAGTCTGGTGACCTGCTCACCCCTTTGTTAAATCTTGATGCTCCAGTGGAAGGAGCTATGGAAAGTCCTATGGAGGGTACTGGGGTTTGTGGATGGTTTAAAGACCTCTCCGATAAAAAGAATAAAAAAAAAAAAAAAAAAGACCTCTCCGAGGCGCCAGAGGAAATTCCAGCAGAAGTAGAGCTCTCCATGAACCATTCCTCCTCATCACTATCATCAGCCTCTTCAGGGGATGACCACTCAAACAAGTTCTCCAGAGACCCATACTTCTCTAACACTTGCAGTGACCCCCAGTCCACAGCCCGGCCCTTGTTCACCCGGTCCAGCTCACCTGAGGGATCCCCCTCCCGTAACTGCGGCTCCTTCTAGACCGGTACAACAAAGGTCTTAGAGTCAGCCGTCTTTTCTGGGACATCTTCCAGGGTTCTTCCACACCCAGTGACCCCCTCTTTGTCCCCAGCCAGGTCACAGGCTTCCCCAGCATTACCTTTAGACGTTGGCTCTGAGAGCTGCGAGATGGACGATCCAGGGGACATCTCCTTCACCGCAGGGGTGGGCGACACATGACCCTCTCTCTTCCAGGTCACCTGTGTCTGTGGAATGCACAGTCCGGTAGTTGGTTGGACATTGTAATACTGTGTCTCCTTTTGCACTGGCGCCAGCCGAGTCAGAGGACTTCCGCAATGGCTGCACCGGGCCCAGGCACAAATTCCAGCAGTGGGCCGATAACATTCTGGACACAACATGCACAGTTTCTCCACCCCATCGATCACTCCCAGGGCCGGTCCTCCGGTAACCTCCAAGCGGATGTCGGTATCCACCAACACCCGATCCGGCATTTCAGTGGGCCACTGCATGACTGATGCACTCTGAATACGATCAGCCATCTTCCTCCGCCTCGTGGTTTTGGGCCTTGCACAATGAAAGTTGTTGACTTCTCCTCCAGGGCGTGACTCCACCCCTCAACTTGTTGGCTCAGCGTGCGAGGAACTGTAACTCTACATTTTCCCTGTGCTCCACAGAGACACCTGGCGGCAGGCACAGTGGAATTGCAGGCTAACTGGTGACAGTCACTGATTTCACATTAAAAATGACCCCTTGTGATGTCCCAACTGTAAGGGACCAACTTCTCTGCAGTCCTCGTCCGCGACACCCCCTGTGACCATGTTTCCAAGGGCAACAGTGACATCCACAAGCCCCATCCGCATTTTCAACTGTGAGAGCAGGAAATAATTGTTGCAAACAGTAGGTGGTTGTCGGCGCTGTAGCCAAGCCATACACCTGTAATTAAATGGCACAGTGCTGCTGTAATTGTCACGTATGACAGCACATATTACAGTCACTGAATGCTGGACTTCCTTATGCCTTGACTGCCAAAAATTCCGGTTCGGTTGCTATGGGCAGCGGCCAGCGGGCTGACAGTGAAGGCAAATCTTGGTGGCGACCTCCATATGTAGCGGTACCCCCGCGGGGGCTGCTGAGTTTGTTCATTACCTTTTGCCAGACTGCTCCGCTTCCGATCCCCCATGCAATTACATGACACCAAACAGTCAAGATTACGGATTTATAATTCTTTATTTTTAGTATAAATCGGTGGGCTGTTCAGTAGGGTATATGAGATGCCCCATCCGACCCCATTTTCAGGTTAAAGGGTATTAATCTGTAGCCATGGCTCTGTTAATCAAATCCCTTATAGCGATCCTTTCCTGGTTCCACTTCTCTCTCTAACGCAACATTCCCAATTTGCACAGATAAGCATTACTCTGAATAACGCTGTGGGTGTTGAACTCAAAGTCACAGGCCGTGCTGCCTATTTCCATGACTTGTATTGCCAAACTTCCTTCAGTCCTGGAAAGTGTCTGATACTGTGGTCCTTGGATACACAGTATGAACTTCCTGATTAGCTCTACTGGGTTTGCACTCCTGTTGCTCTCTCCCAATCAATAGTCCATGTTCTACTCACAGAAAGTCGATTACCCAGTCTTATTCCTCCGCTTAGCTCCTACTTCCTCCTCCTCCTCCCGCACTGCCCGGCACATCCCCGCATGGGACGTCCGGTATTCCTCCAGCACTACATGCTGACTTCGCCTCCAGGGGCCCGACTTTCGGCCTCCCTGGACTCGCCTCCAGCTATTCCGCTCCGGGATCTCTAAACTCCCGGGCCTCCGAACTCTGACTCTCTGAGCTCCCCGAACCTCCCCAGAGCATGTGACCCCCCCCCCTTTTTATGAGAGACCTCCCTTTTGACCATATGAAACAACCATTGGTCAGTTCTCTCACATGGGGTTTCCTGCCACTCAGGTCTCAGCCCATCCTCTCCTTCCAGCGCTATCCACTGTTAAGCAGAGAAGGTATCCCTGAGCCCAAGTGTAGTGTAACACCAGTAAGCAGAGGGCGCTACACTAGTAATGGCGGCGATCAGCGATTTTTAGCGGGACTACGACATTGCGGGACAGATCGGACACTTTTGACACTTTTTTGGGACCACTGACATTTATACAGCGATCAGTACTAAAAATAGCCACTGATTACTGGATAAATGTCACTGGCAAAGAAGAGGTTAACACTAGGGGGCGATCAAGGGGTTAAGTGTTCCCTAGGGAGGTGTTTCTAACTGTGAGAGCAGTGTAGTGACTGGAGGAGGAGAGAGATCGCTGTTCCTGATCACTAGGAACAGCAGATCTCTCTCTACTTCCCTGACAGAACTGGGATCTGTCTGTTTACATTGACAGATCCCCATTCTGTCTCTCTGTGGCTCCGGCGTCGTGCCTTGGGCGCACGCGCGACCCTGGTGACCCGCGCCCGCCCCCTGTTCCTCTTAAAGTGGCCAACGTACAATGACAGCGGGGGGCCAACCTGCCGCAGTACAACTGTGGCGGCTGGTCCAGAAGTAGTTAATTTCTAAAAAACGGTGTTGCATTAGGGGCCAGTGCGCTCTCTCTTTTATCTTTAGCTTTTTAGCTATCAGTCTTCCTGCTGCTTGATGGAGCAGCACAGCAAATAAACATACACCATATTGGTTTAACCCCTTCCTTTGACATATCAAGACGCTGATTGTCTTTTTATCGTTGAGGATTTATATTCTCTAAACAATTTTTGTGAAACTATTTCATGATTTCATCATTCATCCTATCATTTTTATACTTGCTCTATTTGACTCTTTGGACTGTAGCGCTGTGGCGTTTTATTTTTTGTTTACTAACGATAGCTAAAATACCTTACTGTTATCCAGATTGCTGGGTGTTGCTACTGGATGTTGTAACGATCACCTCTCTTACATAAATATTACAGTGTGTAAATACAAGGCAATATTTTAAGACCTTATTTCCCGCAACATAAAACTTTCCCCAGTTACTGCTAATATCATACAACAGGAATAGTCTGTAAGAGTATAAAATATATCTTTCAGCCACAAAATGCCTCACTTCATTGGGAACTAGTAGAAGCTGGTTTGAGCTAGGCACCACTGGTCCCGCCTGTGTATAATGAGTGGCTTTAAAAGGAGAAGTTCATACAAAGTTTGGACCATGTATAAATCAGGAACTATCCATTTATATGCTGACGAAATACAGGTATTTCATAATACCCATGTGACTCTTTTCATGAAATAAGACAGCTCTATAAAAAAAGCTCTTACAGGATATACCGCAAAAGCATATATTGTGTAGATATTAATTTAACGTTTGGATTCCTCAAAAAGCGTATTCATTCCCCTTTCACTCTGCCCCTACCCATATCCTGAAAACCCAACTATAAAGATTTTATTCACCCTCCTCCTGCTAAGCTTGCAACCGTCCTTCGGCTCCAACATTTTAAAGACTCTATTCATTCTCCTCTTATGTTTTTTCAAACTCTCAAACAACCTTATACTGTACAACAAACAATAATTGGCTCTAGGGTCACTGTAAGTATCCAATGAGAGAGATCTGAATCAGAGACAATTGACCCTGGTATCTTATTAATAGCAGTGCCCAATAAGCCATTTCACCTTCAGCTGATAGACCTCGAAGAGAAACAACAACGGGGGGCAAAAGGTAAGCATTTATAGTTTTTTATTTATAAAAATAGATGGCTACAAAAGGTTTTGGGTTGAAAGGCTAAGTTCACCTTTTAAAAAATAATAATCAAAGCACATATTTTTGCAGAAAAATATAAATGTGCATTTTCTTTTTTACAGGAGCCTGCAATGTATTGCATCCACGATCAGTGGATCGCAGGTGCAATGCCAAGTTCCTGCAGACTCTTCCTCCAGCTCTCTGCCCATACCAAGGTACCAGCTTTCAGTTGTAGAGTTGGAGGAAGTGTAACTGGGCTACAACTGCAGTGTTTAGCACACAGGTGTTTTATTGAGAACTACCCAGATAGCAAGCAATTGAGTTGCAAGTTTTAAAATGACTTGCTAAGCTATTATTAGACTTGCCAGGGTTTACAAGTTTGTTGCACAATTGCAGCAAGTCTGTATTGCATGACTCCAGATCAACTTTTATTGCAACATTCTGCAAGTCTGCTGCATTAGTCATCCCACCACAGGGGTCACTGTGGCTGAATTTGGAAAAGTGTCAACTAGAACTTGTGCTTCAAGTGCTCTGCAAGTGTACAACTTGCCAGTCAAAATGTGCAGCAAGTCAACAAGACTTACAATTCAACGCTGCCATAAATTTGTGGAAAGTTATCCTTGCAATCTGAGTACAAGTCTGTCTGCTGCGGTGGGGAATGGGACTTGTAGTTCATTCATTCATTCACAGATCCTTACGCTGTTTTTAACTACTTCTGGACTGCCCACCCTCGTTATACGTCGGTACTTTGAAGAGGAATGTCGTTGTTATGGCAGCAGCTAACTGCCATAACCCGGTATCTTGTTCTTCATCGGGCGGTCCGCTATAAAATAAAAGTTGTCTCTGCCCCCGCAAGATCACTTTTATGGGCTGCGGGAGAGGCCCCCCCTCCCGTCGCACTCCAGTGCCCTCCGCGCTTACCGGAGCCGTCGTTAGCGGCAGAGGCGATTGGATCCTCTCCCTAGCCTGACATGAAGACAAGGGAGGGGAACATGGCCTTCACCCGTCTCCATATCATTGCAGGGCGGAAGCGACGTCAAAACGTAACTTCCGCCCCTAGGTTTTGAAGGGTCCTTTATTTTTTTGTATTTTTTTTAACCACTTAAGCCCTGGACCAATTTGCAGCTTAAGGACCAGGCCCCTTTTTGCGATTCGGCACTGCGTCGCTTTAACTGACAATTGCGCAGTCGTGCGACGTGGCTCCCAAACAAAATTGGCATCCTTTTTTTCCCACAAATAGAGCTTTCTTTTGGTGGTATTTGATCACCTCCTGCGGTTTTTATTTTTTGCGCTATAAACAAAAATAGAGCGACAATTTTGAAAAAAATGCAATATTTTTTACTTTTTGCTATAATAAATATCCCCAAAAAACATGTACCCTATTCTTCTACATATTTTTGGTAAAAAAAAAAATCGCAATTAGCGATTGATTGGTTTGCGCAAAAGTTATAGCGTTTACAAAATAGGGGATAGTTTTATAGCATTTTTATTAATATTTTTTTTTTACTAGTAATGGCGGCGATCAGCGATTTTTATTGTGACTGCGACATTATGGTGGACACATCTGACATTTTTGACACATTTTTGGGACCATTGTCATTTATACAGCAATCAGTGCTATTTAAATGCACTGATTCCTGTGTAAATGACACTGGCAGTGAAGGGGTTAACCACTAGGGGGCGGGGAGGGGTTAAGTGTGACCTGTGTGTTTTTTTTTACTGTAGGGGGGCGTGGCTTGGCGTTCGACATCACTGATCGTCTTTCCCGAGGACAGGGAACAGACGATCAGTGACAGTCTCACTAGGAAGCACGGGGAGAGGTTTGTTCACACATACCTCTCCCCGTTCTTCAGCTCTGTGACCCGATCGCGGGACACCAGTGGCGGTCGGGTCTGCGGGTCCCGCGGCCATGGTCACGGAGCTCAGGACCGGGTCGCGAGCGATCTGGCGGCGGCGCGCACGCGACCCACGGCTGGGCACTTAAAGAGCAACGTACCTGTACGTTGATGTGCCCAGCCGGGCCATTCTGCCGACGTAAATGTGCAGTAGGCGGTCCTTAAGCCGTTAAATTACAACTTTTTTTTATTGCAGTTTAGTGTAATTATGAGATCTGAGGTCTTTTTGACCCCAGATCTCATATTTAATAGGGCCTGCCATTCAGTGTAACAGTGTAAAAAATAAATAAAAGGTAAAATAAGAAAAAACATTTTTTTAAATGCGCCCCGTCCCGCTGAGCTTGTGTGCAGAAGCGAACGCATACGTGAGTAGCGCCCGCATATGAAAACGCTGTTCAAACAAAACATGTGAGCTATCGCCGTGATCGGTAGAGCGAGAGCAATAATTCTAGCCCTAGAATTCCTCTAACTCAAAACATGCATCCTGTAGAATTTTTTAAATGTCACCTATGGAGATTTTTAAGGGTAAAAGTTTGTCACCATTCCACAAGCAGGCGCAATTTTGAAGCGTGACATGTTGGGTATCAATTTACTCGTCGTAACATTATCTTTCACAATATAAAAAAAAAATTGGTCTAACTTTACTGTTGTCTTATTTTTTAATTAAAAAAAGTGTATTTTTTCCAAAAAAAGTGCGCTTGTAAGACTGCTGCTCAAATACGGTGTGACAGAAAGTATTGCAACGACCGCCATTTTATTCTCTAGGGTGTTAGAAAAAAAAATATATAATGTTTGCGGGTTCTGAGTAATTTTCTAGAAAAAAAAAATGTTTTTAACTTGTAAACAACAAATCTCAGAAAGAGGCTCGGTGCTTAAGTGGTTAAAAGTTACAGCAACTCCAGGGGAGAGTAACCCCAGCACACTGGAAGTGAGGGAGCAATTTAACCACTACTAAGCCTCTTTCTGAGATTTGGTGTTTACAAGTTAAAAACTTTTTTTTTTTGCTAGAAAATTATTTAGAACCCCCAAATATTATATATATATTTTTTCTAACACCCTAGAGAATAAAATGGCGGGCATTGCAATACTTTCTGTCACACCGTATTAGCGCATCAGTCTTATAAGTGCACTTTTTTTTTTGGAAGAAATACACTTTTTTTAATTAAAAAATAAGACAACAGTAAAGTTAGCCCAATTATTTTTTTTTATATATTGTGAAAGATAATGTTACACCGAGTAAATTTTTACATATAACATGTCACTCTTCAAAATTGCACCTGCTCGTGGAATGGCGACCAACTTTTACCCTTAAAAATCTCCATATGCGACGTTTAAAAATTTCTACAGGTTGCATGTTTTGAGGAGGTCTAGGGCTAGAATTATTGCTCTTGCTCTGCCACACCCCTTAAGACCCCTTTCACACTGAGGAGCTACAGTGCTAAAAATAGCGCCTGCATAGCGCCTGTAAATGGCCGCTCCTGTTTTCACACTGGAGAGGTGCGCTTGCATGATGTTAAAAAAACTCCTGCAAGCAGCATCTTTGGAGCGATGAAGGAGTGGTGTATACACTTCTCCTTCACCGCTCCTGCCCATTGAAATCAATGGGGCAGCGTGGCTATACCGCCGGCATAGCGCTGCTGCAGCAGCGCTTTGCAGTGGTTTTAACCCTTTCTCGGCCACTAGCAGGGGGGTAAAAGCACCCCGCTAGCGGCCGAACAGTGCCACGAAATTGATGATAAAGTGGCGCTAAAAATAGCGGCGCTTTACCGCCGACGCACCCACCGCCCCAGTGTGAAAGTAGCCTAAAGGAGAATTGTATTAAAGAAAATGATTGGCTAAACCCACAAGTGCGTTTTTTTACCACTACTATTCCTTTATATTGGCTTTTGAAATTTACAAATGCAGCAATGTAGAAATTAAATGAAAAGTTTAGCACTTTGAAACACTTTTTGATAGATGAATAAGTGCATTTTATATACAACTATATGGATCAGACCAAAGTGAGGGACAAATGAGGAGAAAAGAGGGACAGAGGGACTTTGTTCAAAATGAGGGGCAGTCCCTCGAATTCAGGGACAGTTGGGAGCTATGGCTGAGTGAGTCTGGGAGACTGGTAAAGATGACGTGACTACACAAGTTCAGGGGATGGAGAGAGTCTGTAAGTCTCAGGGGAGTGACAGAGCCTGGGTTGCCAAGAGATCCCCCATCTAGAGGACAGGAGTGGACCTGTGCCACAAGGTGCTGTAATCAAAGGCTGAATGAGCCAGAGAGCTGGGTCTGAAAACCCCTAATAAGAGTAGCAGGCCTTCTTAAGCAGAGCCAGCTGGCTTAAAGCGGAGTTTCACCCATTTAAAAGTCGGCAGCTCCAAAGAGTGTAGCTGCTGACTTTTAATAATCAGACACTCACCTGTCCCATGGTCCAGCGATGCAGGCGCACAAAGCCCGCTACTCTCCCCCTCCTCTCCGAGGCGCCGGCATTCTAACTGGGCACTCGGCTGCGGCTTCACAGCCGCGCTGCGTGCTGTGAATGGCCAGGCAATCTTCTGGGACCTGTGACGTGTCCCAGAAGATTGCAGGGAGGGAGTGGGGAGAAGTAATCTTCCTTCCGGCGCTGATCTATAAATTTGTATATAAAATGCACTTTTTATCTTTCAAAAAGTGCTCCCCAGTGCTAAACCTTTCATCCGATTTGTAAATTTCACGTCAGTGTAAAAAAATAAAAGTGGTAAAATAAAACACTTGCTTACTGGGCACTTAAACGCCCCTCCTGTCCAGACCAATTTTCAGCTTTCAGCGCTGTCGCACTTTGAATGACAATTGCAACACTGTACCCAAATAAAATATTTATAATTTTTTCCCACAAATAGAGCTTTTTTTTTGTGTTATTTGATCACCTCTGCGGTTTTTATTTTTTGTTAAAAAAAGTTTAAAAGACGAATTAAAAAAAAAAATTATATATTTTTTATAAAATTTTGCAAACAGGTAATTTTTCTCCTTCATTGATGTATGCTGATGAGGCTGCACTGATGGGCACCAATGGGCTGCACTGATGGGCACAGATAGGGCGGCACTTGTGGGCACTGATAGGCGGCACTTGTGGGCATTGATAGGTGGCATTGGTGGGCACTGAGAAGTGGCACTAATAGGTGGCACTGATAGCTGGCAGTGATGGGCACTGATAGCTGGCAGTGATGGGCACTGATAGGTGGCAGTGATGGGCACTGATAGGTGGCAGTGATGGGCACTGATGGGTGGCAGTGATGGGCACTGATCGGCACTGGTAGGTTACACTAAATGGCAGCACTGCTAGGTGGCACTGATGAGGCACTGATTGGTGGCACTGATAGCTGGCAGTGATGGGCACTGATAGGTGGCACTTGTGGGCATTGATAGGTGGCACTCATGGGCATTGATAGGTGGCACTGGTGGGCACTGGCAGGGGGTACTGATTGGCACAGAGGAGGCAGACGTGCCTCCTTCCTCTTCGGGACCGATGTCCCTTGAACATAAGCCTGTGATCAGCTTTTTTTTCTCCTTAAGCTGTCAGCGTGACTACCGTCAGACTACCAAGCTTTTGTTTACACACGTGATCAGCTGTTATTGGCTGACAGCTGATCACGTGGTAATCAGCTTTTTTTAAAGAAAAAATAATATGGCGTATACAATTGCAACACAAGTCATATTGTAATTGAATGTTATTAAAAATAACCCTTGCTTTTCAATCTGCAACCGCTGTAATTTGCTAAAAATGCAATGCAATATGGCTACCTGGAGTTTTTCTGTACACAGAATGTGTACTGAACACACCCCAGAAACATATTTTCCTGCTTGTGTGATTGGCTCTGCACTGAGATACAAGTCAGATTTCAGGCATCCCCTGCAACAAAAATTTCATTTTGGTGAGATACCCCCAATAGGGACACATCTAAAAAGATGCAGGCCCTGCAATTTTCCTCATTAGTGCTCTGCAGGTGCCACAGCTGATTGATAATTATGAAACCATCCAGCTACATAACCAACCTCATCTACAGATATCGCCCAAATCGTCCCCTCCGCTCCTCCCAGCACCTTCTGCTCTCTAGCTCCCTTGTTACCTCCTCTCATGCTTGCCTTCAGGACTTCTCCAGAGCCTCTCCCATCCTCTGGAATTCCCTGCCCCGGTATATCCGATCAGCCCCTAACCTGTCCACCTTTAGGAGATCCCTGAAAACTCACTTATTCAGGGAAGCCTATACCACACCCACCTAACAACTGTCCCCGAGCCACCCCCATCCAATTATTCCCTGCATCTATTACCTTTTGTACCACAACCCCCTCCCTTTAGAATGTAAGCTCTACGAGCAGGGCCCTCCTGTCCCTTCTGTATTGAACTGTACTGGAATTGTGCTGTCCCCCCTCTACATTGTAAAGCGCTGTGTAAACTGTTGGCGCTATATAAATCGTTTATAATAATAATAATTAGTTTCATTTTCCCACATGGGCACAGAAAAATACAGAGGGATTTCTTCAGAAAAACAAAAAAGGTAGGAATCTGCAAAAAGTTTGTTATAATCCTTGCAATGTACCGTATTTATCGGCGTATAACACGCACTTTTTCCCCCCTTAAAATCGAGGGAAAGTCGTGGGTGCGTGTTATACGCCGATACCCCCCAAAAAAGTGACAAAAATGGCAAGCGCCGCCGAAAAATAGCGAGCGCTGCCGAAAAAGGCCGAATCGCGGCCGAAAAAAACCGAAGCAGCGTCGGAAAAGACCAAGCCGACTGTTCGGCTCTGCTCGTAGTCCCACCTCCCTGCACTCGCTCCGGAAACAGCAGGGAGGCGGGACCGTGAGCGGAGCCGAGCAGTCGGCTCGACTTTTTCCGGGGGGCGCTTCAGTCTTTTTCAGCCGCGCTTCGGTCTTTTTCGGCGGCGCACGCGACAGAGCGTCTCGGCGGCGGGAAATTTAAACCCGGACAAGACTGAAAATGACGCTGGCAAGCTACAATGACACTGGGCAAGGCTGCAAATGACGCTGGGCAAGGCTGCAATGACACTGGGCAAGCTACAATGACACTGGGCAAGGCTGCAAATGACGCTGGGCAAGGCTGCAAATGACGCTGGGCAAGGCTGCAAATGACGCTGGGCAAGGCTGCAAATGACGCTGGGCAAGGCTGCAAAGACGCTGGGCAAGGCTGCAAAGACGCTGGGCAAGTTACAATGACACTGGGCAAGCTGCAATGACGCTGGGCAAGGCTGCAAATGACGCTGGGCAAGGCTGCAAATGGCGCTGGGCAAGGCTGCAAATGACGCTGGGCAAGCTGCAAATGACGCTTAAATGTAAGGTTTTTTTTTTCCCCCTAAACTTCCCTCCTAAAACTTTTTTTCCTTAAAATCCCTCCTAAACTTGGGGTGCGTGTTATACGCCGGTGCGTGTTATACGCCGATAAATACGGTACATAGATAACCCAGAGGGGAATGTTTTTTCCTCAACAAAAGTGGAGCTACGCTAGAGGTTGTAAACTCTAAGGCCCCTTTCACACTGGGGCGTTTTTCATGCGGTGCGGCGCTAAAAATAGCGCCTGTTCACCGCATGAAAAAATCCGGCCCCATTCACTCCAGTGTGAAAGCCGACGGGCTTTCACACTGGAGCGGTGCGCTAGCAGGACGGTAAAAAAAGTCCTGCTAGCAGCATCTTTGGAGCGGGATAGGAGCGGTGTGTTCACCGCTCCTATACCGCTCCTTCCCATTGATTACAATGGGAGACCGCCGTAAAACCGCGGCAATACCGCGGTTACCGCGGTAATACCGCGGCTACGGCGGCGCTCTGCGGGGGTGTGTTTAACCCTTTTTCGGCCGCTCGCGGGGGGTAAAACCGCACCGCGAGCGGCCGAAAACCGCGGTGAAAACGACGGTAAAGCAGCGCTAAATATAGCGCTGCTTTACCGTCACCGCGGCTCACCGCCCCAGTGTGAAAGGGGCCTAAAAGAAAAAAAAAACCTATAAGACAAAGGCATAATGAGCTAGTAGGCATTGCCTACTAGCTCATTATGAAATACTTAAAAAGGGGGTAAAGTAATTGCACAGATGAACAATAAATCAAATAAAGAGCAGCTGGCAATCACAGAACAAATATTTATGTAAACAATATACACAAATATTGCCACGCTAAGTGAATGAATACATATCCGTGAAAAAGTAATAAAAAGTGATAAATGACTGATCAGTCCAATAAAGTGTTCAAATGATGTGAAGAAAACAATCATTTGCAATGGTGTCTTAAAGTGGTGAACAACTGATGATTTAAAGTGCACCTTCCACCGTGAAAAGAAAGGAATGTGCCGTACCAGAAGGCTAGACTCCACACTATAGGAGCCTAGCAAAGCGTTAATTCATGCAACATGAAGGATCCGTCCACCGGATGTATGCAAAGTGATATTGATACCAACCGCACTGGGTAATCCATCTCTCTCTCACTCGTGGATAAGATGTAAAAAAAGAGCAATGTTCGCCACATAGCATAAAACCAGGATGGTTTATTGAGAGCATAAACAATTTAACAAATCCAACAAAATAAGGATAAAAAGAGTGTATAAAAAGTGTGTATATGGACTTAAATTGTTTATTACCCCAACATCTCATATTCCTGATATGTGCCTGCTGTACCATGTATTTGTATGATTGTTATGCCTGCGTCTATCTATTAAGTTCTTCTCACAAACGCGTCTCCAACGTTATCCAGTTCCTCAAAGCCATCTTGTCCTTTGTCCTTCCAAACACCACTGTCCCTCTCTCCCAAAACACATGTCTCTTTCAAACCCTCTCCATGCCTCCCCCACCCACTTCCTGTAAACACCAACTTCCTCTGCTCATCTTCTATCTGGT
Organism: Lithobates sylvaticus; assembly: GCA_028564925.1. Taxonomy (NCBI): domain Eukaryota; kingdom Metazoa; phylum Chordata; class Amphibia; order Anura; family Ranidae; genus Lithobates; species Lithobates sylvaticus. The sequence goes on along the minus strand of CM053032.1, from coordinate 71,036,319 downwards.
TTATTTACATATCAATGGAGGTGGAAGAGGCCTTTGTAGACATATGCTGTTACTAAATATAAAACTCTATATTATTGCAATAAAGTCACTATACAAATGCCCATAGCAACACAATGATAAAGTATCCTGTTCTCTATGTATTGCTTCCTTTTGAGTGAAATACCTGGTGATCCTGCCAGCCCCTTTTTTTTACTATTAAAAACTGACCACATAAGGCAGAAGAACACACCATGGTCAATTCTCTAGCTATGCTGGTGTAGCACTCACCCCCTAAGGGGCTGCTGATAATTTATTGGGCCTGCACTCTGCCTATTAACCCAAGATAATAGCTAACCCCCCCCCCCCCCCCCCCCCCGACACAACTGTGTAACAACATTAATGTAAGACCCAACTGTAAAGAGCAACACAATAATAACACCATATACTGTATATTTACTGTCACCCGAGTATCCATCACTCCACCTTCTGTAGCAACAGATAGAGTCTCACACCAATTATCATTTGAAGACATAAACGGTTTACTGAGAGAAATTTTGTTCAATACATTAAACAAAGCGTTAATCTCAATTTAAAGAGTGAAATAACAACAATAAAAGTGTAGGTGAAACCCAGAACTCAATAGTCACTTGAGAAGCATATGCAGACAGGCAGAGGGTGGCTTATGCCCAATATGATAAATGACTTATATTGAACACCTTCTCACCACTACCTCAGAGCACATAAACAATAGATTGGCTATGCAATTTCAGATACAATACAGCAGTGTATTACAGTACCAATATCTATGTCATATACTCAAGGGCTCCCCATAGGTTGTAATGCAGTTCTAAGAATGTATGATAAGGTAATAATACTTTATAGAAATAGTAACAGTCTCTTGTCCTCTTCTTTCTTCAGCTAGCTTATTAAACTGCAGTATTTTTAATCCAGGGAACAAGTGAATGTTAAATTATAGTGGAAAATATATGCAGGTAACTGTGTGCTTGGTTATATAAGGCACCTGTAGAACTTCTTCCTTACTGGAGGGTGTAACAACATTAACTCTGCAGTGCAGAGAAACCAGGCTCTGAGACTGTGTCTGGTGTCCGAACACAGTGCACTTAGGGACCTTTTTTAGTATTTTTTTATTTTTTAAAGGGCCAGTTTAAAGAAAAAAATGTCTGGAGGGGGGGCAGCGCCCAATGCGCCCCCTATGGACGGGCCGCCACTTGATTAGGGGGACAGGCCACCACTGCTGGGAAGATCAGTGTGCCGTTGCTTCTCCTCCCCAGCTCTTATGTAGCTGAGAACAGAGGGAACACAGAGAATATGATCACTTATTAAAAGGGGGAAAAAAAAGGTATTTATCCACTTCATCCCTGGAAGGATTTACCCCCTTAATGACCAGGCCATTTTTTGTGATACAGCACTGCGCGCTTTAGCTGACAATTGCGCGGTCGTGCGACGTTGTACCCAAACAAAATGAATGTCCTTTTTTTCCCACAAATAGAGCTATCTTTTGGTGGTATTTGATCACCTCTGCGGTGTGCGATAAACAAAAAAAGACTGACAATTTTGAAAAAAAAAAAAAAACAATAGTTTTTACTTTCTGCTATAATACATATCCAAAAAATATATATAAAAAAACAAATTTATTTTTCAGTTTAGGCCAATATGTATTCTGCTACATATTTTTGGTATAAAAAAAAATCGCAATAAGCGTATATTGATTGGTTTGCACAAGTTATAGCGTCTACAAAATAGGGGATAGATTAATGGACTATTTTTTTTTTTTTTTATGTTTTTACTGGTAATAGCAGAGATGTGTGATTTTTAGCGGGACTGCAACATTGCGGGGGACAAATCTGACCCCAAGTGACACTTTTTGAGGACCAGTGACATTATTACAATGATCAGTGCTTAAAAAATGCACTGATCAATGTATAAATGACACTGGCAGGGAAGGGGTTAACACTAGGGGGCGATCAAGGGGTTAACTGTGTTCCCTGGGTGTGTTCTAACTGTGTGGGGGATGGGCGCACTGGGACAACACAGAGATCGCTGTTCCTGATCACTAGAAACAGCAGATCTCCATGTTGTCCCCTGTCAGAATGGGGATCCGCCTTGTTTACATAGGCAGATCCCTGTTCTGTCTCTCTATGGAGTGATCGCGGATGGCTGGCGGACATCGAGTCCTCTGGACCCACACGCATGCTACCGCGGCACGCATCGAGCGTGGGTGCACCACAGTATCTATTACATGAAACAGGTATGTCGTTTTGCGCAGTAGAGCCAACCTGCCACAGTATATGTACTGTGGCTGGTTGGCAAGTGGTTAAAAATTTTTTTATAGCTATACACAAATGTTTTACCTTTAATTTCTGTTTTAAACTGAATGGATTGTTTTACAAGGTGATCATTTACAATCACTTTAACTTTCATTTACAGAAACCCAAGGATATCCTTGAATCATTGGCAAAGTAAACATTCAATATCTACTATGGGTCATCTGCCTCTAGCCATCTTGTTCTTCTATGTTCTATCACCGATAAAAGGTGACTTCCTGATTGAAGGACTGAGGAATATTCAGGTCAGTTTAACCCTTCCATTTTGGTTGCTTAACTCCCTCATGACGGAGGGTAAAACCAATCTTATTGCCTGAACACAGTTTTGCAACTTTGACCTGTGTTATGCCCCGTACACACGTTCAGACTTAGCCCGCCGGACCTAGTCCGGCGGATTGTCCGCCGGACCTAGTCCGGCGGGACTTCCCCACACACGCCCGGACTTCCGAGCGTGTGACTTGCCCACACACGCGCGGACTTCTCCGGCGGACAATCCGCTGGACAAAGTCCGCGGGACTTTTAAAAATGAACGGACTTGCCCACACACGGAGCAGTTCGTTCATTTAGAACGTAACTTCAGGTTACGTAGCTAGCGTAGGCAGTAAATGCCGCCGCGCTAGCTCCGTAAGCTGGCATGGATTTAAAGGGACTCCCCACGCCGAAAAACGGCGTGGGGGTTCCCCCCAAATCCATGTCAGACCCTTATCCGAGCACGCAGCCTGGCAGGCCAGGAAAGGGGTGGGGACGAACGAGCGCCCCCCCCCTCCTGAGCCGTACCAGGCCTCGTGCCCTCAACATGGGGGGTGCCCTGGGGGAAAGGGGGGCCGTGCGGCCCCCCCACCCCAAAGCACCTTGTCCCCATGTTGATGAGGACAAGGGCCTCTTCCCGACAACCCTGGCCGTTGGTTGTTGGGGTCTGCGGGCGGGGGCTTATTGGAATCTGAGAGCCCCCTTTTATAAAGGGGGGGCTCAGATCCCGGCCCCCCACCCTATGTGAATGAGTATGGGGTACGATGTACCCCTACCCATTCACCTAAGGTGTAAAATGTAAAGTAAAAAAAAAAACACCCACACTTTTGAAAAAATAGTTTATTGCACTGCTCCGGGGGTCTTCTTCCATCTTGGGGGTCTTCTCGCCGGACTCCCCCGCCATTTACCAAGCTCTTTTACAGAGCGGGGAAGTCCGGCTACCTTCTTCGTCGTCGTCGCCGCCATCGTCTGGGGGGTCTCTTCTGTTCTTGCGGCAGTCGTCGTCTTCCGCGCCGCCGGTGCCTTCTTCTTGTCCTTCTTCTTCTTCCGATGTTGACCCGATGCTCTCTCTGCCCGGAATGCCAGAGCCGCGCTGCGCTGGGACTTATATAGGGACATGGGGACAGGGTCACATGCTCATGTCACATGGTGACCCCGCCCCCTTGTGTTGTCACAGTCCCGGAGGATGCTGGGACTGTGACATCGCAAGGGGGCGGGGTCACCATGTGACATGAGCATGTGACCCTGTCCCCATGTCCCTATATAAGTCCCAGCGCAGCGCGGCTCTGGCATTCCGGGCAGAGAGAGCATCGGGTCCACATCGGAAGAAGAAGGACAAGAAGAAGGACAAGAAGAAGGACAAGAAGAAGAAGAAGGCGCCGGCGGTGCGGAAGATGACGACCGCCGCAAGAACAGAAGAGACCCCCGGAAGACCCCGGAAGACCCCCGAAGGCGGATCGAGACCCCCCCCAGACGACGGCGGCGACGACGAAGAAGGTAGCCGGACTTCCCCCGCTCGGTAAAAGAGCTTGGTAAATGGCGGGGGAGTCTGGCGAGAAGACCCCCAAGACGGAAGAAGACCCCCGGAGCAGTGCAATAAACTATTTTTTCAAAAGTGTGGGTGTTTTTTACTTTACATTTTACACCTTAGGTGAATGGGTAGGGGTACATCGTAGGGTGGGGCTCTCAGATTCCGATAAGCCCCCGCCCGCAGACCCCGACAACCAACGGCCAGGGTTGTCGGGGAAGAGGCCCTTGTCCTCATCAACATGGGGACAAGGTGCTTCGGGGTGGGGGGGCCGCACGGCCCCCCTTTCCCCAGGGCACCCCCCATGTTGAGGGCACGCGGCCTGGTACGGCTCAGGAGGGGGGGGGGCGCTCGTTCGTCCCCACCCCTTTCCTGGCCTGCCAGGCTGCGTGCTCGGATAAGGGTCCGACATGGATTTGGGGGGAACCCCCACGCTGTTTTTCGGCGTGGGGAGTCCCTTTAAATCCATGCCAGCTTACGGAGCTAGCGCGGCGGCATTTACTGCCTACGCTAGCTACGTAACCTGAAGTCACGTGCTAAATGAACGGACTTGCCAATGAGCGGCAAGTCCGTTCATTTTCAAAAGTCCCGCGGACTTGCCTACTAACGGCGGGATTGTCCGCCGGACTGCCAAGTCCAGCGGATAATTTTAAAACCAAACTTAAAACTTTGGTCCGCCGGACTTTGGCGCCAAAAAAAAAGTCCGCCGGCGCCCACACACGAGGGGATTATCCGCTTGGACTTCAGTCCAGAGGATAATCCCGCGGGATTGTCCCTTCGTGTGTACGCGGCCTTAGAGAACCTGCACATATTGCAACTACTTAGTGTATCCAGGTGGTTTATACCTTGCTTGTTTTAGGACAAATTGGGCTTTCATTTGGTGCTAAGTAGTACTGGATATCTCCTGATTTTTTATTATCAAAGGGAAACTGGCACAAAATAGTAAACAGAAACAACAGTGCTCATTTTGCTTTCTTTATCCTACCTAAAGCACACTGACACTAGCTGAATCTAATACTAAATCAAAAAAGGCAATTTTTTTTCTAAATCCTTGAGCAGAATTGAAACAACTCTGGAAGAACATCCTAATCATTAAAGCCTCTGTTTTCTCTTAAATCTGTGAGGATTCTGATGGGTGTGGTGCCTCGAGCCAGAAGAAAGGGTATCAGAGGAATATTTATTGCCTGAACACAGTTTTGCAACTTTGACCTGTGTTATGCCCCGTACACACGTTCAGACTTAGCCCGCCGGACCTAGTCCGGCGGGACTTCCCCACACACGCCCGGACTTCCGAGCGTGTGACTTGCCCACACACGCGCGGACTTCTCCGGCGGACAATCCGCTGGACAAAGTCCGCGGGACTTTTAAAAATGAACGGACTTGCCCACACACGGAGCAGTTCGTTCATTTAGAACGTAACTTCAGGTTACGTAGCTAGCGTAGGCAGTAAATGCCGCCGCGCTAGCTCCGTAAGCTGGCATGGATTTAAAGGGACTCCCCACGCCGAAAAACGGCGTGGGGGTTCCCCCCAAATCCATGTCAGACCCTTATCCGAGCACGCAGCCTGGCAGGCCAGGAAAGGGGTGGGGACGAACGAGCGCCCCCCCCTCCTGAGCCGTACCAGGCCTCGTGCCCTCAACATGGGGGGTGCCCTGGGGAAAGGGGGGCCGTGCGGCCCCCCCACCCCAAAGCACCTTGTCCCCATGTTGATGAGGACAAGGGCCTCTTCCCGACAACCCTGGCCGTTGGTTGTTGGGGTCTGCGGGCGGGGGCTTATTGGAATCTGAGAGCCCCCTTTTATAAGGGGGCACTCAGATCCCGGCCCCCCACCCTATGTGAATGAGTATGGGGTACGATGTACCCCTACCCATTCACCTAAGGTGTAAAATGTAAAGTAAAAAAAACACCCACACATTTTGAAAAAATAGTTTATTGCACTGCTCCGGGGGTCTTCTTCCATCTTGGGGGTCTTCTTGCCGGACTCCCCCGCCATTTACCAAGCTCTTTTACAGAGCGGGGAAGTCCGGCTACCTTCTTCGTCGTCGTCGCCGCCATCGTCTGGGGGGTCTTCCGGGGGTCTCTTCTGTTCTTGCGGCAGTCGTCGTCTTCCGCGCCGCCGGCGCCTTCTTCTTCTTCTTGTCCTTCTTCTTCTTCCGATGTTGACCCGATGCTCTCTCTGCCCGGAATGCCAGAGCCGCGCTGCGCTGGGACATATATAGGGACATGGGGACAGGGTCACATGCTCATGTCACATGGTGACCCCGCCCCCTTGTGTTGTCACAGTCCCGGAGGATGCTGGGACTGTGACATCGCAAGGGGGCGGGGTCACCATGTGACATGAGCATGTGACCCTGTCCCCATGTCCCTATATAAGTCCCAGCGCAGCGCGGCTCTGGCATTCCGGGCAGAGAGAGCATCGGGTCCACATCGGAAGAAGAAGAAGGACAAGAAGAAGGACAAGAAGAAGAAGAAGGCGCCGGCGGTGCGGAAGATGACGACCGCCGCAAGAACAGAAGAGACCCCCGGAAGACCCCAGAAGACCCCCGAAGGCGGATCGAGACCCCCCAGACGACGGCGGCGACGACGAAGAAGGTAGCCGGACTTCCCCGCTCGGTAAAAGAGCTTGGTAAATGGCGGGGGAGTCTGGCGAGAAGACCCCCAAGACGGAAGAAGACCCCCGGAGCAGTGCAATAAACTATTTTTTCAAAAGTGTGGGTGTTTTTTTACTTTACATTTTACACCTTAGGTGAATGGGTAGGGGTACATCGTAGGGTGGGGGGCCGGGATCTGAGTGCCCCCTTATAAAAGGGGCTCTCAGATTCCGATAAGCCCCCGCCCGCAGACCCCGACAACCAACGGCCAGGGTTGTCGGGAAGAGGCCCTTGTCCTCATCAACATGGGGACAAGGTGCTTTGGGGTGGGGGGGGGGGGCCGCACGGCCCCCCTTTCCCCAGGGCACCCCCCATGTTGAGGGCACGCGGCCTGGTACGGCTCAGGAGGGGGGGGGGCGCTCGTTCGTCCCCACCCCTTTCCTGGCCTGCCAGGCTGCGTGCTCGGATAAGGGTCTGACATGGATTTGGGGGGAACCCCCACGCTGTTTTTCGGCGTGGGGAGTCCCTTTAAATCCATGCCAGCTTACGGAGCTAGCGCGGCGGCATTTACTGCCTACGCTAGCTACGTAACCTGAAGTCACGTGCTAAATGAACGGACTTGCCGATGAGTGGCAAGTCCGTTCATTTTCAAAAGTCCCGCGGACTTGCCTACTAACGGCGGGATTGTCCGCCGGACTGCCAAGTCCAGCGGATAATTTTAAAACCAAACTTAAAACTTTGGTCCGCCGGACTTTGGCGCCAAAAAGTCCGCCGGCGCCCACACACGAGGGGATTATCCGCTGGACTTCAGTCCAGAGGATAATCCCGCGGGATTGTCCCTTCGTGTGTACGCGGCCTTAGAGAACCTGCACATATTGCAACTACTTAGTGTATCCAGGTGGTTTATACCTTGCTTGTTTTAGGACAAATTGGGCTTTCATTTGGTGCTGGATATCTCCTGATTTTTTATTATCAAAGGGAAACTGGCACAAAATAGTAAACAGAAACAACAGTGCTCATTTTGCTTTCTTTATCCTACCTAAAGCACACTGACACTAGCTGAATCTAATACTAAATCAAAAAAGGCAATTTTTTTTCTAAATCCTTGAGCAGAATTGAAACAACTCTGGAAGAACATCCTAATCATTAAAGCCTCTGTTTTCTCTTAAATCTGTGAGGATTCTGATGGGTGTGGTGCCTCGAGCCAGAAGAAAGGGTATCAGAGGAATATTTACCGGAGGCGGGACACTAAGAAATATTGCCCTAGGGAATCATGGGTCTCCCTGCAAATATGGCAGGACTGTTATCACCGCTTATTGTTGATATTGCAAGTCTCGAGAGAATTTTCGAAGTAAAAGGCCAGAGGAGGCCTAAATTAGATTGCATCCAAGGACTTGACAGGGCATCTATTGCTTCTGCCCAAGGGTGAGGTAGATGTGAACTAAACCTCCGCAGCTTGGTATTGCTTGCTGTAGCAAAAGGATGCAGTTCAGGAAAGGTCCACTGGTCCACAATCCAACGGAATAACTTTGGTTGTAGAGACCATTTGTTGGGATAGGTGATCGGCGTCTGTGTTTAAGTGGGCTGGAAGATAGATTACTCTTAGGTCCTTCAGATTCCCCTTTGCTCAAATGAAGATGGGTTCCACTTTCCTTAGTAAAGCCGTGTACTGATTTTCCGACAGGAATTGAGTGATGACAGGCTGTTAGCAGAAAATCAGACCGTTTGTATGCTCCATCAGACAATTGTTGTCGGATTTTCCACAGACAAATGTTGGATGGCAGGCTTTAAAATTTTCCATGGACAAGCGTGTGTACACAAGTCCATCGGACAAAAGTCTAAAGGACGAGCCAGAAGTGGTCAAGCTTGTAAACTAAAGAAAAATATTTGGCGAGCAAGGAATTGGTGGCAAATAGGTCTATCGCTTCTCACATATAAAATTGCTTGTGAAGGCCTAGTGTGCATTAACACGGCCTGTACCCCAGAGAGAAGCTTAAACAGATAGACATGAAGAGTATATGCATATGAACAAAACGTAAATTTTATTTAGGGCAGCAGGCCCAGAAAAAAATGTGAATGAGTAAGCATACAGTTTTACACAAAAATATATATACATGCACACATGTGTGACCATAGACATGTACATAGGATGCAGAAATGCACAACAACTTGCGATAATATCAGGGTCTTTCAGGAAAATGCCGACATGTTTCGGACGGACGTCCTTTTTCAAGGCAATAACAGTTCCTGTATTAGCTCAATAGTGCTGTATAAGACAGAGTAAGGTCATTAGTATACAACATATTCTGTTGGTAAATGTGGAGCCTATGGTAAGCCACTCGTGATAATGATTTTCCGAAAAAACAGCCAGTTCGTAATCAGCAGAATTAACATTCGTGACGTGTTAAATTACAAATTATGAAATCTCGAAATGTAGCGCACGTTCTCGTAATGCTTCTTTAATGGGATAATAATGAAGCTGCTTTGCTGGTGATGGTGATACTGATGGAGTTATTGCAAACTAATTTTCAAAGGCTTTTTTTTTCTAGTGATATCAAGAATAATATTATTATGCTTGTTATTTATTTATTTTTTTGGTTACCACAACACCATTATCCTGTATTTTTTAGGATCAAATATACATCTATGTTGGTGTCCCTTGTTTATTTTTTAAAATGTAACTGAATACTCCCAAACTGTCATTTGAAGTAAAACACATAGCCAAGTATTATTCTACACATTTTTTTTTATTGTGCATGAAAAAAAGAAAACAAATAAAATTAGACATGCTATCTGCCAATAGAACTTAACCAAAAAGTGCATTCTATGCATCCAAAAATTTAAAAAACATACCAAATCAAATCATTATTCAACCAAAAAATTTAATAAAAGTCTCATGCACGTGTCCTGCTTATTAATATAGGGGGTCAACAATGCCAAGAGTTGCTGAAAGCAGGGGTTAGTCATCTGGAGATAATTCTGAAAATCATCTGGATTATTCTCCTGGGTCTCCCGCAGCAAAGGCATATGACATAATTTCTCACTTTTAATAAAGCAACCAATTTTTGGTCCAAGAAATCCTCCTCCTCCTCCTGGTTCTGGACTGGACTTGGGTCAAAGCAATAACTCCAAGGCCAATAATAAATAACACGTTATCTCCTCCGATTCAGCAACATGGCTGGTTGACAAATGGCCGTTCGGAAACGAACTGAAAAGTGCGAAATGAAAAGCGCAAAATGAAAAGCGCGAATCAACACTCACCAAACTTCTACTAACACTAAATTAGCAGAAGGAGCACAAAGGGTGGCGCCTGACAATTTAACTTCCTCTTTTTCGGCTCGTTGTACGTCCAGTACGTCACTATGTTCGTGTTTGTTGGCCGACAATTGTATACCGTTTATATGCAAGACAAAATCCAGGCACAGCCTTCGGACAAAAGTCAGAGGTTTTGTCTGCGGAAAATCCGATCATGTGTACAAGGCTTTAGGAACTGTTGTTGGTTCCGCCTTAGTGATGTATTTATGATATTGCAGCTCTATTGTTTATCCAAATCAGAACTGATGTGTCCTTGATCTGAGAAAGCAAATGCTGTCGATGTAAATAAACCACCAGGATTTCCAGGATATTTGCGATGTCTGCCGCATTGAGCGCCCATCTCTCTTGAACCAAAATCTGGTTGCAATGTGCCTCCTAGCCTATTGCGTTGGCGTCTTTGGTAACTGTGGTCCAGAAGACATGCCTTAATGGACGTGGCTTTACAGGCATCTCCTTCTTTATCCACTAGTGCAGACCCCTGTGCATCAAACTTGTTTGATAGATTGACTGGGATAGATGGTTTGCTCCCTTGCTTCAGGAATTCTAGCTAAAAGGTACCTGAGGTATTCATGTGTCCATGGGACCATCTGGATACAAAAAGACAAAAAACGGAAAATTGTATACTCACCTTTCCGTAATTTTCCTTTCCTGACGCATCTTCATGGCAGCACACACTGGGTTGTGACTCCGCCCCCACAACCTGACAGGATTGGTTTAACTATAAAGTTGAAGGGGAGACCCCCCGCTGCATTCTCTGTATATATTATCACAAAAACGGGGTGGGAAATTGTGTGCTGCCATGAAGATGCGTCAGGAAAGGAAAATTACGGAAAGGTGAGTATACAATTTTCCGTTTTCCTGACGCCTTCATGGCAGCACACACTGGGAAATAACTCGCCAGTCGGGTGGGTGCAAGTAAAATAATGTTTATTCCTATAATGCGGAAGAATTGGCTCTAACAACGGATCTTCCGAAGTCTGACATGGACAAATGGGCAGAATCCACTTTGTAGTGAGAAATAAACGTATGTCTGGAGGACCATGTCGCTGCTCTGCATATTGTCTCTGGTGAGACCCTGCAATACGCTGCCCAGGAGGTAGCCACTGCCCTAGTAGAATGAGCCTTGATATCTTCAGGTATCATCATATGCTGAGTGGAGTATGCCTTTTTAATGGCTCTGACTAGCCAGGACGAGATAGTACGTGAGGAGGCTGCTTGCCCGCGTCTGGTTCCATGGGGAATGACCATAAGAGAATCCGTCTTTCTAAAGGAGGTGGTAGCTGCTAGGTAGTTAGAAATGGTTGTTTTGATGTCCAACGGATGTGGTTCACCCTGATTGTCAGTGAAGGATGGAAGGATGATGTCCTGATTGTAGTGGAAAGAAGTTGCTACTTTAGGTATGAAGTGCTCTGACGGTCTTAGAATTACTCTGTCGGGTAAGAGGACTAAGTGGGGTTCCGAGATCATTAGTGCTTGGATCTCTGACACTCTCTTTGCTGATGTTATTGCTATGAGGAATGATAGCTTCAAGGTCAAGTCCCATAGAGATATGGTTTCGGATGGAGTAAACGGAGGGTTGGAGAAAGCGTGGAGGACTATTGACAGGTCCCATGATGGAAAAACTGGTTTCCTGGGAGGTTTGACCTTTAGGCAGGCCTTTAGGAACTGGATTACTAGGGGGTGGAATGCCCACCTAGTACCTGTCTTTGCTGACAGGGCTGACACTTGTACTTTAAGGGTACTTGAGCTTAGCCCTTTGTTCACCCCTAACTGGAGGAACTCTAGGATTTGGAATGGTTCTGGAGAGAGGTGATTCCACCTTTTCTGTTGTGCCAAGGAGCAGAATCTCTCCCAACCCCTCATGTAGATGGTATTAGTGGATACTTTCCTGGCTTGCATCAGGGTCGATATAACCTCTTGAGAACAGCCTTGTGCCCTCAGTCTAACCCTCTCAATCTCCAGGCCATCAGGTGTAACTTCTCTGGTGCTGGGTGAAGGAACTGCCCCTGAGATAGAAGGTCCGGGGTTATTGGAAGAGGAATTGGAGGTTGAAGGCTGAGTTGCAAGAGGGTCGTGAACCACGGCCTTCTCGGCCACATTGGGATTACCGCTAATACTGTTACTGAGGATCTCCGGAGTCTGGATAGGAACCTCGCAATTAACGGGGTTGGAGGGAATATGTACCCCAACTTGAAGTCCCATGGGTGGATCAGGCAGTCTATTCCCTCTGCTGATGGAAATGAGCCCCTCGTCAGGAACCTGTGGCATTTGGTATTCATCGGAGTGGCTGCCAAGTCTATTTCTGGCATTCCCCAGGCTTCTGTAAGGAGAGAGAATGCCTGAGGGCTCAATGACCACTCGTTGTTGGACAACGTTTCCCGACTTAGGTAATCGGCTAGCATGTTCTGAGCCGCTGGAGCGTAAACTGCCTTTAAACTTGCTAGGTGTGTTTGGGCCCATTCCAAGATGGGTCGGACTTCCTCCATCAGAGTGGCACTCCTGGTACCTCCTTGTTTCTGAATATAGGACACTGCCACCCTGTTGTCCATCCTGATCAGCACATTTTTCCCCTCTAGGAGTGGTGTAAATGCCTTTAACGCATGGAAGGCTGCCCTGAGTTCCAGAATGTTCGAGACTAGCCCTTGAGCCTGAAAATGCCATCGACCTTGGGCTGCCCGATCTTGGAAATGGGCTCCCCAACCGCTCTGGCAGGCATCCGAGGTGACAACTTCGGGATCCGGAGGGACTATGGGTTTGTATTTCTTGAGGTTGCTCTGACGCGTCCACCACCATATTGACCGTTTTGCTGCTTTGGGGATAGAGATGGTCTGATGCATCGATACTCCATCCCACTGCCTGAGAAATGAGTTCTGCAGGGTTCTCATGTGCCACTGCGACCATGGCACCATTGGTATGGTTGCGGACATGGATCCCAGTATACTCAGACAAGCTCTGGCTGGTAGATGATTTGTGGACAGTAGTCTCTGCATCTTCTGAATTAGAGGCTGGATCTTCTCTTGTGGGAGTTGTATTTTGTTTGTGCTGGTGTTTAGATCCGCTCCCAAAAATATCATATTTTGGGTGGGTTGCAGACTGCTCTTCTTCCAGTTGATTATCCAACCGAGTTTCTGGAGAGTTGTAAGTAGGATTTTCCGGTGATGGATCAGCGTCCCTTGATCTTCCGCTAAAAGCAGGATGTCGTCCAGATAATGGTGAATCCGTAATCCTCTTTCTCTGAGGAGTGCCACCAAAGGTAATAGAACTTTTGTAAAAGTTCTGGGTGCCGAGGAGATGCCGAATGGGAGGCACTGGAATTGAAAGTGGCATTGGTTTATGGCAAACCGAAGGAATTTTTGAAAAGCTGGATGGATTGGTATATGAAGATAAGCGTCCGATAAGTCTATTGAAAGCATCCAGTCGCCCAGATTCACTGCCAGAAGTATGGACTGGAGGCTTTCCATTTTGAAGGCCTCCACCTTGATGCCTTTGTTGAGCCTTTTGAGGTCCAACACCGGACGTAGGTCTCCTGTTTTCTTCTTCACCAGGAACAGGGGGGAGTAGAATCCTCTCCCCCTTTGACATGATGGGACTTCCAGTATTGCCCCCTTCTGCTTCAGTTCTGCTACATATCTTATTAGTAGACTTCTCCTGGGTAGTGAGGATGGTAGTCTGGTTGCCTGGAAGTGATTTCCCGGAGGTCTGCTTATAAACCTCCACTTGTGTCCGAATTTTATTGTAGATAACGTCCATAAATCTTTTATGTGATTTGTCCAGATTTGGGAGAAGCTTTTTAGCCTGGCGCCCACCTGAGCCGGGTGGACAGGCAAAATTTCAAAATGACTTCTGCTGTTCCCCTGCCGGGGTGGTCTTGGTTTTCTGCATTCTCAGAAAGGCAGGCTTTGTGTTCCTCCAGTCCCTCCTAAATTCCTTACCAGGGCGGTAGGATCTGGCTTCTCTGTATTTGTTCGGGAGGTTGCGTCTATATACCGGCCCTTTCTGCGTCTTGGGTCTTCTATCGGAGGGAATTAGACCCGACTTCCCTCCTGTCACCTTGGAGATGGCCGAGTCTAATTTGGGACCGAACAGATTTGCGCCGTCGTACGGGATCCTGCACCAGTTCATCTTGGATGCAGTATCGGCCATCCATGGTTTGAGCCATAGGGCTCTTCTTGCCGTTACTGACGCCAGCATAGTTCTGGCTGACGACCTAATGACATCTACAGACGCCTCCGCTACGAAATCCCCTGCCAGTCTGATTTCTTGTAGAGAGGAAATAATTTTTTCCATCTCAACGCCATCCTGCAGGTCCTTTTCTATTTTCGATGTCCATCCCGAGATGGCTCTGCCTACTGCTGCTGTAGCAATTGCGGGTCTACAGGCTCCCCCAGCTGTGGAATAGGCCTTTTTCAACTCCAGGTCCATCTTCCGATCGAGCACATCTCGAAAGGAGACAGCATCCTCGATCGGTAATGTGACGTGGCGGGCGAGGCGCATCAAAGAAGCGTCGACGACGGGAGCGTTAATCAAGGGGTTTATTTTTGATTCCTTCAAGGGATACATCTTGGCCAGCCTGTTGGTCAGACTAGATCGTTTGTCAGACCTCTCCCATTCATCCTTTATGAGATCCTCAAGTTCTTCTATAAATGGAAAGGATTCCGGATCCCTTTTTAAGTTTGGAAAGTATTTCCGAATTTTTTGGGGTTCCGCCTTGTCGTCTTCCCAGCCGATCGCCTCCTTAACTGACTTTGCGAAGGGCTCCACCAGAGAAAAGTCAAAACCTGCTGACATATCTTGAACCTCGCCCTCAGAGGAAGAGTCCGAGGCCTGGGTGTGAGGAGGCTCCGCTGAGGATGTACTGGGAGCAGCCCTATCCAAAGGTGGTGCTGTTGTTTCTAGTAGAGACTCCCGCACTGACTCCCTTATGAGGTCTGTCGCCATCCTTGCGTCCGCTTCCTTCTCTGTAGTGGCTTCATTGAAGCAAGAGCGGCAGGCAAGCTTGTCTGGCAGTGCTGGAGCGCCGCATACCCAGCAGGCATTAGCTGCAGGACGGGTGTGGCGGCTTCGATGATGCGAGGAGGGAGACCTCCTGCGATTTGACCTGCTTTGACGGGAGCGACTGTGACGTGAGTAGCTACGCCGCGAGCGGCTGTGTCTTCGATGACGGGAAGGAGATCTTGAACGGCTCCTGCGGGACCTCTTGCTTGAGGTATGGCTTGATCTTTTCCCATGCCGGGAACTTGTGGTTCTTGATCTCGCCGGGCTGCCAAAAGAAATGCAGCATTTAGCGGTCTGGCACTCTTTTTTCTCCCCTTCAATACTTACCTATCTGGTCCGGCATCTTACCTAGTTTGCTGATGGTGGTCTGCGTGGGCAGTGGACTCCATAGGGAAAAACAAGGAGACAGGGCAGTCTGGAAATTGAACAAAGAAATAGACGTATATTTTCACATTTTTTTTTTTTTATATATACATCCATATATATATATATATATATATATATACCTCTATTTTTTTTATTTATTTATTTATTTTTTTTATTTATTTATATATTTTTCATTTTTTTTTTTTTTTTTTAAACATTTTTTTTATTAATTTATTTATTTCATTCATTTAAAGTTAATTTATTTATTTAATTATTTAAATCTTGTATATAGTTTACATGTATGGGAGCCCTTACAGGGACTTACCTTGTGTCTGAGAGCTTGGTTAGTGCAGAGCAGTAACCGTTCCTTCTTTCCAGCATGCAGAGTTGCACAGGGAGCCAGAAGAAAAAAAAGTTCCATATTTGAAAATGGCGCCATTGTGGCGCCCGAATGACGCTCTCGCGCATGCGCGGATACGTCCCGAGTGTCCCAGCGCCATCTTGGATCAGGGCACAGTACACCGAGAATACAGCGGTGTTTACCTGGCCCTGTAGCGCGCATGTGCGGTGCGGGACGCGATGGAGGAAACGTACAGCGCTGCCATCGGAGGACAACAAGGGCCAGCAGGCCCAGAGAGAAACCAGCTATATACATATATCCCCTTTTTTTTAAAAAAAAAAAAAAAACGGTGCAAGCTATTTAATGTATAAAGGGGGGACAGAGAAAAAAAGGATAAGGGAGTCCACTGCGAAATGAAAAGCTTCTTTAAAGCTTGTATTACTTGCCAGAATCCTCGTCGCCCCCTGAGACCAGCTCCTTTAGAGACTGTACAGGAGGGACTTCCAAACAGGAGAGGCTTGAACCTGCTGGGGCGATTGCGGTAAGAGGCTTATTCATCTGTAGTAGGAGAAACCTGTCCGTCCAACCTGTCAGGTGAGGAAAAAAAGGAGAATGCAGCGGGGGGTCTCCCCTTCAACTTTATAGTTAAACCAATCCTGTCAGGTTGTGGGGGCGGAGTCACAACCCAGTGTGTGCTGCCATGAAGGCGTCAGGAAATCCCTGTTAAGTTGAGTTAGCTCAAGGCTGTTATGTAGGACCATGTCCTCACTCTCCTTACTCTCTAAATGATCGCCCACACTTTCTAAGATGGCAGGGACACTGTCCCTTTTGCAGTGTTGAATAAGGCACCTAAACTGGAGAAAAAACTAGTTTTATGATTTACCATCCAACCGTATCTTGATAGTGTAGGCCACAGCATCCACATGTGTTCCACTAGCTGGGCTGGATCTTTTGATAAAAGGAGGATATCGTCTGGTTAGTGATAAGAACAGAGACCCAGTTCTCATAAAGAAGCTTGGATAGTGATCCGAGCCCTCGTGAGGGCTCTGATGGAAGTGCAGGGTCCGAAGGGGAGACTCTGGAATTGTAGATGGGCCTGGTCGACCAAAAATCTCAGATACTTCTAAAGCCCCATACACACGGTCGGACTTTTTCATCAATTTGGTCCGATCGGACAAGGTTGTTGAAAAATCAGACCGTGTGTATGCACCATCGGACAGTGTTCGTCGGTTTGTCCGTCGGACAAAGTCTTATCTCCTGCTGGAAAGATTTCCCGTCAACCCGGTCCGATCACACCAAATCCGAGCGTGTGTACGCTTGTCCGACCGGACAAAGTGCTACGCATGCTCAGATCACATTACAAGACCAAAGCTATTGGCTACTAGCCTCTACGTAGTCCCGTCGTAGGCAACAAACGTCACCACGTTCAGAATGATCGGATTTTCCGACAACTTTGTCCGATCGTGTGTACGCAAAACCAACATCAGACAAAGTATGACGGACATGGTCCGACGGACCTGGTCCACGGATTGTCCGCGCGTGTGTATGGGGCTTAACAGTTGTAGTATGGGTGGGTGCAAGTAAGCTGTCATGAATCCCCAGGCAAATCTAATTCTGCAGTCTGGGGAATCAAGTCTGACTTTCCTCCTGTGATGCAGGAAATGGCTTTCTGTTACCTTTCTGCAAAGAGTGATTTACCATCAAAAAAAGGGTATTTATACTAATTTTGTTTTGACACAGTGTCAGCTTCCCTAAGTTCTGACCACAATACCCATATGGCTATCACACGTAGTCACGTTGATCTTGCAAAGTACAGAATTGTATCCATCGCTGAAGTCTGCTGAGAGACATAATTCGTCCAAAGCCTTGACTATATTTTCCCAAGGAAAATTTTGATGAATCACTGTTTCCATGTTTTTGGTCCATGCCCACAGGGCTTTGGATACAGATAAGGAAATTGCTGGCTTACAGGCATTTACCAGCCATTCGGTAAGCTCCTTTAAGTTGGGGTCTATTCACCTGTCTAAAGGATCCTCAATTGAGGCTGAATTATCGATTGGTGAGATGAAATTCTTTGTTACGAACCACTGCCGTGTCTACCTCCTACCTGACCGTCTGGCATTGCAGAATCTTTTTCCGACCATGGATAAAGTTTTCCTAGGTTATTGACAGGAAAAAACATATTTTTTAATTTTTTTTTTGTTATTTCCTTTTCAACAATGTCTCTGATATCATCCATCAGAGTAAGTCTATGGGGCTGATTTACGAACAGTTTGCGCAATGAGTTGCGGCGAACGCTGATGCGCAGCGGCCGTTTTTGTATTTACAAAACATTTGCGCCTGTAACACAGCGCAATTCCCCATTTACTATAATATTCTCGGCGCACGGGAGGAGGCGATCGGTGCACCACTATAGACATGACGCACGCATTCTTCAATTCAAAATTTTAAAGAAGCTGGATGTCCCAAAAATATGGGGGTGATGTGGGGTGATGTGAGGAAGTATAGTAATAACTGCCCAAGTAACAAAGACGTCTTCTTCTTTCCATCTTCTTCGGGTCTTCTTCCTTCCTTCATCCTTTGGTTTCTTCCTCTTCTTCTTCCTCTGCTTCTTCCTCTGATCCTCTGCTTCTTGCTCCGGTGTTCTTATCCGGCATCTTCCTCCACGGCGTCTTCTTCCCCGCTTCGTTCTTGGGCCGCTCCGCATCAATGGGAGGCTCCCGCTGTGTGACGATTCTCTTCTTCTGACACTTATATAACAGAACCGTGCATCAGAGGGGGCGGGGTCATCGTTAAATAAAGGAATTATCAAAAATTTTTGACACTTTGTTTGTGAAATGGTAGGGGTACTTTTGTGGGGGGGGCGGGATCTAGGGGTCCCCTTGTTTAAGGGGGCTTCCAGATTCTGATAAGCCCCCAGCCTGCAGACCCCCACAACCACCGGGCAAGGGTTTGTGGGGATGAGGCCCTTGTCCCCATCAACATGGGGACAAAGTGCTTTGGGGGGCTACCCCAAAATACCCACCCAATGTTGAGGGCATGTGGCCTGGTATGGTTCAGGAAGGGGGGGCGCTCTCTTGTCCCCCCCTCTTTTCCTGCGGGCCTGCCAGGTTGCGTGCTTGGATAAGGGCCTGGTATGGATTTTGAGGGGGACACCCACGCCATTTATTTTTTACATTGTGGCACGGGGTTTCCCTTAAAATCCATATCAGACCTGAAGGGCCTGATATGGATTATGAGGGGGACCCCCACGCCATGTTTTTTTTTTGGCGCTGGGTTCCCCCTAATATCCATACCAGACCTGGAGGGCCTGGTATGCTCTTGGAGGGGAACCCATGCCGTTTTTTTATTTAAAATTAAAGTCGCCTGGCCTGGGGGCGACTTAAAGTCATATTGTAAGTCGCCCCAAGTCGGGCTGTGATTCATACTCAAGTCGTGTCCAAGTTGCCTCCCAAAGTCACGCTGGAAGTCGTGTTGCCGCTGTGTGAATGGACTCTTAATGATACGGCGTGAGCTATTATCAATGGCATATTGTTATTGCTGTTGCGCATATTAGTGCACCGGTTCACACGCTCAATTAATGATTTATCTGGCGCACCAATTAAGGTATGAACTGGCGCAGCACATTCATCTTAGTAAATGACCCCCTATGTTTCTACTATTGCGACCTGAAAGTTTTGCGATTTTGATGTGACTTGAAAAAATGCCTGTGTATTCTTGAGGTCTATGGACCTAAAGTCGCATCAAAGTGGGACCAAAGTAGTGCAGGGACCACTTTGAATGTGCTGTGACTTGAAATTGCACATATATAAACGGTACTCATTGGAAATCATGGGGTACAACTTGTCATGTGACTTTGCAGTCCCAAGTCGCATGACAAGTCGCACTAGTGGAAACTGAGCCGAAAGAAGGAAATCTGCTTCTTTAGAAATGGGAAGTACATCTTTTGACTACTGAGATGTAGTGTTGGCTTTCTCCCGGCCAATAGCTGGCTTTACAACCTAGACATAGGGCTGAACTAGGAAAAAGTTGAAGTCCAAGGGCCGAGCTCTTCTGAGGTATCCTCAGATGGCCCACCATCACCCAGATGTCTAGGAGGGATACTTGCTGCATAGTGAGCAGATTCTCTCAAGGATGGGCCAGGAAGAGTTAACTTCTCTGGAGGAGATTGAGCTAATTGCTGCAATGGAACTGCTGTTGCTATGTAACCCTTTGAGTAGGACAGATTACCTGTTAGCCCTCTGACTGTCTGTCTGCTGCATAGGCTCGATTCACATCTATGCATTTTGCTTTTGAGCGTTTTTGCAGTGCTTTTTGCGGTGCTTGCCGTGTTTTTGGACACGCGTTTTTACCGCGATTTTGCCGCGATTTGCGTTTTTTGTATTTTTATTTTTTTTACATTTTTTTTTTTTACACTCTGGTTGCTTAGCACCCAGCTATATACAGTGTAAAAAAAAAAAAATGAAAAAAAACCCCTGCAAAACGCAAATCGTGGCAAAATCGCGGCAAAACGCGGTAAAAAACGCGGCACTTGCATTTTGGATGCGGGTCCATTGACTTCTATTACATGCAAAACGCTGCATTTTGCATGAAAAAAAAGTCCCTGACCCTTTCCAAAAACGCAGAGGCACAAAAATGCATTGATGTGAACATGTTCCATAGGAACCAATGTTAAAAAATGTCCATGCATTTCTGAAAAATGCAAAATGCATCAAAAAACGCGCTAGTGTGAATGGAGCCTTAAACAGCTTTTGCAGACCAACTGGCTGGTAATGGGATGACCCCGCAGGCTCAGCATTTACGGACTTGAGAGTTGGTGAATGTGAAGAACTATGTATTTTCACAGATGAACCCTCGCCGCTTGCATGGTATCCTGATCTGGTTGGGGCCTTCATAGGTTTGTTTATGTCGCCTTGATGTCCGCTTGGACTTCTTCTGGCGTACAAGGCTGAAATGCATAAACGTACCAGCATAAGTGCTCTCTTTTTTTTTTACTCACCTGGACGACGGTCCCTACCTTAAATGTTGGAGAGGGTCTTGTTTGGGAGACGTACTGCTTATTTTAGGCAACAGACAGCAAAAGCAGCTAGGGAAAGATAAAGGAGTTAGCGACTGGTATTTCAGCTGGAGCAAGGAAACGGTACTCCTGAGTAAAGAAAAAGAAAGAAATTACATTTACCGTTGGCAAAAAACAGGGTCACCTCCAGGAGCTCCCAGCATAGGCAACCTCCTCAGATGACAACAGGCTGCCATGCTGAAAGCCCCCAGTAATAAACAATGGAGAGGGGAGGGACATCTGTGGAAGATACAAAATGATTTTGATAAACAAGGGAATTTTTTTTTTTTAATTTGCCCCTGTTCAAGATGGCCACCACGACCTCAGGTCAGACATGCTCGGCAGGCGGCACTAGGACGTATGCGTCCCGCCCAACTCTGCCCAGCCCACTGAGCCCGCTCCTGACATCCGCCCATCAGCAGAGCGGGCAGGAAGATGCAGAGGGGCTCAGAAAAGCTGGCCACTACAGTAACCAGAAATTAAGGCACAACATAACAAAGAGGGGAAGGTGGTGGGGGAGGAAGAAAGCGAAAAAAGAGAAAGAGGAACACAAAGAAAGGAAAGAGAGAGAGAATGGATGACACGAGGTAGAAATGGAAGGCTAATGCCCCATACACAAGATCGGATTTTCCAAAAACAAATGTTGGATGTGAGCTTGTTGTCGGAAAGTCTGACCATGTGTATGCTCCATCAAACATTTGTTGTCGGACAAATTTTCCGCCACAAGTCCCTCGGACAAAAGTCCACGCATGCTCGGAATCAAGTACGAGAAACATGACGGCACTTTACCGCCTATGCCCCCAAAGCCCCAGTGTGAAAGTACCTTTAGTGATACAAAAATGTACTGTGGGTCACTCTCTGGATTGAAACTGAATATTGCAGCAGAAACTGGTTTTGTTATTATATCTTTTAATAAGCTATTCATTTGATCTTATTATTGGCTGGGGTCCCGCATTAAACAAGGTTTAAATTATGAGTACCAAAAGGCAGCTTCAAAAAATGTGGCAGGGGAAATTGAAGTGTCAGATTCAAGTGTCAATTTCAGCCAGAATTTTTTTTCTTGTATAGAGTGAGAAAGGTTTAACACCTCTGTCAGGTTTTTATTGCTGTGTGTGACCTTGTTGCTGTCAGTCATACAGAAGGTTAAGGAAAATCTTCAGCAGGGATACTGATAGCAATAAAAAGCTATCTGGAGTTCTGGCATTTCCTGCATCTACTAAAGTTACTACCTTTAGATTCTTTTACACCAAAACAATGTCACAAATGTCAGGAATTGAGGGGAAATAACCCCAATGGGTCCAGTAAAAACTGTCAGGCTGGGTTCATACTGCTGTGCGGAGTGGCTCATAGCAGGGGTCCGGTGCGTCCCTGTTCACCATTTCAGGTTCGATTTCAGTCCGAATTTTTGGCTGAATTTGGACCTGAAACTGAACAGAAGACGCACAGAACTCCTGTGCAATTCGCTCCGCAGCTGTCCCAGAGCTGTGTAAACTGGCTCCATTGAGAGGCAGTCACAGTTTCCTGACATGCGAATTGGATGCGGAGAAATCCGCATCCAATTTGTAATAGTGTGAACCCAGCCTAAGGTTCTAACCCTTTCTCATTTTATCAAAAAAGTGAGCTGGGAATATGCTTTAACAACTGCATTCCACAAGAGAAGAAGACAGCAAGTAACACAGCCCCCCAGACTCCAGTAATATATGAAATATCATCTTTGGGTGTAAACCTTTAAATACTTACAAAGTGCACTTGATTTTTTTTAATTTATTACGTCTGTTTTTCCCCACAGAAGAGAAGCACTACCACGGTAAGGACCTCAAATACTTGTTAAAGTAATTGGACAAGATGTAGTTTTATGGAGGTTTTTTTTTTTGTTTTTGTTTTTTTATATGGAACTAACAAATCAATATCAAAGTTGTTGTGTTGCCCTTATACTTTTTGTACAGTTTTCTAAAGCGCTAATCATCGTTTCTTCCTACATAGGCTTCATGCACACTGGTGCTCTTGGCAGATGCAAAAACACTCCTAAGCTGTTTTTTTTAATGCATTTTAGATGCATTTCATTGGGCAGAATAAAGGAAAATTTATTATCAAATACTTACCGTAATTTTCCTTTCCTGATGGACTCCATGGCAGCCTACGTGTGGGTTAACCCCGCCTCCTCTCCAATGCTATAGGACCCCATTCAAATAAAAGAGAGCTCACCGCTAGGTACTGTGTTCCGTAACTAGCCTACTCAATAACTGATGGGTGGGAACTCCGTCTGCCATGGAGTCCATCAGGAAAGGAAAATTACGGTAAGTATTTGATAATAAATTTTCCTTTTCCTGACAGACTCCATGGCAGCCTACGTGTGGGAAATAACTAGCCAATCCACACGGGTGGGTATGCTGAACAGCAATAAATTCCAATTTGACCCGTCAACCGACAGGATCTATTACTGTTTCAAAGAAGATAGCGAAGCGGACTCAGCATTATGAAGATAACGTTTTGATAGAGGCCCATGAGGCCGCTTTGTAGATCACGTCTGGAGCCACGTGCTGGGCTGCTGCCCATGAAGCCGCTATATCCCTGGCATAACGTGCCCTACTTCTTCCAGAAGGACCAGGCCCCTATTTATAAAAAGGCTGAAGGATGAACTAGATGTTATTCTAGTCGAAGCTGGAAATCGCTCACAGTTATACCTTCCGAATTCCGCCTATATCCAGAGGATTAACTTTTAGTGGACTTTTGGACCTAAATGTAACTAGGAGAATCCCCCGGCTCTTATAGAACTCGAGGTAATTTCCGGAATTGAGCCGAACATATGAACAAGGACCACCTGGACTGGAAAGAAGGACAGAAGAGGACCCTCATAACTTAGGGACACAACTTCCACGACTCTCCTGGCGAGGGTAATGGCTACAAAGAAAGTGATTTTAATTGAAAAGGTCTCGAGATAGCAAGCGTGGAGGACCCGTATTACTGAACCCAGACAGTGAGTTGAGGACAAGGGAAAGAACCCAAATGGGGAATATTGGTCTTCTTTGAGGGCTGAGTTTTAACACATTATAGAACAACCACCAGACTAAAAAGGTGAACAACCCGCTGAGCTCTGAAGAAGGCCGATAAGGCTGAGAGTTGGATTCTAAAAGAGCTGATGGATAGAGATAAATCTAGGTCTGAATAAATAAATCCGAACCTTTGGATCTTCCACCTGAAGAATAAGAGAACACAACAGCCTTGGCCCATCTTCTATCGACCTAATTCATACTCGTCTTCATATAACTCATGAAAGTGGAGATCACCCTTGAAGTACACCTGAGATGGACAAGGATGCCAGACTGCTGTAATACCTCACCAGCTTAAAGTTACCTGGGAAGAGAATATATCTACCCCAGGATTGACTCCCAGAGACATAATCTACTTGAAATGATTGCACACGAAGAGACCACTCGTTAGTGACTTAACCAAATGCGTGACGGGAAATCCACTCGGATGTTCTGGAATCTGAGGAAGTATGCAAATGAAACATTGCCTGGACCCCGGACATGATGGGTTTGACCTTCCGGAATAATGTGGTGCTTCGAGAACCTCTATGATTCTTCACATGAGAATGGATAACACAGCGATGAACACCTGATAAAGCCGACTCTTCCTTCCACAGATAGGAGAATGACTGAAAACACACCAGGCTGCCGGAAGTTCCAAGACGTACTAGCTCAGGCTGGGAAGACTCGTATCCTTGAACAAGGTCCGATGTGCAGCAGACTCCCCCACCGGTACTGCTTGGCATAGGTCATGACCTTAACTCATGACATGGGACCAGGGAGTGGCAATCTGAGCCAGTTCTGTGCTGCAGTCGCCAGAAGCGGCTGCTCCTCAATGTTGATGACATGTGAACAGGTTGACTAATGCCCCTTGATATCCGTTACTTGCATAAACCTAACAAGACAGAGTAAAACTTCTGCAGGGACTGCTTGACTGTAATCTTCCCCACTGGAAGAGAGATGGTGCTTTCCACTACAACGAACTAGGCCCAGAAGAATATCAGCAGGACTGGTTCTGGGTGTTTTTTTTTTTTTTTTTTTTCAAAGGGCCACCCAAAGTTAGTCACGATGGAGAAACCTATTCCATGCGAACTAGCAGCTGAACTCTGTCCTAAGACAGCAACAGAAGGTCGTTGGAACAGCAATAGCGACATAGTCTTCTCGTTCCGATGAGGGCCATTATGGCCAGAAGAATCTTTACAAAGAACTCAGATGGAACCGGAGGTATTTGAGAAACTCCTTTGCTACCTGAACATGGAGGTAAGCATCTTTAAGTCGATTGAGAATAGCGAAATCGCCTGAATGTACTTTATAAACTGTTCTCTTATTGCGCCAAGAAGAGGGGAAATATACCCCCTAGAATTTATCGTCCTGGGGACGGCGTAACTATAAGGCCCGCTAAACCGTGACCGAAGACCACCAAGCCAACCAGAAGGAACAGATTGACACCAGCTCCTTCACTGCTGAATTTCTGGAGAACTCCTCTGAGTACGAGACTCTGTACTCTGTTCGGGTTTCCATATCTCTAGACATAGCTGCTAGAGCGAGTGCAGGTTTACAAGCCATATCGGCAGAGCCATGCGCTTATCCTGAAGTCTTGAAACATTTTCTCACATGCCCGTCCAGGACACTGCATCTTCTAAAGAAAGCATAATCGCATCCATAAGGGGAAAGTTTCCCAGACACTTCGCCTTTCCTGCCTTGAAAGGATATAGTCTATAGGTATTTGTTTGACATAGAAGTTTTCTTGTCCATCTTGCTCCACTCGTCATTAATCCAAACCGTAATGGGCAAAAAAGAGAGACAGAGAGATTTCTTTTTCCCGGACGCCTAAAGAACTACTTTGCTCCGGGGAGTGGAATGGTCTACCCAGATAAGGGCTTCCACAACTGCTTTGACTCGTGGAGGAACCAGAGAACGACACAGGCCTTCGACATATTTTTAAACTTCCAACTTGCTGACCGAAGAATCCAGAGAAACAGCGTAGGGCTGGGAAGAGCCTGAATCCTTCGGGCCACATCAGCCGGGAAGATATAAAAACAGGCTCCATGTGTGGTATATACTCCACATTCATATTATTCGTCTCCTAATTTTAACCCCAATCGCCTGGGCGTAACACAGATCATATATGGACTTGCCCTCCTGGGCTCATGTCCCTCATCTTCAGCAGGCTCTGCGATTCAAGCGGCTGTCATGGCAGCAGGTGCAATGATTTAGAGGAGAAATGGCAACGTCTCCTCTATACAAAGGAGGAATGGCAACAGCTCCTCTAGACGGAGGAGGAATGGCAACATCTCCTTTATCTGAAGGAGGAATGGCAACGTCTCCTCTATCCGAAGGAGGAATGGCAACGTCTCCTCTATCCGCAGGAGGAATGGCAACGTCTCCTCTATCCGCAGGAGGAATGGCAACGTCTCCTCTATCCGCAGGAGGAATGGCAACGTCTCCTCTATCCGCAGGAGGAATGGCAACTGCTGCTCTATCCGAAGGAGGAATGGCAACGTCTCCTCTATCCGAAGGAGGAATGGCAACGTCTCCTCTATCCGAAGGAGGAATGGCAGCGTCTCCTCTATCCGAAGGAGGAAATGGCCACGTCTCCCCTAGTCGGAGGAGGAAATGGCAACGTCTCCTCTAGTCGGAGGAGGAATGGCAACGTCTCCTCTAGTCGGAGGAGGAATGGCAACGTCTCCTCTAGTCGGAGGAGGAATGGCAACGTCTCCTCTAGTCGGAGGAGGAATGGCAACGTCTCCTCTAGTCGGAGGAGGAATGGCAACGTCTCCTCTAGTCGGAGGAGGAATGGCAACGTCTCCTCTAGTCGGAGGAGGAATGGCAACGTCTCCTCTAGTCGGAGGAGGAATGGCAACGTCTCCTCTAGTCGGAGGAGGAATGGCAACGTCTCCTCTAGTCGGAGGAGGAATGGCAACGTCTCCTCTAGTCGGAGGAGGAATGGCAACGTCTCCTCTAGTCGGAGGAGGAATGGCAACATCTCCTCTAGTCGGAGGAGGAATGGCAAATCTCCTCTAGTCGGAGGAGGAATGGCAACATCTCTCTAGTCGGAGGAGGAATGGCAACATCTCCTCTAGTCGGAGGAGGAATGGCAACATCTCCTCTAGTCGGAGGAGGAATGGCAACATCTCCTCTAGTCGGAGGAGGAATGGCAACATCTCCTCTAGTCGGAGGAGGAATGGCAACATCTCCTCTAGTCGGAGGAGGAATGGCAACTTCTCCTCTAGTCGGAGGAGGAATGGCAACGTCTCCTCTAGTCGGAGGAGGAATGGCAACGTCTCCTCTAGTCGGAGGAGGAATGGCAACGTCTCCTCTAGTCGGAGGAGGAATGGCAACGTCTCCTCTAGTCGGAGGAGGGATGGCAACCTCTCCCCTTGTAAATGTTGTGGCCTGGCAAGGTCCCTGTCAACCTGGACCACGACTTTGTGGGTCCGACCTGGAAGGGCTGAAAAAGATGGGGGGGGGTGTGTAACATGAAACGCAATCTCAACCGCTGAGACTGCAAACCTCGACCCCTCCCCTCACCTGCACATACCCTGTGCGTGAGGGCTGGCCGTATGAAAGCAGTGACCTGTCCATAACCTCTGGACACAACGTCAACGTGAACACGGATGGTCTGCACTCAGAAAAGACACATACGCGGACCCAAAAAGTTTGCAAAATTATTATATATATCTATATATATACAGATATATATACACACACATTTTGAGGTATAAATATTGCTAATATCCCGTAGGAGTGCAGCATGGAACTTCCATATATGTATGAAAAGAAGAAATGCAATACTTTATTTCTCTTCTCCCAAAAGAAAAATTCTCTTTTATTTTTTTTTTTTTATATATTTTTATAATAATTACAATAGATACATATTCTTATTTATTTATTTATTTTTTATTATTTTCATTTATTTTTATTTATTTATTTATTTTTACAACTTTCCCCTTTAAGGGGAGATCCCAAAACGAAAAACAGCAGACCAGGCGGGGGAAGGCTGCCATTCACTGTCTGCAGGAATTCCAATACAGAGAGGAGATGGCAGCCTTCGAATCCCCCGCCTTCGTGACGTCACCGCTCCCCCACTGCGCGCCTGCGCCGTGGGGGACAGCCAAACGGCGCCTGCGCGGCCGCCGGACCATCCGACCCTCTGCGCACGCGCGAACCAAGCCTCGCTTTCGCGGAGGCCCCGCGCATGCGCAGAACGCCGGCAACGGCCGCGACCCGGAAGCACCGCGGCGGCCTGGAACGCAGAGCGTTCCAGGCGCCATGAGGGGAAACAGAGGTACCGGAGCGTACCCTAGAATACCGGGAGCACCGGGGAGACGGGGATGACCAGGGGAAACACCAGACAAAAAACACATAAAGACAACTGCCATGGAGAAAAGGTACATGAAAAGTAGCAGACCTTGCCAGCCATTGAAGCGTCCACCTGCCGGGATACGAGACCATCTTCCCCCCACTACTGGGGTATCCAGTGCAAATGCCAAACTATTTGCCTGCTCGTAGCTGGGCTCCTGGCTGCACCTCATGAATGGAATTCTCGATCCTAATTTTCCCGACCGGACGCCAACAGGAACAAACGTGATGTAGGTCCATGGAGGAGGACAAAAAAGGAACACAGTACCTAGCGGTGAGCTCTCTTTTATTTGAATGGGGTCCTATAGCATTGGAGAGGAGGCGGGGTTAACCCACACGTAGGCTGCCATGGAGTCTGTCAGGAAATTAATTTTTCTCAGGCCATTAAAATGAAAAAATGCACAAATGCTAAAAGCGCCTAGCGTTTACCCACATTTAGGCATGTTAGGTGTTTTTTTTCCACCAAAACACCCCTCTCTTGAATGCACAAGTGAAGTGTTTTTTTTCTGCCTCTAAACTTCAAGTGTGCATGAGGCCTTATGCTAATAATGTATTTAATAGAGGGCTAGGATATAACAGTGTTAAATGCTATAAACTATTCATATGATCCTTTTTTACAGATATTAATTCTACATGCTTAAAGTAGAACTCTGGCCAAATACGAACATTCAATTTTTTATATATTCTTAAAAAGATGTACATGAGCTTTACAACAAGCCCTCACTGCCCTCTGAAGTTGCAGGCATTATGGAGTTAGTTCAAAGTTTACAACTTAAAGAATTGGGAAGGACATTTACCAATTTAAGGAAAGACCATGATAAAGAGGAATTATTATAATTCAGCAGCTTTATACAAAAATGTATCTCCCAGCTTCTTTAAAATAGTTCTGTGACAGAATAAAATCTGCCCCTGGTCATACCTTAAAGCGTACGTTGGACTTTTTTTTTTTTACCCTGCAAGGTAATGTCATAAAGTTAAACTTACCTTAAAACGAAGCCCTCCTGCGCCTTCATCTTTGCCCGTCTTCCTTCCGGGTTCGCAGACTCCAGCTCTGTGACTGGCCGGAGCCGTGATGACGTCTCTCCCGCACATGCACGCAGGAGCCGACGGTCACGACATGGGACTCTGAAGAAACGGCACAGGTGGCCGTTCCTTCAGAGCACATGCACCCGTGATGTCACTGGCTGCATGTACAGTAAATATCTCCTAGATGTTGCATGTTTAGGAAATATTTACATTACCTATAGTATAGGTAAGCCTTATTATAGGCTTACCTATTAGGTAAAAGTCATGCATGGCAGTTAACTTCCACTTTAATTGTGTGCCTGTTTTGAGTGAAAATATACATTATTCCCAGCGCTTCATCTCAAACTTTTGCAAAACCTGTCTCAGTTTGCTTCAAAGATTCTAGGTGAAGGGGTCATATATACCGTATGTGTTTAAAAGTTTTTCATAGACTTTGCTATCCATCATGCTGCCTGATTTGCATCTGATTTGTTAATTATTTGCTTGATGCATGTGCCTATTTAAATTTATTTTTCAACAGTTAAGTTTACTCCCCCTTCCAGCAGGGACTTGGCTGCCTGCTGGTCTTCTAATATGTAGGTTAACACAGAGCAGATGCTCACGAAGAGGGGAGGAAGCAGAGTACTGAGAGTCAACTTTACATTTTCTTTTTTGAACTCTGAGGATGAATTATTCCACTGTGACTGCAGAGATCAGTGATGGCCTTTAAAAAACACACACACACACACACACACACACACACACACACACAAAACTAATTTGCAGTCCCCAGGCAGTGCCTAAAAATAAAAGCAGCTGTTGTACTCATTCCTCTAGAGTGTTGTACCCCAAAAGGCTTGCTCGCACACCAATCCAGCACCACCCCTCTCTAGCTTAGCATTGTTTAACCCTCTACCTGAGAGCCTATGGCTCAACCCCTACCCTGGATTCAAGGGAGAATGCTGCAAAGAGTGTCACCACGACATTTCATGCAGAATTTAGGATCTGCCTAGAAGAAGATGGAGTAGAAGAAGGCCTGTAACATCACTGGACCAGACCCCTAAAAAAAAAAAGTAAATATACATTTTTTTAAAGCTCATTTACTGCTTGTTTGGAATATGTATATTTTTGAATGTCCACAGCCTGGCCACAGTTCTACATTAAAGTAGATCTGAGCCCTAATGGGAATACATTTTAAATTTGTACTATGTATGGTAAACAATGCTATGTTTTTTCATGAAAGACTGTTTGACCTTCATTACATCCTTATTTAAATTACTTTCACCATCTAAGCCCTCTTATGGATCACTGATGTCACCCATCACATTAAAGAGACTCTGTTGCCAAACCATTACTTTCAACAAAAATCTTACTTTAAAGTGTTTCTAAAGTTCTACAGTCATAACATTTTTTACCTTAATGCATTATTATGTCCCAGTAGCAGTATCGCCCCACCTCCAAATACTTACCTCACTTTAAGTGCTTACTTTTAGTACTCACTTTTAGTGCTGTGCCTGTCTGTAGCAGCTCCCTCTCTCTCCCTGCATTCACAGGATACAGAGGCAGCAGCAGGAGCCATTGGCTCTGGCTGCTGTCAATCATATCCTGTAAACAGAGAGTGGAGGCAGGACTGATCCACGCTATGTATCTCTGTAGATGTACACAGCTCGGCTCAGGATCAAGCCTGCACATCTGCTCCCACAGCAAGTGGTTTGCTATGGGGGCAGACACAGAAAAGGAGGAGCAGAAAGTGATGGCAGGGGACCCCAGAAGAGGAAGGTTTGGGCCATTCTGTGCAATCCCATTGCAAAAAGCAGGCAAGTATAACATCATTTTTATTTTAGGTAAAAGAATATGCAGTCCTTTAGAACCGCTCTAAGATCATGTGTTCATCTAAAGTATTTTATGCATGCAAAAGCCTTCCCTATGTAGACATCCAAAGGCCCTGTGACTGCTGCTGGGCTCGCTATCCTGGATGTGATATCAGCAGCTACAGCAAATTCAGAGCTGCCACTTAAGTGACACTCTATAGCAGGGGTCTCAAACTGGTAGCCCTCCAGCTGTTGCAAAACTACAAGTCCTATAAGGCATTGCAAGGCTGACAGTTACAAGCATGACTCCCACAGGCAGAAGCATGATGGGACTTGTAGTTTCGCAACAGCTGGAGGGCCGCCAGTTTGAGACCCCTCATCTAAGGTGGGGAGTACTAACGTATTTCGGGGGGCGCACCCCCTTCCTCAGAGTTAGGCTAGTCTCGTACACCATGGACAAGCTCTTTTATAGGGACTGATGGAATTGAAAATTGTGTGTCAAAAAGAGCCATGCCCTTAAAGGGGTGGGAAAGAAAAAAAAGTTCATAAGAAATTATTAATAAGAAAATGAATTTTATATATATATATGTGTGTGTAGTCACACTAATGTAAAAATGACAGAATCCATATCAAAAACCTGAATCCAAAACAAAAAACTCTATCATAAATACACAGATAAATAATGATAATTCATTCAAATCCATGATATATTGCACATTCATTTATATTTAATCGGATGAATACAGGTGTAGAAACACATAAGCAAAAAAGTGTGCAGGGTTGATAAGTGGGTCATCATTTTTTATTTTATTTTTTAATTACTATTATTATTTTACTATTTCCTAGTGTTCCAGTTTTGTCAGAGAATTTTTTTGATATTTTTTAAATTTTTTAATTACATTTTTGAAAAAAAGTCTTTAAAATTTTTTTTTCCCCCATCTATCTTTGCCCAGTCATGTCCATGGGGACACTGTTGTACTGCCCAGAAGTGATGCCACTTGTCATCAGGCGTCTTCCTGAGTTGGGGTCTGGTAAGGTGCCTGTGTAATATCGGGTGTTCACTGATCAGCACACTGCAGCTGGGATGATCCTGCTGGTGTCTGTTGGGGTTTTCCCCCCGTTCCTGGTAACTCTGAAGCTTCCGTTTGGATGATCCTAGTGTGTGGTTTTTGGACACCTCTGAGTGCCCAAAACTCTCTCCCCCCCCCCCCCCCCCCCCAGCAGCTACTTCAGGCATGTAGAGGTGAGGCATGGATTGACCCACTTATCAATCCTGCAACCCTTTTTTGCTTATGTGTTTTTACACCTGTATTCATCTGACTAAATATAAATGAATGTGCAATATATCATGGATTTGAATGAATTATCGTTTTTTGTATTTATGATGGAGTTTTTCATTTTGGATATAGGTTTTTGATATAGATTCTGTCATTTTTACATTAGTGCGACTATTTATAGTCTTAGATCTGATTTGCTTGACATGCAGTTTTTGGTAATGGTAACCCTTGCCTATGCAATTTTTCATTACACGTTAGGTTTTAATAACCCTGCTTTTTGAAAGATTTAGTTTCAGCCATGTTAATAAATAAGGGTCACTGCGCAGACGCATAGACTTGCTTTTCTACTTACAGTGGGGCTTCCATCCCATGACATAGTAAGGCACGCTGTACCACTATGATAAAAAATAAGATGGGGCTTCTCTGCAAAGGGCAGGGCTTAACGTTGCTGCAACATCCGCAGTTTTATGCAGTGTAATCTAATTGTTGTAGTAGAAAAGGGCATTGACATACGGTATATAAAGCTTTGTACAACACGTAATGCATGCTTGCATTTTAAAGCAGGATTTTGTAACAGAAAACTTGAGTCAAAACCTTAATATAAAGCAGATTGTAATCTATAAAACTGTTTTATGTTATTTAGAATGTGGATGGCATAGAAGTCTACAACATTAGCATCATCAGTAAGGTCACATCTCGCTTTGCCCACAATGTCATCACAAGCAGGGCCGTTAATCATGCTAACAGATCTGAAGAAGCTGTCTTCGATGTGGATCTGCCCAAAACTGCTTTCATAACCAATTTTACCATGTAAGTATTTGCTGTGTTTAACAGGTGTGAGCAAATGAAAGAAGTATACAGTAAGTTTTATATCCCCCTATTATGCATTTAGCAAATTTATGATTTGTTTTGTACATAATAAATAAAAATCGGTACATGGTTTGAACAGTCGTTTTTTGTGTTTTCTCTGGGTTTTGTAATTCTTAGATTGGGTTCTGGAGTCCAGAGTCTTGGGAGGGACAGAGCCTCTAACCCTGTGTCTAGGTCTCACTGAAGACCAGCAGGCTGTGTGTACAGGTGTGAGCATAACAGTGTAAAGGGTGCTTCTGTATGAGTAAAACATCTGGGTATCTTAGTTCCACCATCCAAGGGGACTAGACACAACTGAAGTGTGTCCTAAAGGAACTAGAGCAGCACTTCAGAGGTTGGAAGCAGACTCTGAGAAATATGGGTCAGAAAGCTCTAAAACAGTATTTTCTGGCTGGGCTGAACTTACTAGAAGCTATGGCATTAAGGTCAAACATGAAGCTTTTATAATGAGCAAAGCAAGCAAGCAAAGACCGAATCAATCCCTCTACAATCTCACTACTATACTTCTTTGTGTTGGAGGGCATGTTCAGCTATTAATCCCCTGTTTACTGATAAACAGTCAGATTTCACAGATTGCAGAGGGCCAACCAGTAATAAATCACAGTCTGGGTAATGCATGCACTCCATCCTTGACCATGCCCTTATCCAGCTTGGACTTTCTGTCACATTCCACGCCCCCCCCCCCCCCCCACACACACACACACACATGCCTTCCTTTCATTTGAACCCAGAGGTTCAAACATCTGCTGCCCAGATGTTCTTGAGAAGGCACTCATATTTTTTTATTGCAACCAGCCTAGTTCTCTACTTTGAAAATAAAATCCTGGGGGGGGGGGGGGCAGGAAAGGTAACCCTTGAATTGTGCTTCTTGGCCTGGGCCATCCATGGTAAGGAAGCATGGACTCCATGGCCCACTTACTGGCCAGACACTCTTGCTCCACAATATTATAATTTCGCTCTGCCAGAGTCAGCTTCCAACTCAAATAGACTACGGGTGCTCCTCTCCATCTACAATTGTGCCCAGAATAAATAACCCAAATAGTGCAGCGCCACCAAAAATATTAGATAGCATTCACGGGCAACCATCAATGGTGAAATATATACAAAAACAAAATGAGTGTCAAAACAAAAATAAAATGAGTGTAAAAAAATTTCTGTAAATAAAGTATGCACGCATAAGTGCATCCAATAATAAACTTCCGTCCAATACTAAAGTCCAATACTATCATAAAAGTCTGTGATCAATATCAACATTGGGCACTTAGAGAAAAACACTTCACGATCAATAATCATTCTGGTGTAATGATAGCAAACCTCCTCCTCATGCATACACACTTCTGCATTTACCCTGGTGATAAAATCAGCCGCTCCCCTTCTGTCCAGACCTCAAACTATTAGAGATCTCAAATGTCCTTGGGTCCCTTTAAGGGATAGCAAGGAAACCAATGCAGTCTTCTCTAACCCTGAGACCGACAGTTGAGGTATTGGTCATGAAAACTTGGGTCTACGAGCACCAAGTTTCTACAGAGAGCTTAAAAGTTTCAAAAGCTTCTTCAGTCTTTTGGACTTAATGCCTACGGAGTTCTTGCCTTTGGTTAGGTCAGGTAACGGTGCTAAAAATTAGGTTGAACCTATGGAAGTACCCACGAATACCCAGGAAGGATCTGACTTGTTAATTGGTAACAGGAGAAGGCCATACCCTGACTAATTCTACCTTAGTGATTTGGGGTTTTATAAGGTCCTAGCAAATGGTGTATCCAAGATCCAGAGCCTCATCTAACCCTATCACACTTTTTCGGGTTCGCTGTTAAGCTCACATTCCTAATAGAACCCAGCACACAGAATACAGCCTGCACCTTAGGTAGGTGATTTTCCCAGTCTGTGCCAAAAAAGACTATCTATCATGTAGATAGGCCACTGCAATGTTTTGATGAGGTCTAAGAATATTGTTCATTATTTGCTGGAAATTAGCATAAGCTTTTAGTCCAAAGGCATTCAAGCATACTGAAACAAACCCTGCTCGATAGGGGAACCTGATAATATTTCCTAGTGAGATTAAGAGTGATCACAAACCTGGCCATACCCAACATCTTATTCATTTCATCAACCCAGGGCATGGGCTAAGCGTCAAACTTTTATACATCATTACGTTTTCAGAAGTTGATGCAAAATCTCAAGGAACCATCTGGTTTGGGAACCAAGATTATAGGGCCACTCCGTTCACTTTAGGATCCTTCTATTGCCATAGGGTCTAACATTATCTGTACCTCCTTTGCCGTCTGTTTACGGATTTCTGAAATTCTATAGGGCTTAAGATGGACACAACATTAGGGTACGTGACAATATTATGAATAATTACCCCCAGTGCAATCAGAAAACTCTGATTACACATCCTTATTCTGCTGCAAACATTCTTTAACTTTTTCTTTTTTAGACAAGGGACAGAGTTTTACAATTTCAAATTTATATATCCTTCCTCCAGGCAAGATGGGCTCACCAATCATGGCGGAGAGTGCCTTTTTATCCTTCCAAGCCTGAATCAAATTTATTTATTTTGAATTGGTCTGACTTGTAAACCTTGCAGTTCACCTCTCCCACTCTTTACACATAAGGCTCCTGCCACTTAGCTAAAAACATATTTTCCACCATGGGAATTAAGACCAGCAATCCCTTGGATGGAGAGTTTGTACTTTTATCAATCTATGGTACAACTGACTTTGGGCCTCCTTAACCTGTTGCATATGTTCTCTGATGATAGGGATTATAAAGCTGTAACCCTCTTAAAAAGTGTGTGAACCGTGTGGACCACAAATGATAATTAGCACAACAGGCAGTCCCAATTTCTCCCGTCTCAGTCTACCCACCTACCTACCTGTCTCTGACAGGTACATCAATCAGGAACAAACAGCAGTCTTTATATATTCTAGTCCTTTTGGTGTAAGTTTTCTTTGTCCCTCATCAGCTTATTGGCCTGTGTTGATATGCTTTGAACTTGTATCGATGGAATCAGCTTGAGACATGACTTCATTCAGAATTCATTCACAGGTGCAGCTGACCTGCAGCTGACCTGCAGCTGACCTTCTTTTGACCTGTTTAAGCAGGTTTTCTCATAGGCTGTATGGGCTGCCTCATTGGTGAATTGGAGGTGGCCGGGGAGGTGGACAAGCTCCATCACAACAATGAAGTGCAGAAGCTTTGCTGGTTCAGATGTGCTTGGCATTCAGGTTTAAAGGGAACACATAAAGCAGCTATATGTGCATGCACCTCTAGTCTTTTTGAGCGAAAATTTAAATAAACTTTTCAGCTTTGACCAAGTTGCCGTGTTTTTACGAGATAGCAATAGTGGCTTTTCTAATTGCCTGGAATTTTTCTTGAAACATATTAACACTTTGATCATAGTATCTTTTACTTATGTAACAGAAAAATTGTTTTCTTATTAAGGAAAATCGATGGAGTAGAGTATCCTGGAATAATTAAGGAAAAAGAAGTTGCAAGAAAACAGTATGAAACAGCTGTTTCTAGAGGACAAACAGCAGGACTTGTCAGGTAATTCCCATTTTTCAAATAAATTTATATATATGACCTTTACGCGGTGCATGCAAATGCTGTACATAGACTGCAAAAAAGTGTAAAAGATAATGAATTAGAAAGAAACAAACAATTTCCAGCAGTACTACCTGGTTTGGAGATGTAGGCATATAGGCATTTTTTCACTGGGAATTGAAGATATGAATCCATATTCTAATTACCGTATATACTCGAGTATAGGCCGACCCGAATATAAGCCGAGGCCCCTGATTTACCACAAAAAACTGGGAAAACTTATTGACCCGAGTATAAGCCGAGGGTGAGAAATGCAGCAGCTACTGTAAGTGGAAAAGAGGGTCAACAATGCCCATCTGCAGCTGCATACCTCCCTGTGTCTAGTACATACCTCCCTGTGCCCTGTACATACCTCCCTGTGTCCTGTACATACCTCCCTGTGTGCATTGCAGCCTACCTGTGCCGATCTGCATCCTCTGTGTCCTGAGTCTGCATCCTCTGTGTCCACCATTGCAGTCTCCATGTGCGATCTGCATCCTCCTCTGCCATTGCAGTCTTCCTGTGCCGATCAGCGTGTAATGGAAAACAGACGGCGGCCATTCCAATGTACAAAAGCCACGCCTCCTCCTCATCCGTGATAGGAGGAACACTCCGTTTGCCCAGCAGTCAGTATTTAGTGTTCCGCCTATCACGGACATCCTCTCATCCTCGTTCATGAGATTAAAATGACAGGACGTCCATGATAGGCGGAACACTGAACACTGACTCACTGCTGGGAAAATTAGTGTTCCCCTATCACAGATGAGGAGGAGGACGAGGCACGGCTTTTGAACACTGCAATGGCCGCCGTCTGTCTGCATGGCGC
The DNA here is from genome assembly GCA_028564925.1 of Lithobates sylvaticus. Taxonomy (NCBI): domain Eukaryota; kingdom Metazoa; phylum Chordata; class Amphibia; order Anura; family Ranidae; genus Lithobates; species Lithobates sylvaticus. The sequence goes on along the minus strand of CM053032.1, from coordinate 70,998,793 downwards.
GCTGCTCAGGTAGGCAGAGGGCGGTGACTTGAGTATAAGCCGAGGGGGCACTTTCAGCCAAAAAAAAGGGCTGAAAATCTCGGCTTATACTCGAGTATATACGGTATACTGTACTTTTGAATATTGTCAGAACTTGCTATCAGTAGCTGCCATTGTGGTTGTTACAATGCTGATAGTAAATTCACAGAAATCAGTTCTTGCTTACCACTTTTACTACTATAGAAGTACTCATTGGGGGGTTATTTACGAAAGGAAAATCCACTTTGCACTGCAAGTGCACTTGGAAGTGCAGTCGCTGTAAATCCGAGGGGGACATGCAAGGAAAAAAAAAAGCATTTAAGCTTGCACATGCTTGGATGATAAAATCAGCAGAGCTTCCCCTCATTTCAGATCTACCCCTCAGATTTACAGCGACTGCACTTGCAAATGCACTTTCAGGTGCACTTGCAGTGCACTTGTAGTGCAAAGTGGATTTGCCTTTCGTAAATAACCACCATTGTCTGGGTGTACTAAATGGCTGTCCAAAAGACACACAATGGTTAGACACACAATGCAAAATATGCTGGTAAATCAGGTCAGTAACAACACATAGCTGATAGAGGCAATTTAAGGCCACTCTCATTGGCTGCTAACCACCCAACCCTAGGTAGCACTGTCTCATTGCTAGCGCTAGCCCTCTCACCTCCAGGACCTCCAAATCCCTCTAAACTTTAACTTACCCCAATCTACTTGCCACCATTTATCAATCAACTATTGACACTTATAGATTTATTGGACCCCTTTTGACCCACAGTTATTTTATAGATCCCTTGGATAGTCTCATCAATCTTTAGAAGTCACTGTTTACCAGTTTGGAGAACCCTGATCTATACCCAGTCAAAGTTGTACACCCACATGTTAGTTAACTCCACATGCCACCATTCCAAATGCAACATTCAGGTAATAAAGGCATTCATATAAATATATATTGGTACTTTAACCTACATTTTTTTCATCTATTTATTTTTTCTTAAGCTCTTAGTTGTATGTTTTCTGCCTTACCCTACTTGCTTATACATCTTCCTAGCATGACTGGGTTACATTTTTTGACTGTATTGATGGTGATTTTGTTTACAGAGCCTCTTCTGGTAGGAAGACCGAGAAATTTACTGTGTCAGTCAATGTGGCAGCGAAAAGTAAAGTTACCTTTGAATTGGTGTATGAGGAAATGTTGAAACGTCACCTTGGAAATTATAAGATGTTCATCAAAGTCCAGCCAAAAACGCTTGTTAAAAACTTTCAGGTTATTTACAGTTTATTACTTCATTTTTTGATATATAGTGATAGCTTATATTACATCTGCAAATATGTCAACGAATTAGAGAATAAACGAATAACTGGATGAATTAAATAAACTATGCATTTGATAAAGTCTTAAAAACTAAACTACAAGTTACTATAACAACTATGGGCATTAAAGTATAAGGCTCCATTCACACCTTGACATTCTGGATCACGGGTGGAATCGCCGCAATTCTGCCTGCAATTCACCAATCACTGCAAGACGCAGGACGTGCTTGCAATCCCTTTACTTTCAATGGCACCCCAATCGCGATTTAGCTGCGATTTTGCCACGATTGCCGTCTGACAAATTGTGGAAAAATTGCTCAAACAAAATAGTGGGACACCTGTCGTCCAAAAAAGTCCCAGAACTTCTTTTGGGTGACAGGCATCCTGCAAATTCATTTGCGTGATTTTGCCCAAATTTTTCAGGCGGTGATCATGGCAAAATCGCACCACAATTGGGGTGCCATTGAAAGTAACAGGATCGAAAGCGCGTCCCTCGTTTTTTGGCGATTGCACCCGCCAACCGGGAACACCAAGGTGTGAACGGAGCCTTACCAAAGGCAAAACTTTTTTTTTTTTTGATAGAATGGAGAAGAATTAGAACACCTATTAGATCTCTATTGCTGTCTGTGCCCCTGTTAAGCCCCATACACACGGTCGGACTTTTTCATGGATTCTGTCCGATCGGACAAGGTTGTTGAAAAATCAGACCGTGTGTATGCACCATCGGACAGTGTTCGTCGGTTTGACCGACGGACAAAGTCTTATCTCCTGCTGGAAAGATTTGCCGTCAACACGGTCCGATCACACCAAATCCGATCGTGTGTACGGTTGTCACATTACAAGACCAAAGCTATTGGCTACTAGCCTCTACGTAGTCCCGTCGTAGGCAACAAACGTCACCACGTTCAGAATGATCGGATTTTCCGACAACTTTGTCCGACCGTGTGTACGCAAAACCAACATCGGACAAAGTATGACGGACATGGTCCGACGGACCTGGTCCGCGGATTGTCCGACCGTGTGTATGGGGCTTTAGGGAAATTGACCTTCTCTAATTGTGCTGTTTACCATTATCATCGAAATTGAAAGAAAAGCAAAATACCACATTTTGGGTTGTTTCCAGAACAGTAATAGAGGGAAAATCTTCCAATGGGGACACTAGTTCTGGTGACAGTGCCTGTACAAGGCCATCTAGAGCCCAGGGCGAACATGCTAAATTGCGCCCCCCCCTCCAAGATGTATGCGCGTCATGTGTCAGTGAAACCCAGTCGGGCAGGCAGTGTTGACGTCTAGTGATGTCACGTGTAGCGCCTCCGCGCACTGCGGCCCGGAACTCCTCCACAAAAACAATGCCGACCGACCTGGGGATCGGCGCCAGACAGAAATACATGTACCTGGCAGTGGCACACTTACTATTTTCTACTGCCAGTGGCGTCAGTAGGGTTGGTGTCACCTGGTGCAGTAAAACATGGTGTCACAAAAAAAACTATTTGCGCCAAAGATGCAGCATGCAGGACTTTTGGTGCACTTTCAGAAAATGCAGAGAAAAATGCGCAACCTAAAATAAATCTTTAGGACTGCAACTATAACTGCGTAAAATGTAGAAATGTAGAAAGACCCCCTTTAGATTACACAGCCCACATAAGTCTGAACCGCTTTAGATTACACAGCCCCCGTACCTCTGGACCCCTATACAATACACAGCCCCCATACCTCTGGACCCTTTCACATTACATAGCCCCCCCCACACCTCGGGACCCCTTTACATTACACAGCCCCCACACCTCTGGACCCCTTTACATTACACAGCCTGCACCTCTGGACCCCTTTACATTACACAGCCCCCCACACCTCTGGACCCCTTTACATTACACAGCCCCCATACCTCTGGACCAGTTTACATTACACAGCCCCCCCCACACCACACCATACCTCTGGACCCCTTTACATTACACAGCCCCCATACCTCTGGACCCCTTTATATTAAACAGCCCCCATACCTCTGAACCCCTTCACATTACACAGTCCCCATACCTCTGGACTCATTCACATTACATAGCCCCCCACACCTCAGGACCCCTTTACATTACACAGCCCGCACCTCTGGACCCCTTTAAATTACACAGCCCCCCACACCTCTGGACCCCTTTACATTACAGAGCCCGCACCTCTGGACCCCTTTAAATTACACAGCCCCCCACACCTCTGGACCCCTTTACATTACACAGCCCCCATACCTCTGGACCACTTTACATTACACAGCCCCCCCACACACCACACCATACCTCTGGACCCCTTTACATTACACAGCCCCAATACCTCTGAACCCCTTCACATTACACAGTCCCCATACCTCTGGATCCCTTCACATTAAATATGCCCCCACACCCCTGTTCCCCTATACTTTGCACAGCCACTATGCCTCTGGACCCCTTCACATTACACAGCCCCATAAACCTCTGAACCCCTTTACATTACACAGCCCCCCCACCTCTGGACCCCTTTACATTACACAACCCTCATACCTCTGGACTCCTTCACATTACACAGCCCCCATACCTCTGGACCCCTTTACATTGCACAGCCCCCCCACACACCACACCTCTGGATCCCTTTATTTTAACAAGAAGACCTCTGGACTCCTTTACATTACACAGCCCACACCTCTGGACCCCTTTACATTACACAGTCCCCATACCTCTGGACCCCTTCACATTACACTGCCCCCCCCCACACCTCTGGACCTCTATACGATACATGGACCCCAGCTTGCTCACACACTTGTTGGGCAAACCTGAGGACCGCAAACTGGTACATAACGCAGCTAAATCCATCTCCACCATCAGAAGCTCTGGTGAACAATGGTTAGTATTTAGACTCCGCACCTCAGGTGAGCCTGTGTCATCTGCCAGGGTGACTGCCTGTGTACCTATCCTGCTGGTCAGTGGCAACTGCTATAGCAACTGGTCTTCAAGCCTGATGCCTGATCGTGACAGAATAACCTTGCCTAAAACATGGAGGCCACTATAGCAAATGCTGTGGCTCCTTTCAGGCAGCAAATTGCGGAGCTGCAGGAGTTTGGTGTCACCTAACAAGAAAAATTTGCCGGAATAGAAAGTGTGATAAAAGGGCACAAAGAGATCCGTGCTCTGTAAAAACAATTGCTGGACCTACGCTCCCGAGATGATGCTAATGCACATATGCCTCACCCATCCAAATTTTTATGAAGATCGCAGCCATTACAGAGGTTTTCTTAACCAGTGTTGCATATATTTCCAAATGCGACACGTATTCACTCCTGAAAAACAGAAGATAATGTTTGTTATCAACCTCCTGACTGGGGAAGCTCTAGCCTAGGCATCCCCTTATATAGAACAAGACAGGGCCACGTTGAATCATTTCCAGACTTTTGAGGCTGCAATGAATCAGTTTTTTGATGATCCCAACCGCTGTGCTACTACTGAAGCAAAGTTGTATAGTATACGGCAGGGTTAGCGTTCTGTTGCTGAGTACACAGCTGAATTCAGGCGTTGGATCACAGATGCCATTTGGAACCCAGCAGTGCAAAAAAGTCAGTACCGCCAAGGGCTTTCTAAACAGGTAAAAGATAAGCTTGCCAGAGTGGAGACTCCTAATGATCTTGAGGCCTTCATCGAACTATGTATCCGAATTGATCAAAGACTTACAGAAAGGAGGAAGGAGAGACTGGGAATGTTTGGAAGTAATGGTGGCATGCATTTCTCTGCTAGTCAATTTGTTCAGAAGAACCAAGAGTTTCTCCAGATTCTGACACAGCTGAACCTTTGCAGGTTGATGCAATTAAGAGATCCATTTCTACTCAGGAGAAAGAGAGAAGACGCTCAGAAAACCTGTGTTTATATTGTGGGGACTCTGGGCATTACGCAGTTAACTGTCCTAACAAGGTTAGAAGAACAATTGCGGCGACTGATGTGATCATGCCTCGATAAATAAACTCTATTACCCAGTCGATCTCCCCATTGATTCATGAAGAGAGTACTATCTCATTTTATCATCCCTATTAAAACTCATCTCTGAAGGTATTGAAATTCCTTGCTCTGTTAGGCTGGACTCTGGTGCTGGGGGGAACTTTATGGACATAGAATTTGCCCACAGCAATAATATCCAAACAAGAAATAAGTCTGCTCCTATCGATATGGAAATGATCGATGGTTCACCCTTAACTTCAGGACCTGTTACCCTTGAAACAGTCTCTTTGGTACTGCAATTTGAGGCTAACCATCATGAGACCATCAGTTTTCAGCTGCTTACGTCACCTAAATTTCCAGTCATCCTGAGCATTCCTTGGTTTTCCACCCATAATCCGTCCATCAACTGGGAAGCACGTATTATAAACTTTACATCCCCCCATTGCGAGGAATTTTTTGCTGCTCAAGGAATCACAGGTGGATGTTGTTACTACGCAGTCATATGACAACCTGTCTCCACAATATCATGAGTTTCCAGGATGTCCATGATAAGAAGAATGCCGATCAGTTACCTCCTCATCGCCCATATGATTGTCCCATTTTATTGCTCCCAGGGGTTGAAATACCTTTTGGTCGCCTTTTCAATGTTTCAGAACCTGAATTAAAGGTTCTCAGGGAAAGGATTGATGAGAATTTAGAGAGGGCTTCATTAGACCCTCAACGTCTCTGCAGGGGCAGCGCTGTTCTTTGTTGCAAAGAAACATTCCACCTTGCGTCTATGCATTGACTAACGTGACTTGAACAAAATCACTATTAAAAACCTCTATCCACTTTCTTTAAGCTCTGAAATGTTGGAAAGACTCCACTCTGCCAAAGTCTTCACAGAACTAAACTTACGGGGACATATAACCTCATCCGCATGCGTCAAGGAGACAAATGGAAAACAGCCTTTAGAACCAGATATGGCCATTTTGAGTCCCTGGTTATGCCTTAAAACCCCTGCCACTTTCCAACACTTCATCAATTATGCTTTTCAAGACCTATTGGACCAGTTTGTGATTGCTTATCTGGATGATATTCTCATCTTTTCTAATAACCTGGAGGAACAACGCAAACATGTCTGCACTGTCTTTGAAAGGCTAAGGAAGAACCAATTTTATATTAAATTAAAGAAATGTGAGTTTGAACGAACTCAGATGCAGTTCTTGGGATATATTATTTCTCCTAAAGGAGTAAGCATGGATCCTGAGAAGATCAAAGCAGTGGTGGATTGGCATGCCCCTAGAAACGTTAAAGAGATACAACGGTTCTTTGGTTTTGGCAACTTCTACAGAAAATTCATAGGAAACTTCTCTAAAGTGATAGCACCAATTACACAGCTGACAAATGGATGCACTTTGTGTGGTCAACTGAGGCACAGACTGCTTTTATTAAGCTAAAGACTCTTTTCACTTCTTCACCAATATTGGTACATCCCGATCCTGAAGTTGCTTTTATAGTGGAAGTGGATGCCTCAGACTGCTGTGGGAGCTATCCTTTTCTCAGCGAAAAGGAGAAAAGATGCAGCTTCATCCTTGTGCGTATTTCTCTCGCTTAATGTCATTGGCCGAAAGAAATTATGACATTGGGAATAAAGAGTTACTGGCAATTAAGGAAGCCTTTTCTGAATGGAGGCATCTGCTAGAAGGGGCTAAGCATCCAGTAACTGTTCTCACTGATCATAAAAATCTAGAATTCATTTGTTCTGCCAAGAGGATGTCTTCTAGACAAGCACGTTGATCACTGTTCTTTTCCAGGTTTAATTTTATCATATTGTATTGACATGGGTCAAGGAATGGTAAGGCAGATGCATTATAAAGGATGTTGACTGAACCATGCCAGGAAGGCAACCCTGAATGTACTATCCTGCCTCAAAAGAACTTCATAGGGGCCACGGGTTTCAAGATATTCTTGAGTCTCCTAAAGGAGGGGTATGAAAATGACCCTCTTCTTAATCATCCACCTACGGATATTAACCTTGTGTACAAGAACGGCTTTTGGACTCATGCACATAGTCTCTATGTACCTGAATCTGCTCGGATTGAAGCCCTCAGGTTGGCTCATGACTCAAAACTTGCTGGGCATTTTGGGATTTCGAAAGCAGAAGAGCTCTTGTCACGTTCCTTTTGGTGGCACAGCTATAAGAAAGATGTCAAACATTATGTGGCCTCATGTCTGACCTGTGCACGCAGTAAGACTCCCCGAGCTTCTCCTTTGGGGTTGCTCCAGCCACTCCCTGTTCCATCAAGACCATGGGGCTCAATTTCTATAGACTTTGTGGTAGATTTACCTCCCTCAAAAGAAATGACCACTATATTGGTCGTTGATGACCGTCTCACTAAGATGGCTCATTTTATACCTGTTAAGGGGGTACCTTCAGCTGAAAAAAACTGCTGAGTTAATGGTTCGAGAAGTAAAAGTAAAGTTTACTTCACAATTTAAGGAAAATTTTTGCTCAGCCTTAGGTATTACACCACACCATAAACTACAGCCTTGTACACACGGTCGGACATTCCAATCACAAAATCCGTCAGATTTTTTCCGACGGATTCTGTCTGAAACTGGTGTTGCACACACACGGTCGGACAAAGTTGTCAGAAAATCAGATCGTTCCGAACGAGGTGATGTATTAAACATATACGACAGGACTACGTAGAGGCCAGTAGCCAATAGCTTTCGTCTCCAAATTTCTTCTGAGCATGCGTGGCACTTTGTGCATCGGAATTCTCTACACACGATCGGAAAAAGTCTGATCGGATTTTGTTGTCGTAAAATTTTAGACCCTGCTCTCAATTTTTTTCCGTCGGAAATTCCGATGGAAAAAGCCCGCTATAGCCCACACACGATCGGATTTTCCGACAACATAATCCGATCAGACTTTTTCCATCGGAATATCTGACCGTGTGTACATGGCATTACAGTTAATCTGTCTTCTGCTTTTCATTCCCAGTCTAATGTTCAGACCGAGAGGACCAACCAAACCTTGGAGCAGTACCTTCAATGTTTTGTCAGTTATCCTCAGGATGACTGGGTGGATTATCTTTCTACAGCAGAGTTTGCATATAACAATTCTAAACTCGGCTCTACTTCTCAAAGTCCTTTTTATTTAAAGCGGGACTGTACTGACATTTTTTTTTTAAAAGCCAGCAGCTACAAATACTGCAGCTGCTGACTTTTAAAAAATGGACACTTACCTGTTCCAGGGTCCAGCGGTGTCGGCAGCAGAGGCTGATCGATCGCTCGGCTCTCTGCTGTAGCCGGCGCCATTCTCGGTGAGGGAATCGGGAAGTGGCTTCACTTCCCGATTCCCTACTGCGCATGCGCGAGTCTCGCGGCGCAATGAGAATCTTCAGCGCTGTCTGCCGGGACACGTGTGTGTCCCGGCAGACAGCGCGTCGGGACAGGAAGCTGCGTAAACTCCCGTGGAGTTTATGCCGGAAGTGGGTGCAGATACCTGTCTTAGACAGGTATCTGCACCCCCTTCCCCCTGAAAGGTGCCAAATGTGACACCGGAGGGGGGGGGAGGGTTCCGAAAAGCGGGAGTTCCACTTTAGGGTGGAATCCCGCTTTAAACAACGGGTATCATACATTTTTTTATTCCTGATCTCCCTATCTTAACTCCAATTCCTTCTGTTACCAACAGATTAACTACTTTGCAGGAGATTGAGGGAGATTGAGGGAGGCTCAGGAATGTTACAAGAAGGCTGCTAATAGACATGGCAGATCACTTCCTACCTTTCATGTGGGTGACAAAGTTTGGTTACCAACCAAAAATGTGAAGGTCCATGTCCATCTGCAAAGCTGGGCCAGAAGTTTGTAGGACCATTCAAGATTTCTGCTCAAATAAATCCGGTTACCTTTTGCTCAAAACTTCTTGATAGTATAAAAATTCACCCTGTTTTTTCACATATCACTACTTAAACCATTTAATGAAAATCCCTTTTTGGAAGAATTCTTCCACCTCCTCCACCTGTTGAGGTACAGGGTGAAGTAGAATTTGTGGTGGAGAAAATGCTTGATTCCAGGATCTTTAGAAATAAGCTACAATATCTGGTCCAATGGGAAGGATATGGGCCAGAAGAAAATTCTTGGGAGCCTGAGGAGAACGTTCATGCCCCTAGATTAACAAGAGAATTCCACCAGAGGTTTCCTCCCAAACCCAGGCCTAAGACATCCAGAGGACGTTCTGAGAGGAGGGGAGTACTGTAAGGACCTGGGCTTGAACCTGTGACCTCTTGTGTATCCAGCGTTGACTCTTCCCACTGAGCTATCTGGGATGCTGGACAGCTCTCTCCCTGATCTATTGGACAATCCTACCTGATCCATTAGACAACCCTGCATTGTGTCTTGATTGCTGTTGAACCTTGAACTCCTTGCTCCTTCCATGAACTTCCTATATAAGCCTTGTCTCAGCACCTCCTTTTTGCCAGGTTATTGTGCCTTTTCAGCTAGTGCCTTTCTCTTGTCTTCCCTGCTGCCGTTTGTATTTTGCTACCACTCGTGATCGGCCCTTGGCTTGTTCCTTGACTACTCTACTGCCTGATCCCAACCTGCAACTACTTATTACCAAACTTTTGCCCATGCTGCTGTTTGATCCTTATCTGCTCATCTGCTACTGAACCCCAGCTTGCTCACCCCCTTGTGGGGTAAACCCGAGGACTGCGACCTGGTACTAACACACAGCTAAATCCATCTCCACCCTCAGGAGCTCTAGTGAACACCAGTTAGTACTTAGACTCTGCACCTCAGGTGAGCCTGTGTCATCTGCCAGGGTGACTGCATGTGTACCTATCCTGCTGGTTGATGGTAGTCCTGCAACTGCTATAGACACTGGTCTTCAACTCTGAAGCCTGATCGTGACAACTGTCTTGGAAAGTTAATTCCCGCAGCTCCCGTTGTCTATTCAGTGTTGCTATTTCTCTCCTGTTCTTCCTTCTGCTCCCTGCTCTGCTAACCTGTGTTAGTGAGAGGCGGAGGAAATCCGGCGGCCGGATCTGGCAGGTGTCAGAAAAGGTATTAAAAAACAGACACAAACAGCAGGATAATTAAAAAATAAAATAGATGTATTTCAAAAGGTAAAAAATAGTTAAAGAGGAACTGCAGTCTGCTCACATAATTTGTAATAAAAACATCTTTGCCATTCTGAAGCTTCTCTCCAACCACTTTGCATATTATTTTATATACAGTATACTGTGATTCTGTACTGGCCAAATGCGGCAGAAATCTCACTCCACACAGTCTGGCTGCATCCATTTTAACTGTGGGCAGCTGAAGCTGCTGTCTGTTCACTTCCTGGATTGACACGGACACACAGAGGCACACCTCCAACCCTGCAGCTCTCATTGGCCCTCTTATGACTCATCCCCTCCCTTCCTGGCAAACTCTCATGAGAGTGAGATAGAGAGCTGTGCATGAGCCTGGGCTTTTTAGGAAACAGGAAGTGGGATGTATAAGGTATTAACTGGCAGAAAAAAAAATGTTTTACAAAGTTAAAACATGGCAGAGGAATTAATAGATGGAAAGATGAAAAAAATAACTGAAGTTCTGCTTTAAGTAGAGTCCACTTGGTCTTCGGTTCAGTGCAGAGTTCAGTTTCCTTGTAGAGTAAGTCCATTCTGATATTACAGAGTCAATGGCCCTCAGAAAGGTGACTCTTATGCCTCGTTTCCACTGAGCGGATTGGTTCGGTACAGTATGCTATTTTCAGTGTTTCCATTATGAAAGCTTCCCATACAACCGAACCATACCGCACCATTTAGGGTCCTGCTTCAGATGTGGGGCCATAGAAAATGGAACGGTTCGGTTAGGGCGAAGCTACGATACATTCCACTGATTGGCGGACAGAAGAACGTCTGCCAATCAGTGTGACGCCACGCTAGGCATTTTTTCTAAACCCTGTATGGACCCTGGTGGTCCGACTTGCAGTGGAAATGCTCACCTGAATAGGCCGGCCATTCTAACCCTTCCAAACTGTACCGACCCGAACCTATCCGCTCGGCATTAGTGTCAGGTCCTGCATTTGAACCAAGAACCTCTCTGTGTAAGGCAATGTCTCTTCTTACATAGTTACATAGTTACATAGTTAGCTAGGCCGAAAAAAGACACAAGTCCATCCAGTTCAACCTAAAAAAAAAGAAATAAAACTCTTGCTGAGTTACCTGGAATGCTGGACAGGTTATGGGACAATTCCTTGAATGATCCTGTCTTAAACCTTGTTTGTCTTGAACCCTGAACTTTTTGCTCCTCCCATGAACTACACTACACTTCCTGATTGCCAGATCCAGACTACTCTTTACTGACCTTTTGGCTTGTTTACTGGCTATGCTTCTGTTTGATCCCTACCTGCTTATTCACTACTGGACCATGGCTTAACTACCTCCTGGTGGGGAGATCCTGAGGACTGCGACCTGGTACTAACATGCAGCAAAATCCATCTCCACCATCGGAAGCTCTGGTGAATACCGGTTAGTACTTAGACTCCGCACCTCAGGTGAGCCCACAAAATCCACCAGGCTGACTGCCTGAGTACCTATCCTGCTGGTCGGTGGTATTTCCGCTACTGCTATAGCAACTGGTCTTTGAGCCTGACCCCTGATCATGACACTCAGTAACATTGGTAGTTTTGATTTCAAATGAGAGCATGATGCAACAGTTCGTCTAAACCCTCTAGATGGAGTCAATGGTACCAAAAGGGTTTGATGGATGTATAGTGAGTGTGCTGGAAAGTATTTTATTATTCTCAGCAGGCAGTATATCTAAATCCTAACCTTGTAAATAAAAATCATTCGGTTTTCAGATTGGAAGTGTAACTGTGCTTAGGACCAAAACTATATAAGAGAAAAGCAGCCAGCACAATATTCTGATATACAGTATGCACAAAACTGCTAATACAAGTGCAGCGCTATTCACCATATAAATGATCAGCGCAATAACTTGTTAAAGTAATAATGCGTTTAATAAATTCATAAATAATGTAACCATACAATACAAACTTATCAGTGACAAAACAAAAAGAAAAGAAAAGTATGAATCCTTGTACAAATATGTGCATAATAAATATAAAACAAGAAAGGTGGAGCCTATCCCTAAAGGAAGTGACCTCAAAGGCCAGTGCTCATACAGTTACATGGAGCAATGAGAATGCCATATAAAACAGCACCATCTTGTGGTTAAACTTATTATTACCATATTGCTGTAAACCGCATTATTGGTGCCCATAGACTAATTCAGTTTAAAATAGTGCAAAGCAAAACATGTGAGTGTATATATAAAAAGAAAATAACAAAAAAAAAAACATACCGCATTTGCCGGCGTATAAGGCGACTGGGCGTATAAGACGACCCCCTAATTGTCCAGCTAAAACGTTGGTTTTGACATATACTCACAGTATAAGACGACCCCCTTCCAACTAGTCTGACTAGTAGTTTGGGTAACATACTGAAACAGCAATAAGTCTGTGCAATTTAATCAGAAGCTTTGTGAAGCAGTGCTGTGGTGGTAAATACCTTGTGTGCCCCGCAAAATCCACTGATGTACGGTCAGGTGCCTGATGGAGGGTCGGTGCCTGATGGAGAGTCGGGTGCCTGATGGAGGGTCGGGTGCCTGATGGAGGGTCGGGTGCCTGATGGAGGGTCGGGTGCCAAATGGAGGGTCGGGTGCCAAATGGAGGGTCGGGTGCCTGATGGAGGGTCAGGTGCCATATGGAGGGTCGGGTGCTTCAAATCAAAGCTCCGGTGTGGAATGGCGAGGTGGCCGTGGAAGGAAGAGGAGCCAAGGGGTAGCCGCATTCAGTAACACACTGTATACAGTATTACAGTGTACCGCGCTGAGCCAATCATGGCAAGCGATGTATTCTATTAATGAATACAAAGCCTGCACGGATTGGCTTTCAGAGTCAGAGAGGCGCGGGCTGATGATATTACAACCTCTGCCAATCCGAGCAGGCTTTGTATTCATTAAAAGAATACATCGCTCGCCGTGATTGGCAGAGGTTGGAACATCATCAGCCCGCGCCTCTCTGACTCTGAAAGCCAATCCGTGCAGGCTTTGTATTCATTAATAGAATACATCGCTTGCCGTGATTGGCTCAGCGCGGACATTAATGCGGACATCCATATACCGGCGTATAAGACGACCCCCGATATTTGGGGGATTTTTTTAACTATAAAAGGTCGTCTTATACGCCGGAAAATACGGTATACAGTAAATACCGGTTTTATTTTTTTAAAGAGTGCTCACATAACCTCTGTTCTCAGCTGCATAAAAGGTAGGGGTGGAATCTGCGAGGGGGTAAGGAGCATCAGCCAGAGGCAGAGAAAAGGCAATACACTGATCTTTCCAGTGAAGAGTCATGCATGGAGGCATGTCAGCACAAGTCTTGGCCAATGAAGGACAGGCAGAAGACTGACTACGCTGGGAAGGATGTGCATCTATGCCTAGCTTGGTCAGTAGGAAATCAGAGGAAATGGCAGGAACACCAGGTATTTACACAAAGAAAGAAATACAAAGCGAACAGGACAACAGACACACATGTATCAGAAATATGTTTGGGTAACACACTTTATTATAGCTATATTGGCATAGGAAAAAGTTTTATATTTCAACAACCAGTATATTATTTGGCAGAATTAAGTTAAATTTGTTAGATACCAGCTATGATATACTGTAGACCTTATGTACATTTCTCTTAATATTTCTCTTAATATGTCTTATTAGGCTTCTGGACATTATAGTATAGCTGTGTTTTTTGTCAAACTGTTTGGTATCTTCTTATACATTTTTTTGAAAGGTAATGCCTTTACCATAGGAGTTGTAGAATTTGAATAAAGTTGAGAATTTGGGATGTATAAAGGTTGACAGATGTGCATTCCTCAAACCGTTCTCCAGCTGTTTATAACCTGACCATTTCCGATAGGGTCTTGTTAGGAGTCCTTTGAAGACCCTGGACTGTTGAAGCTTTATAATTCCCTTCATACATTCTAACTTTGTATGCTGTCTGTCAAATGTTACTTAAGGGATAATGTGTTTACATTTTGTACTTTTTTTAATAATGGCTTTTGAATAATGATGGTTAACATGGGAAATACCATTGTTTAATAAAGTAAAATTTTAATAATGTTGTTCCCTTCTTTCCCCATATCAGATTACTGTAGATATACATGAACAACAAGGCATCAGCTTTTTAGACGCCAAGGCATCATTTATAACAAATGATTTGGAGCCAGCCATCAAAAAAACCTTTGCTGGAGAAAAGGTATAAAACTAACAGTTCCTCATAATTTGTATATAAATTAATCAAGTTTGGTATTTTGTTAATTTAGTGATGACATATGTTATCCAAAATGTAAGGCTGGTCCCATAAGATATTTTAAAGAGATGTGTAAAAGTTTGGTCACTGTTGAGACCAGTTGATTGCTACCATGGCATACTTCACCTCTAACCAGTGATGTAAGTAACTGAGTTAAAATAAACTGAGTTACGTAACTCAGTTACTTTAGAGGGTAACTAGTAATCTAACTGATTACTTTTCCCCTCATGGTAACTCAGTTCCCATTACTTTGGCTTAGTTACCCCAATTACATCTACCGTCACTAGATGGCAGTAGTGTAATTCCGGTGTCCTGCCAAAAAAGTTCCCCCGCCGGATAAGGACACCCTGTACTGCGCAGGCGCAGCGCTTGCGCAGTACGAAGGACTACGGAGCTTCCGAAAATTGCCGAACCTAAACAGCTCTGAGTGAACTCTACACAGAGCAGGCGCAGTTAACATGTAATTGTACGAGGCGATGCCGCACGCTCCTGATGCTCGTGCTACTCAGCAAGGGGCGTCTATCGTGTAAGTAAGGGGCGGGTCTAGTATTACTGTAACCAAGGGGCGCATTTATTATTATTGTTATATATCGAGCTCTGCCCATTAATTTAACATTCGCCCTCTTCTGTAGAAATCCACCCCTTACACGATATAATAATAATAGACCTGCCCCTTGCTTACACGCTATAACAGATCTGCCCCTTGGTTAGAGTAATAATAGAGCAGCCCCTTGGTTACACGATATATAACAATAATAAATGCGCCCCTTGGTTACAGTAATACTAGACCCGCCCCTTAGTTACACGTATAGAATATAAAATAAAAAAAAGTCAGTTACTTTGCTGCGTAACTAATTACTTTTCCAATGTAGTAACTGAGTTACTAACGCAATTACTTTTTGGGAGAAGTAATTTGTAACTTAACTAAATTACTTTTTTAAAGTAAGATGACCAACACTGCCTCTAACAGTCAACCTTCAGTGCTTTATGCACATTGTCTAGTACTCGATTGCTTCCTGGAACTAGTGAAGCTGTGCTTTGCCCAAACAGGTTCACTTTATTCCCTCCTTTCCCTTCAGTAGCACATTCTCACCTTGTGCAAGCTAGGAGTTGAACTACAAATTTAAATATAAGAAATTTAAATGGAGTACAGACCATGAACAATATAAAAATAGCTTTATTGAATTTATATTAATCTAAAACTTATAACATTGTCTTGCATCATTGCAGCAACCATAGCCACCAATCGCACTGAAAAGAGCTTGTATAAAAGAACCTGATATAAGGTAATATTTAAGGTGCCCCCCCCCCCCCCCCCCAAAAAAAAATATGAACAATTTTTATATTTCACAGTTTAAATGAATGGAAAGCTCCTTTTTGAATATATAAAAAGATCTTTGCCATGGACGCTTTACTGTTTCAAAACATAAAATGACAATTAAGGTTGCAATACCAACTAAATGAACTTTGTTCCCTGTACAGTGAAAAAAAAAAAAGTATTTGCTCCCTTCCTGATTTTTTTTATTTTTTTTGCATATTTGTCATATTTAAAGCGGTAGTAAACTTAAAAGGAGGCTCAGAGCAATTGAAAGTACTTTTTCTGAGTTAAGAATACATACTTGAATGGAATTTTATTTTTTTAAACCAGAGTTTAGTGTCATTAACTGTAACAGTAAAACTGCTTGTACAGTATATTGTTCATGTAACAAAGAGGTAGGAAAGGGCATGGAAAGCTACATAATGCAGTACTGATGTGACATGTAATCCAATAATATATCTTATTTATTATAAATAAAAATATATATATATACAGTGTGTGTATATATATATATAAACACAGTGGGGGAAAAAATATTTGATCCCCTTAAGTTTACCCATTTACAAAGAAATTAAGGATCTATATTTTTTTATAATAGGTGTATTTTAAATTATAAAGACAGAATATCAACCAAAAATCCAGAAAAAAAAAACATAAAACAAATGCTATAAATTAAGTTGCAGTTCAGTGTGTAAAATAAGTATTTGATCCCCAAGCAAAACATCACTTAGTACATGTTGGAGAAACCCTTGTTGGCAAGGACAGAGGTAAGAGCTTCTTGTAGTTGGTGACCAGGGTTGCACACATCTCAGAAGTGATTTTGGTCCACTCTTTTTTACAAATCTTCTCTAAATCCTTAAGATTTCTTGGCTGTCGCTTGGCAACTCGAAGTTTCTATAGTTTTCTATAGGATTAAGGTCTGGAGACTGGCCATGCAATTCCGTGACCTTAATGTGCTTCTTCTAGAGCCACTACTTTGTTGCCTTGGCGGTATGTTTTGGGTCATTGTCATTCTGAAAGACCCATCCATGACCCATCTTCACTATTCTGGCTCAGGGAAGACTGTAGGGATGGTGTTCTTAGGGTCATAGTCATCATTTTTCAGGGTTTCTCCACCAAGTACTAAGTCATGTTTTGGTTGGAGATCAAATACTTATTTTACTCACTGAACTGCAAATCAATTTATAACATTTGTATCATGTGTTTTTTTTTTTTTTCTGGATTTTTGGTTGATATTATGTATCTATCATTTAAAATACACCTATAATAAAAATTATTGACCCTTAATTTCTTTGTAAGTGGGCAAACGGGGATCAAATCATTTTTCTCCCCACTGTACAGTATATATATATGTGTGTGTGTGTGTGTGTGTATATGTGTATATATGTATATATATATATATATATATTGGGATTGATTGGTCAATTTATTATCTAAAGCAAACAAAGGCAATGGTTTGTACTTGGTCATCAAGCGCCTAATTGTTTGTGCCTTTGTCTAAAAGCAATGGTGTGTACTTGTTAATCAAGGGGGCTAGTTACTAAAACTGCATGGTACAAAATCTGGTGCAGCTCTTCACAGAAACTAATCAGCTTCCAGGTTTTATTGTCAAAGCATAATTGAAAAAGCTGAAGTGAGAAGCTGATTGGCTACCATGCACAGCTGCACCAGATTCTGAGTGCACCAGTTTTAGTAACCCCCCCCCCCCCCCCCCCCCCCAAGTGCCTTGGTTTATAGTGTTATTTATTTTTATTGTTCATTGTCAGTACTCCATTTAAATTTGTTATATTTCAATTTCTAGTTGAGTATTTTGTGAGAGATTTGGCATAAATTGTTCTATTTTCATTGAAGACTATCTACTGTAATCCAAGCTCTGATTGCATCTCTCTGTTAACCACTTCAGCCCCGGACCATTTGGCAGCCAAAGGACCAGAGGTCTTTTTTCAATTTCGCACTGCACTACTTTAACTGGTAATTGCGCGGTCATGCAATTTTGTAACCAAACGAAATTTGCGTCCTTTTCTTCCCACAAATAGAGCTTTCTTTTGATGGTATTTGATTGCCTCTGTGATTTTTATTTTTTGCGATATAAACGGAAAAAGAGCGAAAATTTTGAAAAAAAAAGAGATTTTCTACTTTTTGTTATAAAAAAAATCTAATAAACTCAATTTTAGTCAAACATTTGGGCCAAAATGTATTCAGCCACATGTCTTTAGTAAAAAAAATGCCAATAAGCGTATATTTATTGGTTTGCGCAAAAGTTATAGCGTCTACAAACTAGAGTACATTTTCTGGAATTTACACCGCTTTTAATTTATGACTGCCTATTTCATTTCTTGAGGTGCTAAAATGGCAGAGAAGTACAAAACCCCCCCAAATGACCCCATTTTGGAAAGTAGACACCCCAAGCTATTTGCTGAGAGGCATGTTGAGCCCATTGAATATTTTTTTTTTTTTAGTCCCAAGTGATTGAATAAAGACAAAAATAAAAAAGATTTTTTTTTTTTTTCAAAAAGTTGTCACTAAATGATATATTGCTCACACATGCCATAGTTATATGTGGAATTGCACCCCAAAATACATTTTGCTGCTTCTCCTGAGTATGGGGATACCACATGTGTGGGACTTTTTGGGAGCCTAGCCGCGTACGGGGCCCCGAAACCCAAGCACCGCCTTCAGGATTTCTAAGGGTGCAAATTTTTGATTTCACTCCTCACTACCTATCACCGTTTCGAAGGCCATAAAATGCCAAAATAGCACAAAACCCCCCCAAATGACCCCATTTTGGAAAGTAGACACCCCAAGCTATTTGTTGAGAGGCATGGTGAGTATTTTACAGCTCTCATTTGTTTTTGAAAATGAAGAAAGTAAAGAAAAAAAATTTTTTTTTTCTTTTTTTCAATTTTCAAAACTTTGTGACAAAAAGCGAGATCTGCAAAATACTCACCATACCTCTCAGCAAATAGCTTGGGGTGTCTACTTTCCAAAATGGGGTCATTTTGGGGGGTTTTATGCCATCTGGGCATTCCATGGCCTCCGAAACTGTGATTGGCAGTGAGAAGTGAAATAAAAAAATTACACCCTTAGAAAGCCTGAAGGCGGTGATTGGTTTTTGGGGTTCCGTACGCAGCTAGGCTCCCAAAAAGTCCCACACATGTGGTATCCCCGTACTCAGGAGAAGCAACAGAATGTATTTTGGGGTGTATTTCCACATATGCCCATGACATGTTTGAGCAATATATCATTTAGTGACAACTTTTTGTAAAAAAAATATATATATTTTTTTTTTTTTTCATTATTCAATCTCTTGGGACAAAAAAAAAAAATATTTAATGGGCTCAACATTGCTCTCATCAAATAGCTTGGGGTGTCTACTTTCCAAAATGGGGTCATTTGGGGGGGGTTTGAACTGTCCTGGCATTTTATGCACAACATTTAGAAGCCTATGTCACACGTCACCCACTCTTCTAACCACTTGTAGACAAAGCCCTTTCTAACACTTTTTGTTTACATGAAAACATATTTTTTTTTTTGCAAGAAAATTACGTTGAACCCCCAAACACTATATATAATGTTAAAGCAAAGGCCCTACAGATTAAAATGGTGGGTGTTGCATTTTTTTTTTTTTTCCACACAGTATTTGCGCAGCGATTTTTCAAACGCATTTTTTGTGGAAAAAAAATACACTTTTTTTTTATTTTAATGCACTAAAACACACTATATTGCTCAAATTTTTGATGAAATAAAAAATATGATCTTAGGCCGAGTACATGGATACCAAACACGACATGCTTTAAAATTGCGCACAAACACGCAGTGGCGACAAACTACATACATTTTTAAAAGCCTTTAAAAGCCTTTACATGATACCACATTAGATTCACGGAGGAGGTCTACTGCTAAAATTACTGCCCTCGATCTGACCTTCGCGGTGATACCTCACATGCATGGTGCAATTGCTGTTTACATATGACGCCAGACCAACGCTTGTGTACGCCTTTGCGCAAGAGAAGGGGGGGCAGGGGTGCTTTTTTTTTTTTTTTTTGTTTTTTTTTTTATTTATTTAGCTTTTTATTTTATTTTTAAACTGTTCCTTCCATTTTTTTTCTTTGTTATGATTTTTTATTGTTATCTCAGGGAATGTAAATATCCCCTATGATAGCAATAGGCAGTGACAGGTACTCTTTTTTTGAAAAAATTGGGGTCTATTAGACCCTAGATCTTTCCTCTGCCCTCAAAGCATCTGACCACACCAAGATTGGTGTGATAAAATGCTTTCCCAATTTCCCAATGGCGCGGTTTATATCCGGGAGGGGGGACATTCCCTCCCACTGCTTGTAAAAGCAGTCTAGAGGCTAATTACCCGCTAGAATTGCTTTTACATGAAAGCCGATCACTGGCTGAAAAGAATGATACCAAGATGATACCTAAACCTGCAGGCATCATTCTGGTATAACCATTCAAAGTCCAGCAACATACTGGACATATATTGTAATCTTTTTTTTTTCATGCAGCCTCTTGGCTGAACGAAAAAAAGAGATTGATTGGTGGGTATGCCCACCATTAGAATACCTCCCTTCATCCACCCACTTCTAATGATGGGCATACATGCACCATTTATATATGCCGATGCATGGGGGCATCCTCCCGCAAAAGTTATGCCGTGTACACACGGTCGGAATTTCGACCGTATGTACGTGGCATTAGGAGCCAATCGCTCCTCCCCCCCCCCCTGCTGCCCCCATGCTTCGGCATATATGCTCTTTTTTTTAACTGTGGTGGTGAAATCACCTCCTACAGCGTTGGAGTCGCGGCTTTATGTATCGTGGGAGCAAACGCTGTTGCTGTCAAGATAAATAAATCCGCGTTGCAACTGAATGGCGCACCTGAAAACAAAAAAATGCTTAACACTAAAACACAGTAAACAAAATTACATACCTGAAAAGCAAGCATGATAAAACATGATAAAACATAATAAAACATTGCAGAATAGAATGGAGTAAAAAAAGAGCAACAATAGAGAGAGAATAGAGTGAGAGAGAGAACAATAAAACGACAACTATTTTTATTTTTTTTATTTTTTTTGAGATTCACAGGTAAAAAAGCTCCTGACTGAAGCGACTGAATCAAAACGCTACCACAAAAAAAAATGTTAGCGATCGCAGGGATCAGGCCTGACTCTGCGAACGCTGCAGTTATGTGTGCTTAGTGTTTTGTAAGTGACAGTGATCGATCGATACTGCACTTGGGTGGGCTGGGCTGGGCTGGGCGGAGGGGGAAAACGCAGGTGCTAGCAGGTATCTGGGCTGATCCCGCTAACAATGCGTTTTTTTTTGGAACCCTAAACTGCTGGGACGCTAGTATAGATCTGATCAGATCAGATATTGATCTGTTCAGATACTGTACCACTAAGGGAGGTGTATGCTTTGCGCGTGGGTGTTTGCGGTACTGGCACTAACCTGGGGCGACGCAGACCTTATTTGACCCTAAAACCTAATTGATATCACCCGCCGGGCGATCAGGGGGTTAAACCGTTATTGGGTAATAAATGGCGGGTGCCCTGACAGTATAAAAAATAAAGCTAACTAACCAGCGTCACCCGTAACAGTAATACAAAAAAAAACTGGTTACCTAGCGACACTAATGCAGCGATCAGAAAAACGATCGCTTAGTGACACTGGCAAAAGGGGGTGAAAGGGTTAACTAGGGGCAATCAGGGGGTTAAAACCTTTATTAGGCAATATATGGGGGTACCTGACGCTATATAAAAACCTGACGGGGAACCTAAATAACGAAATAACTAACTGGCTAACCAGCGTCACCAGTGACAGTTATACAGTGATCACTGGTGAAAGGGTTAACTCTAGGGCAATCAGGGGGTTAAAACCTTTATTTAGGTTGTAATATGGGGGTACCTGACCTATAAACCTATTTATGAACCTATATAAACATGGCGGTTACCTAAAAAAAAAAAATGGTTACCTAGCGACACTAATGCAGCGATCAGAAAAACGATCGCTTAGTGACACTGGCAAAAGGGGGTGAAAGGGTTAACTAGGGGCAATCAGGGGGTTAAAACCTTTATTAGGTAATATATGGGGGTACCTGACGCTATATAAAAACCTGACGGGGAACCTAAATAACGAAATAACTAACTGGCTAACCAGCGTCACCAGTGACAGTTATACAGTGATCACTGGTGAAAGGGTTAACTCTAGGGGCAATCAAGGGGTTAAAACCTTTATTTAGGTTGTAATATGGGGGTACCTGACCTATAAACCTATTTATGAACCTATATAAACATGGCGGTTACCTAAAAAAAAAAAATGGTTACCTAGCGACAGCAGTGACACTAATACAGCGATCAGAAAAACGATCGCTTAGTGACACTGGCAAAAGGGGGTGAAAGGGTTACCTGGGGGGCAATCAAGGGGTTAAACCTTTATTAGGGGGGGGTAGGGGGCTACCTTGGACCTAAAACTAACTGCACTGACAGTTATTACAGTCACACTGACACTAAATGCAGTGATCAGTAAAAAAATGATCACTGCAATTAGTGACACTGTGACTGGGGGGGGAGGGGGTGATCTGGGGGGTGATCTGGGGGTGACAGGGGGGTGTTTTGTGTGCCTATGTGTACTGGTGTCAGTGTACTGTTGGTGCACTAACCTTTAGACGTTCACAGCTCGGCGTTCCGGTCACATAGACCGGCGCACCGAGCGTGACATCACTTCCTCTGCCTGTGTTTTGATTGACACAGACAGAGGAAGCATCTGATTCGCCAGGAGCGATCGCGAGGGGGTGGCCAGAAACCACTGGCCGTCCCCTCATCCCGGATCGCTCCTGAAGCGATCCCGACCGTCCCCGCCGGCCGGGGGGGTCCGATCGGACCCCCCACCCGCCGGAAGAATGGCACGTACAGGTACGTGGTTCTGCCTGTACGTGCCATTCTGCCGACGTATATATACAGGGGGCGGTCGGCAAGTGGTTAATAAACTATAAGGCCTAGTTCACACCTATGCATTTTTTAGTGCGTTTTCAGTTTTGCAGAAACACACCACAATCTGTTTAACATGATTTCCCATGGATCACATTCACATCTGTGCATTTTATGGAAAGGGCCAGGGACCAGCAGGTTGTGTTTTTGGTTCCCTGGACTTCAATGGATTAAAAATGTGTATTGAAAAATGCAAAATGCACCTGAAATATGCACCAACTGTAACCTGCATAGGTGTGAACCAGGCTTAAATGCTCAAGGTATAGCTTACACAGTGCTGTTAACTCTCCCTATGTAACAGTACTGGTGTTCGGTCATTGGCCCAGCCCTGTCATATAAAGTGAGTTGCATGCTCCTTCATACCTGCAAGTACGAGGTGTTTTCTTTGCTTTGGGCTAGGTTTCCACCAGTGCGACTTTTCATGCGATTTGGGACTGAAAGGCCGCATGACAAGTCGTACCCCATGATTTCCAATGAGTATCGTTCATATCTGTGTGACTTCAAGATGCAGCGACTTCAAAGTAGTCCCTGCACTACTTTAGACCCACTTTCATGCGACTTGAGGTTCATAGACCTCAAGAATACACAGACATTGCTTCAAGTCGTGGCAAAAAATCACAGCAAAGACGATTTGCAGTTGGGAGGTAGGGGTAAGATGCAGATAAACTGGAGCACCTTGATAAGTTGATATTGATCAGCTCCCATAGTCCATGGCTCTGGCCCACCACCATGCCCTGCACTTCACTGTTGGTTAGTGTGGCTGCCCATCGTAGAGGTGCATCAATAGTGATGTACGGAGTTGGGCTAAAACCAGATACCCGCAACTGCGTACTTTCAGTTTTTTTTTTTTTTATATATGGCCACACGTTCAAAGAGTTTTTTTCAAACTCTTGTGAAACAAGATCAAAGTTTTAAAGAACTTACTAAAGGAGTGTAGAAATCACTATGAGTTCCCATTGTTAGAAAACAGCAGTAAAAAAAGATTATCGGTTTTATTTTTTTCTGCATTAGGCCTCTTGCCATAAAAAACTGCGTATGGATGTACAGTATAAAATAAGCCTCTTGGGAGCCACGGCTACAGCATATTTTTGCCGAAAACAATTTGTTTAGTCTCACATGCAGAACATTTAACATTTTGAAAAATACACTCATATGCTGTACATATGCAAGTAAATGTTTGTAGTGGCAGTTATGGTCGCATTGCGGTTGGCAAACAGACGCTGCGGCTGTGGCTCCCATGGCGCCACAGCAATAGATGTATTTTACACTGTACGCCAATATGCTTCTCTATACAGTCATGTACAAGAGGCCTAACAGAAACCATAACTAGAAAATTGATGGGGGCTGCTAATACTCTGCTCCTTTTGAGAAAAATAATATTTGCCTTTATTACTTGTGAGACACTGATCTAGAACAAGTGGGCTTCCAGTGAAGTCACAATGTCTGTTCTGCATGCTTACAGTGGCTCAGAAAGTATTAGTTCTATTGGATCAGTATGACAGCCACTGGTTGTTATTCTTAGTACCCCTTCAACTTACCTGCATAAAGTCAAAATCTTCTGACAATTCTGTCAGTTGGGACACTGTAAAATGTCAGCCCCCACAGTGGATTTCGAATAATAATGTAACATGATTTCAGACTTGTCCAAACCACGTGGTCAGGGGTAGGCAACCTTCACAGTCCAATCCCATAGGGCATTGCAAGACTCTGACATGCCACAGGCATGACTCGCTGTTGATGTTGCCTACCCCTGTAATAAACTGACAAAAGTAATGCATGCCTGAGTATTTTTTTCTTTGTGAATAACAAAACAGAAGTTATGAACAAAGAAGATTCATAAAAGATTTTCTTATTTATTGCCAGCATAAGGCATCCCAATTTTATATTAATAGTTGCCATACCTTATGGTGAATGTTTATCTCATTGCATATTTCTTTAGAGCCAGCATTTGAGGGCAACTTGGCTGGTGTCAAAACATCAGCATATATATCCTAAAGCCCCATACACACGCGCGGATTATCTGAGGACCAGGTCCGTCAGACCATGTCCGTCATACTTTGTCTGATGTTGGTTTTGCGTACACACGGTCGGACAAAGTTGTTGGAAAATCCGATCATTCTGAACGTGGTGACGTTTGCTGCCTACGACGGGACTACGTAGAGGCTAGTAGCCAATAGCTTTGGTCTTATAATGTGATCTGAGCATGCGTAGCACTTTGTCCGGTCGGAATTCGCTACACACGATCGGATTTGGTGTGATCGGACTTTGTTGTCAAAAAATCTATCCAGCAGGAGATAGGACTTTGTCCGTCAGACAATCTGATGGAAACTGTCCGATGGTGCCTACACACGGTCTGATTTTCTGACAACATTGTCCGATAGGACAGAATCCATCGGAAAATCCTACCGTGTGTATGGGGCTTTAGAGTGGCATAAATTATCAGCAAACTTTTTTTAATTGGCAATGTGTACCTACAAAATAGACCTAAATGTTTTTTTCACAATATTTGTAATATGCGGCAAAGAAATGCAGAAAAAGGTGACAATGTCCATATCAATTCTGATCTTAATAACCCTATTTTTTCTTTCAGGGGCAAATCTCCTTTACACCCACACTAAACCAACAGCGCAGCTGTGCTGGTTGTACAACTACATTACTAGATGGAGATTTTACTGTGATATATGATGTAAACAGAGAATCTCCAGGAAACATACAGGTAATATGTTCTATATTGAGAGCCAGGCACCCTAATATAATTAAATTATTATTATTATTTTTTTTTTTAAAAAGCCTGTTTTTCAAGTAGTTTTAGCAACCTTTAATATACTCGCTTTGATCTGTGGTTATAAATTGGCCAGTGTTTTGCTCAAGCTGACCCTGTTTTTTTGGATGTAAAACTGTCCTACAGCTAGCCGATTTCTACCAAAGGCTCATTAAGAATAAAGGAATAAGCGAGATGGATTCAAATGTACTATAGACACTGGGCACAAGCAGGTGTTTTACTGCAAAAAAATTGAATACCGCAGATAATACAGCATTGTAAAATTGGCATACAGCCATGGGGTATCATGAAATGAATGGTCCCGTGTGCAAGATAGAATGGGCTCTAGGCATTGATATATGTGGAAATATGTGTAGGAGAGGAGTTTGGAGAATATGGAGGTGGGTAGAATCTGCAGGTGAGGAGTACGGCGTGTACGGCAATGGGTAGTATGTGCAGAATGGTGCAGTTCTTTATTTTTTTGTATTTTTTTATTTTATTATTTTACAATTTCATAATTTCATAATTTTTTTTTATTTTTTCAAAATGCTTTTTGGGGGCCAGTGGATGGTGTCAGTAGAGCAATGGACAGTGCCAGAGGTGTTTTTTTTATTATTATTATTTTTTACAATGTATTTTTGTATACATTTTTTTCTGAATGATTGGGGGGTAGTCGACAGTGTCAGTAGGGCAGTGGGTGGTGTGTTTTTTTGTTTTTGGGGAAAGAAGGGGGGGGGGGCAGTGCACAAAGTCAGTAGGGCAGTGGACAGTGTCAGTAGAGCAGTGGCTTGTGTCAGTAGTTTTTTATATTTATTTATTTATTTTTTACACTTTATTTGTTTGTCAAATTATTATTTATTTTTTTACAATTTATTTTTTTTATACTTATTGCAATTTTTTTTTATCAGCCCTGCTGGTGGGCTTTGGTGAGATATCAGGGGTCTAAGCAGACCCCTGACATCTCCCCTTTGAGACAGAGAAAGAGACTGAGGATAGGGCTTCCCCAGTCCCTTTCTCAGTAGCCTAAGTATTGAAAACGAATGAACAGGAGACAACAGCTCATCGGTAGCGATTGCTCACTGAGTCCAATTCAGGAAAGGAAGGGGCCGGTAAATTACATGTTTACCCGCCCCTTCCTCCACTCTGAATCCTGACAGATCCCCCCAGCATCCGGCAGGACAGGAGGGAAGCCGGTTGCGGGAGGATGAGGGGGAGTCAGAGGAGGACACAAAGGGGGGCCGGAGGAACAGGGCTGGTACAAGGCAGGGGCGGAAGGGGCACGTGCCCTGGCCGGTACCATTTGCTATAGAAGGGGGGGCGCAGCCTGCACGTGAGGTTCTGTCACGGCCGTCGCCCACCAGTGTGTACAAGTCACCTATGTCAGCAGCGCCCAGCGGCACTGTACAAATTGTGTGTGCCGAGTGTGTGCGCTCCTGCATCCTCCCTTCCCTCAGCTGCCTGTTTACTGTCTCCTATTGTGTCAGTGTTTTCTCCCCCCTACGGAGGAGTCTCATAGTCCCTGCCAGCCACGTGATGTCACTCACAGTCAGAGGCATGGTGGGAGGACTCAGTGGAGCGCAGGGAGCTGTGTCGGACTCAGCGCTGTGACCTAGAGGAGCCGAGGAACTGCTGCCTGGCTAGCTGGAAGGAGATTTGGATTGCAGTGTGACAGTGTGCTTTTTTACATAACAGATTTGCTTTTCACATAATACACCTCTCCACTTTATGTGCATCTGTTAATGTCAGCAATTTAGCAACAACAGGGTTAATTTCTGTAAATCCAGATGAAGAATATCATATACAACTGCATTAAACTCCTAAAACTGCTAAATAGACTTTGCTGACAGGCAGCCTGACCTGTGTCCAAATTTGTTGCTAATTTGTTTTCAAGGGTTTGTATCTATCTACACACAGGGGGGGGGGGCAGAGGAGGGGCACATGGGGGGAGCCAGAGGAAGAGGACATGGGGTTGGAGGAGGAAGACACAGTTGGGGATAATCGGTGTGGTGGGAGGAACAGTTGCACGCACCGATTTATGGGAGAGGCAGCAAGGAGCCTGCAGTGGATGTGTTTGTGAATAGCTCTCTTCCATCACAAGCAGAATGTAAATCACAAAATTACCACAAAAGGGACTAAGCCTGCAATCACACCGTGTACGATTTAAAGAAGTGCGATTTAAAGCCTGACTTCAACCACAACTTCAGCACTACTTCACCACTATATCAGCACTACTTCTGTGAGATTTGTAACGATTTGCTATGACTTCAGTACTACTTCAGTGAGAGGGGCTGTCCATGTCGCAAGGGAGGAACAGTGATGTTATGAACTGAATTTTAACTAGCAAAGGGTTAAAATTTAACCTATTAGGCCCCTTTCACACTTATACGACATATTAAGGCAAAGAGGGAAATTAACTGTAATGCCGCGTACACACGATCGGAATTTCCATCAGCAAAACTCTGATGAGAGCTTTTTGTCGGAAAATGCGACCGTGTGTGTGCTCCATCGGTCTTTTGCTGGTGGAATTCCAGCCAGCAAAAGATTGAGAGCATGTTCTCTATTTTTCTGGAAAAGTTCCTATCCTAAAATGCGATCATCTGTATGCAATTCGGACGCGCAAAAAATCACGCATGCTTGGAAACAATTTGACGCATGCTCAGAAGTATTGAACTTCATTTTCTCGGCTCGTCGTAGTGTCACCACGTTCTTGACTGTTGAAAGTTCAGAGAACTTTTGTGTGACCGTGTGTATGCAAGACAAGCTTGAGCGGAATTCCGTCGGAAAAAACATCCAAGATTTTTCGGACGGAAATTCCGCTCCTGTGTACGCAGCATTAGAGTATGGACTGGATTCATATGTCTCAATCAGCTCCAATAATAAATTGAAAACAAAATTTGATCTTTGCCCTTTCTTTATCTTTTAGGTCGTCAATGGATATTTTGTTCATTTTTTTGCTCCTAAGCTTGGTGGAGTGCCCAAAAATGTTATATATGTAATAGATAAAAGCAGCTCAATGAGTGGTGCAAAAATCACTCAGGTAAGAGAAAAAATATAACAGTGTTAATGTCTTTGATACATTTGTTTCTTGTCACTAACAATTTACTTCTATATTCAGACAAGAGAAGCCCTCCTTCAAATTTTGGATGACACAATGGAACACGACTACTTCAATTTTATATTGTTTAGCAGCTTCACTTCAGTGTGGCAGGACAAGTTAGTGAAAGCAACTCCTGGAAACTTAACAGCTGCCAGGGAATATATCAGAAACTTTCATATTGGTGGAAGTAAGTAAAAAAATGTTTAGAGTCTTATTTGCGTATACTGTACTTAAAGAGCAACTCCAGACAGGCTGAGATAATTGAAGAAAATAATCATCATTATCACAATAATGTAAAAATGTAAGTTTAAATTATATTAAGTTGGGCCTTTACATGATTTCAGCAGAGGACTACAGCCTCTTGCAAGTATTTCCATGCTGTGCAATATTTACCACTAAACAACTAGTGTGTGTGTGTATGTGTGTGTGTGTGTGTGTATATATATATTTTTTTTACACAAAACAATGCAAGAGGAAACTGAAACTAAGACGCAGATCAAAAGGACAAATGTTTTTTTTTTTCTATAAAATGGACATGTTAAAATGATCCAGCATAAAAATTCACAGAGCAGGACATTGCTTATGTCAAAGACACCTCCCTGATGGCTGGTGATAGGGTTGCCACCTGTCCAGGATTCACCTGGACAGTTTGGGTTTTGAATTATGCGTCCGGGTTTCAGACCACCTGAAACCCGGGCACATTATTCAGACTGGACTATGGCTTCCCAGCAGAGTTGCTGGCTGCAGTTGTCTAAGCCGAGAGTGTCTGTTACTCTCTTTCACACTGCTTAAAGACACTAAGCCACTACACCCCCCCCCCCCCAAGCACATACAGATGGGAGAGGAGAGAGGGTATGATCTGCTCTTCTTCCTCCCGCCCTATCCCTCTGTGTCTGCCCACACTCCAATCCAAAAAGAAAAGGGAAGTTAGGGGAGGGACATTTGAAGCCCAGCAGACGCAGATACATCTGGATGGGAGGTGCCGACTGACAAAGGGTGAATGGGCTCACCAACCCTGTCTGTGACTGAAGTCTCCCCCCTCCCCCTTCTCTCTCTTGCCTCTGAGTGAGTACACTAAGGTAAATCAGGGTTCTCGGAGCACCCCTTACATCAGAGTTCCCCTTTACACCAGAGGCCACAGTGTTCCCCCTTACATCAGAGTCCTCTCCGTACATCAGAGTTCTCAGTGTTCCCCCTTAAATCAGGGTTCCTAGAGCTTCCCTTATGTCAGAGTACCCAGAGTTCTCCCTTACATCCGAGTCTGCAGAGTCCCCCCTTACAGTGTAAGGGAACGCTGCAAGTTCAGATATAAGAGCAAACTCTGCGGATTCAGATGTAAAGGGGAACTCTGCGGATCCAGATGTAAAAGGGGACCTCTGTGGATTCAGGTTTAAAAGGGGAACTCTGTGGACTCTGATGTAAGAGGGGACTCTTGTGATTAACTTCATATGATTATAAATGTAATTTAATCACAAAATATATGTACTGTATAGTATATACTGTAAAAAAAATAAAAAAATAAAAATTGCTGTGTGCCGCTGAAGTGTTCGGGTTTGACTTGAAGAAAAGGTGGCAACCCTAGCTGGTGATATGATAAATGGTGGGGGAATGATCAAAAAGCAGCAGGAGAGGTGGAGGTAGGATAGATCCACTGAATAAACAAAGAAAAAGCAGGGAGATCCTGGTACTGCAGGTCCCCAGGTACAGCTTCTCTCCATGAAGTCTCCAGGAGTCGAGTAAGCAGTTCAGTAGTATCATCACCAAATCTCATTCTAAATCACTTGAGACTAGCAGTAAGACACATACAGTAGTGCCTTGTAAGATTTCACACTGCAGATATACAGCTATAAGGCCACAGAACAAGAATGCTAGAAACAGTGCCAGGGCAAGCTCAACCAGTGCCCAGGTTGAAGATGGGGAAACTGTGCCTCACCCCCCCGGCACCCTACACCCCCTTGACCCGCCCCCGTTGGATGGAGAAGGGGATGGGGCCAATAGTGGTGAGCACCAAAATGTTTGTAATTTTTGTGGCATGCAAATAAATAGGTCCAGTGAAAAGTTTAAAATCTGTGCACAAATACTATGCTAATAGGCAAAGAAAGAAATGTTTATGAGTTGCTGGTGTCACTGAAAGGAAAAAAAAAGCCTCTGCATCAGTGGTGTCACTGAAAAGAAAAAATATCCCTGCGTCAGTGACATCACTGGAAGAAACAGCACTACAAAGCTCCTCCCCCACCCTCAGTACAGAGGTCTTCATTCAAACCCGAACCCCCTTCTTCACTACAAATCTGCCCCCACTTTAGTACAGAGCATGCCCTATTCCTACTCCTTTCCCTTAGTTAAAAAGCCCCCCTCGACTTCCACTCCCCTCAGTACAGAGCTCCTCGCTCCTCCCTCTCCCCCAGTGCACAAAGCCCCTTCTCCTTCCTCTTCCCCTTTGACACAGAGCCCCCTCTCCTCTCTCTCCACCCTGCACACAGAGCCCCATTTCCTCCCTCCTGTCCCAGTACACTTAGCCCCCCTCCACATTCTCCCTGCAGTACACAGAGACCCCTTCCCTCTCCCTCAATAAAAAGAGCCCCCCTAGT
This sequence comes from Lithobates sylvaticus, assembly GCA_028564925.1. Taxonomy (NCBI): domain Eukaryota; kingdom Metazoa; phylum Chordata; class Amphibia; order Anura; family Ranidae; genus Lithobates; species Lithobates sylvaticus. The sequence goes on along the minus strand of CM053032.1, from coordinate 70,967,410 downwards.
CCTTCTCCCCTAGTGCACAGAGGCCCCCTCTCCCCCAGTGCACAGAGCCCCCTCTCCTTCATCTCCCCCCAGTACACAGAGCCCCCCTCCTCCTCCCTCTCTTCCCAGTACACACAGCCCCCCTCTTCTCTCTCAGTACACAGAGCCGCCGTCCTCCCTGTTCTCCCAGTACACACTGCCCTTTCTCCTCCCTCTCCCCCAGTACACACAGCCCACTATCCCCCAGCAAGTTATGCAGTCCTGCAGAGTGCAGCTACTCCTCCTGCACAGAGCGGGTGCTGTCACTTATAAACACAAAATGTGTCATACAAAGCTGATTCTGTGTTTGACAACAGTCAAAAAAAAACCCTGCTGACAGGAGTGACACTGCAGCCACTCCTGTCAGTGAAAGTCAGGGAGCTACTGGAGCTCCCAACACCCCTCCCAATCCTCCACATAGAGCTGGCGCCCTCAGCAAATGCCCCTTCTGCCGCATTTTTTTGTTATGTCTGGATGAATGGGAACACCAATGCTTTATGCAGGAAAGTTGGAATCATATGAATGAGATTATCCCTCCAGGGAGCATATATTTGTAGCACCCTTGTCCTAAAACAGGGCTACAGGTACATTTAGTTGTGCTAGGTGGTACCTAGCCTGGCTAATTTGTAGTCTTTAGTGGTCAAATAGCTTTTCTCCTAATCCTGTTTCAGTTGTGGTTTCTCCCTTTTGTCAATAGGAGGCGCTGTTGCCTTTGAGATTAGTATGATGAGCTACAGTGAATTCAGGTTATGAATAAACATACCTTTCTCAGCCAATCAGACTGGCTGCTATGAAAGCTGGGAGAAGGTATTCATTTGGAGACAGTCAGGTGCTCAAGGTCTTCCCTGCCCAGGCTGCGGTCTGGGTGGGATGTGTATGAAACAGCTCCTGCTGGGTAGGCCTAAAGCCTGAGGCCTATCCAGGTGTTCAATATTCTGCAGAGGAGAGCCTGCTCAATACCTGGAAATAATTCTGAATGGGATGAGACCTGAGATGAGATGACTCTTGCATGGACCGAGGGACCCATGGAGAGCTTGGGAAAGTGTCAAGACGTCATGAGTTAAGTTCAGTTACTATAGGAGACGACCTATTCTACAAAGTACAGATGTGCTGGTTCAGCTTAAAGGCTCTTTTCCTGTACTGCTGTCTGCCTTATCTCACCTTTTTGTCTAAGGAGTCTGCCAATTTGCCTGTCTGCTGATCGTTACTATTTTTGACTAAGGGTGTCCAGTGCCCTATCCCCTCTCTCACACATTTTCCTGTTTATGAGAAATAAACTTCTCTTTGTTCAAGCATAAAAGTGACTGCCGACCAATTTCTATCTGGTTGATCACCCACTATGTCTAATAACCTGCACCCTGAGGATGTATGTCAGCCCTCCTCGCCTCTGGAGGTCACCACCATGTTCCTGGAAAGTTGGGGGAGGCGCTACATATATTCCTCTGAAATAGGACAAAAAAACTTTCTCTGACCATATATAAAGTCAGATTTCAAGGTGAGAGCTCATCCGGTGAAGGGTACACAATGCACACATTTTTTTGTGAGCAGTTTTGTGGGATTCAACAAGGAGACATGCAAACATTTATTTATTGATGAATTTATTGTGGACACTTTTTGCACATTTGTAAATTGTAGTTACAAATGCATGGACTGGTTTTATGAATTTACAGTATATATTATGTTTTCACTTAAGTTTGTCTATATATAATATTTATAGCCACAAAGGTTAAATTTATTATGAGGGCTTTATTTTATTCAGTTTATTATTGTGGTTTCATGATTTGATAGGAGGATTTATATAGTGAAGGTGGAGCGCAGCACTATTTGATTTGTTTTAATGAGTATAGCGCAATTATATGAGTGGATATACAGCTAACATTTTATTTATTTTACATAAATACCATAGCTGCTCACAAGGACCCAACCCATGCACACTGCTATTTTTCAGTAGAAATTTCAGGGTCCTGAACAAAATTTAACATATGGCAGCTGAACAAGACAATAGATGTAGGAGCTGCATTACTTTGCCTTTTTAAGGCTTTTTTCCTTTATTTTTATATGATCCTGCAGGTAACGCACTGCTGCACTTTATCTACCATCTCTCACTGTACTTTATCCATCACCTTGGGCTGCTCTCCTGATTTGGACTGCTAACACCTTCCTACTATAGCTCCTTAACTCCATTACATGCTGGGAGATGTTCTTTAGCCCACATAGGACAGATGGGAATTCTGGCACAGTGGATTTATGACAGGATTAACTAAAAATCGACTTAGTCTTAAAAAAGAATACTAATGCAAAAATTACTAAGATTTGGTAACACTGGTGGCTGGTGGAATTTTTTTTTTTTGGGGGGGGGGGGGGGGCGCAAACCCCTCCATGTGCTTACCTGCAAACGGAGCCTCCACTATCATGGCTCCCCTGATACCTGGCGGCTTCCATGTTCCAAATCTTCAGCCTCTTGATTGGCCAGGTAACTGGAAGTGACGCATGACAAATTTTGATTTGCTAAAGTCAAAAGTGGGTGGGTTCGGGGAGCATTGCGCCCCGAGCACAATGTTCAAGCCAATTAGATCCTCAGGCTCCAATCAAATGCTTGGTTAAACATTGACAGACCTAATAGAATTATATTAGTCTGGCGCCTAGCAGTGCACTGCACACATAGATTGATTTATTTAAAAAAAAATCATAATATGACTAACATTTTTTAACTTTAAGATGTTAAAAAATGTTTGTCATATTATCATTTATTTAAAAATAAATCATTATATTAATCGCATTCCTATTGGTCAAAACTTTGGGGGGGGGTGGCCCTTATGGACCTGCCGCCACTGCTTAGTAAACTTCTATATTATAAATTATTGTTCCTGAGGTAAGATCTACTTTAAGCACAATTTACATTTCTAGATGATCTCTTTGTCAGGAACCATAAATCAGACTGAGACAGAAGTACAGTTAAATCACACTTGTTTAATAATTAAAGTAAATAAAACAAACTAGTCAAAACATGCCAAAGGAACGGATAGTCAGACAAGCCAGAAAGTCAGGAAGCCAGGAATCAGTGTAATAGAACAGCAAGCAGGATCTGGAGCCAGAAGGAACGTCAGCCAAACAGGAACACAGGAGAAAGTCTCTGTGATTTTGACCAGGGGAAGGCAGAGATCATCTGGGCTGGACGACTTAAGTAAGCAGGACTGACTAGCAGGAAATCATCAACAGGTGAGAACAGGAGCTGGCAATTAACTGACAGCTGAGCGGCCAACTCAGAGAAGGAAGGACTGAGCCCAACCCTGACACTCTTTAAAATAACAAATCCTGACTTTTTATGTTCAGGTCCACTTTAAAGTGATTATAAAGTCTAATTGTTTGTTTTTTATCTTAAGGCCCTGTTTAAATTAGACAATTTGGAATCACATACAGAATCGGCATGATTCTGCCCATGATTCCAAATCATAGCAAAAGCGTATGACGCATGTTTGGCTGCCATTATTCCTAATGGCACTCAAACGCAGTGCAGCCATGCCACAATTGTTGCACGACAGAACTGCGCAGCAATCACAGCAAAATGTGCATATAAAAATTGTGCTAAGCTTGTTGCCCCAAAAGAAGCAGAAGTTTTTTTTGGATGACAAACGCGCATAGGGCAGCCCATTGTAGCAGGTAAGTATAACATGTTTGTTATTTAAAAAAAAAAAATAACTTTACAATTACCGTAAGAGAAAACTAAGATTTCAGTTGTAGCATAGCTGCAATGTTTCCTGGATGGCATTTATAGTTCACTCTGTGATTTTACTTGTCACATGGAGTTGCTTTGCGAAGGAAATGTTGCATATGTACTTGTTAAAGCTGAACTCCGGCATAAGGAAGTCATGTGTATTCGTTCTTAAATCTTGATGTACTTTGTGTATTTCCTCCAGATCTGTGCAGTAATCCAGTGTAAAACTTTTCCTCTGTGCAGGAAGTTTCTGTAATAAAGACTGGTCCCTGCTACTCTCTCTCTCTCCTTGTGCAGGGTGACTGGTCTTGTCTCTGCCCCCTCCTGTAGTTTTATGTAGGTAGATTGTAGTGGGTGGGGCTTGCCAACCCCCTTCCACAGATCTGTTCTCTGAACAAGCTATGCTACTTTTACAAGGTAATATTTAGGTTTGCAAATGCACACAAAGTTGGTTTATATACTTTGCGGCTATTCGGGAATATATTTAAATGAAGGTTTTTGTGCCCAGAGCTTTAAAGATTGTTGCATTACAGCATTGCAATATTTTCTCCTATTTTAGCAACAAATATTAATGATCCCTTGATGCAAGCGGTTCAACTCTTGAATAGAGCACATGAGCTAAAACAGGTTCCGGAGAGGAGTGTGTCTTTAATAGTATTGCTGACGGACGGTCAAGCTAATGTTGGTAAGTTGATTCTGATTACATTTGCTTAACTCCTTTTTTTTTTTGCTTCTAAAGTTTTATGTATTTTTGTTTTGTTTCTTGGCAATAAAAAGATGGGTACATACACTCCAACCTGATTCATTCAATACAAATAGAGTAGATACAAAACACTCCACCCAGTCGTGTCTTTGTCTTTCTGATTACACACGTCATAGTTGTCTTTCTGATTACACACATCACAAATTATCTATTTTCAGTGGCTGCATAAAGCAACCCTTTTGCTAAACTAAAAGCTTGCACTACCCAAAACGGCCCCAGTGAAGCAAAGTCATCATTTAAAGTTTTTGCAGAAACCCACACTACTAGAAGTGGCTCCTCCCAATGATATCCACATCACCACTGTGTTTTGCATGTGTGTTAACGCACCACACAGCACCGAAAATTTGTGAATGAGGTCTAAAGCCCCATACACACGCGCGGATTATCCGAGGACCAGGTCCGTCAGACCATGTCCGTCATACTTTGTCTGATGTTGGTTTTGCGTACACACGGTCGGACAAAGTTGTCGGAAAATCCGATCATTCTGAACGTGGTGACGTTTGTTGCCTACGACGGGACTACGTAGAGGCTAGTAGCCAATAGCTTTGGTCTTGTAATGTGATCTGAGCATGCGTAGCACTTTGTCCGGTCGGACTACCATACACACGATCAGATTTGGTGTGATCGGACCGTGTTGTCGGAAAATCTATCCAGCAGGAGATAGGACTTTGTCCGTCGGACAATACGACGTACACTGTCCGATGGTGCATACACACGGTCTGATTTTTCAACAACATTGTCCGATCGGACAGAATCCATGCGAAAATCCGACCGTGTGTATGGGGCTTTAGAAGAGTGTGTTGTAATGCATGAACAGATGCTACTATGCTGTCCTCTAAAGTCTTGCAACTGAACTAGAAATATTTCCCCTTTAAGGTGAATCAGATCCAACAAGAATTCAGGAAAATGCGAAAAGTGCAATCCAAGGAAGATACACCCTGTACTGTCTGGGCTTTGGCTATAGTGTTGATTATCCTTTTCTGGAAAAGCTGGCACTGGAAAATTCTGGTGTTGCTGTTCGTATATATGAGGACTCTGATGCAACTTTGCAGATGCAGGTAAATGTTAGTCTTAAGAGGGGTATCCTAATTCCCGTGAAATAGTTGCTATTATCCTCCATTATAGTTTAAAGAGACAAGTATGCTATTTCCCAGTCTGTACATATGGAGGGTTCTTGTATAACATTGAACTTTTGGGACATATGAGCCACCTTCATCTCACCTGCCTTTCACTATTTGCTTCCTACTACTTTCTTAACAGCAGCAATCTCAGTAGTAGCATTGTTCTCCCACACCCTACTTTGCCATTACTCTTTCCCCCATGGCTCTGCTCTGCCTCACCTTCTCCCACACTACTACAAAACATGGCTCTAGTCAGCACCACTCCGGTAAACCTGGTCTTTATTACACATATTTTGCCTGCGCCATTGGTCATACATGTATTGGATGCAGTGTCAAACCCCGGCCACCTTTACCAACTTGTGACAAATGCCTGTTCAAACTCACACCACACTGTCACTGCTACATGACAATGAGACACACTCATCCCCACCCTACGCAAAGATTTTCAGGCTTGCGGGACCACAATCAAGTGCCAGCTGACTGAGAGTGATTGTTGCTGGGTTTGGTTACCTAAGCAATTAACCCTCTCATTCCCCAAATCAATCATGCCACCAGATATTTTTAATCATAGAATATCAAATGTTCACAATGTTAGTGATAGCAATTGTGACTTTACATAAATGTCTGTAATCTACACTGTCATCACAGATAGGTATATCCAGAGATTTACCATTATAGTAGCGGTCTTCAAAGAGACAAGGATTCTTTAAGTTCTGCATTATAGTGCATCAGAGATAATTTTACTTTAAAAAATGTGTTTTATAAGTAAGCAGGTAAAATGGTGCAAACAAAAATAGTTACAAGAAAAGGGTATTACAAATGAAAAAGAGACAATGCAACAAAAAACAAAAAGGGTGTAAAAGTGAAAATATTTAACAAAGTCTGTTCGAAGAGTTTGTCAAAGTCCAATCAATAAGCAAGACGGATCAAGGGCGCTCATAGATCTTGGCCGATGTTCCTTGTTTTTGATGTAAAAAGAGAGCTCCAAACTGCTGATTAGAGATGGGCCGAACACCCCCTGGTTCAGTTCGTGCCAGAACTCTTGAACATCGCAAAAGTAAGGACCCCATTGAAGTCTATGGGACCTGAACTTGAAAAATCAAAAGTCCCTATTTTGTATATTTCAATTTTTTTATTGAGGTAAGTACAAAACAGTAAACATACGTTTCACAAGTAACCAAGTTACCATCAATTTAACATATAAACATTTCAACAGTGCATTTACATATTGCTTAATAGCTATCAGGAAATAGAAACATGTAAACAGCATCTTCATAGAAGTTACTCACGCCCTTAAGTAGGGTATGGTACTCGCTGATATTTGTATAGGAATAACATTCAGATATTACAGTACCGAAGAAAAAAGTAGGAAGATTTCAGGGCTACTAAATGCCCCTGTGTAAGAATCCAGGGTTAGTTTTCTGTCCCTACTTATATGAGGCGTCCTGCCTTGTCTGCAACGTTTTATTCAAATGTATCATTAACTAGGTTATGTAAATTATACCTTCAGATAACATGAAATAAAAAACAAGAAGTAACAAAGAGAGAAGAGAGGGGCAGCAGAAGGAAGGAAGGGAGAAGAGAGAAAGATACAGTGGGGGGGAAAGAGGAAGAGGGGAGAGAGGAGGAGGGTCACCTGGAGTTCCTCTTAAGGTGGAGATGTGCTCGATCCAAGGATCCCAGATCTTGTTAAACTTCTCTGATTTGTTAAGGAGAGTATAAGTAAGTTTGTCATTAATCATGATCCAATTGAGTTTGCTTTTTACTTGGCCTAGAGGTATGCGTGAATGTTTCCAGAAAAGTCCCTATTTTGAAGGCTTATATGCAAGTTATTGGCCATAAAAAATTGTATGGGGGCCTGGCTACTGCCCTGGGGGACATGTACCAATGCAAAAAAAAGTTTAAAAAAGATAGTTTTTAAAGTAGCAGTGATTTTAATAATGCTTAAAGTAAAACAATAACATTTTAATATTCCTTTAATTATAGTGTCTGGGGGGTCCCCTTAGTATGCCTGTAAAGTGGCACATTTGTACCATGCATGTTTAATATAAACTGGGAAATGTGTGATTGGATGCACTTTATTGAATGAAAAGTGGTGTTTGGTGCACTTTAAATTGAGGACTGCTGCTAACAGAAATGTAAAAATTATTAAAAAAATTTAAAAAAGGGGGAACACCAACGTCACAGTCAGAAAAACAGTGGCTGCCAATTTAAAAAAAAAAAGGGGTCAGGCAGGGGGCAAGAAAAAGAAAACAAAGAAATAACCACGCTGCAACCAAAAAAAAAAAAAAGGGGTATACAGCACTGTATACAACATTAAATGTTATGTAATGCTGTGTTAAAAACAGCAATACACTATCACACTACACTATACTCACACTATACTAACACTACACTAATACTCTACACTCCGAATAAGTGAACACACTAACTCGCTAGTAGCAAACTGAGCCCTGTGTTATCTATCTCCACTGCAACGACACATTGCAAAAGCTTTCTAAGGGAAGGAACCTTTTATAGTGTGGGGTAGGACTATGAGCTGTGACTGGACAAAGTAATCTTTACTTTGTCCAATCAGGGCTCTGACAGTGCTCTGTGCCCTAATTGGCAAAGTCTTGCTCTGCTTCATCCAATTAGGGCCCTAGAACGCCCTGTGAAGCGGGCAATGCATTGTGGGTTGCTCAGTGGGTGAACATCCCACGGAGTGCCCCGCAAATTCTGTTCGCCAAATAGGCGATGTTCGGGCCAAATTTTTGCTCGTCCCGAACCGTTTGCCCAACACTACTGCTGATGCAGTCCTTCCTTTCTTGTCTATGAGGGTGTTGACAGAAATTATCTGACCATCAAGGGGTCTGAGGAGTGGCCAATGGGGATGTCACAGGGTTATGACCATGCAGCTGCCCTCCCACAGATTCAATATCCCGAAATACCTGCAGGTTACAGTCTGGTACCTTGTATATTATTGTCCAGCATTAAATTACCTATTAAATGAATACAGATTTTGATATGATGGTAATTCGGTTGCTCATTGACCTAGGAGAGGTGATGGGCCTAATCTGCTCTGACACTTCCTAGGATAGTGGTGTTTGTAATGAAAATGCTTCTAATTAACTGATACAGGTAAATATGACCTTACTCTGGCTGTACTTTTATTATCTCAGGAGTTATAAAATACACTGAAGTTTTGATTCTACCAGGAAAAATAGACAGCAAAAGTGTGTTTTTTTACACCTACTCCAGCTAAGCTTTTTACAATGGGTGATAAATCTGATACTATTAGGAAGAGGGATGCCTGTTACATTTGTAGAAACTCAAAATTATCAAAATACTGATAAGGGTATTTGGAATACAGCTAAAATTCTGTTGTTTGTATAGCACCCTCTAGTGTGCTAGAATATAATTTTTGTTAGAGTAGGTAAATTGTTTGGCTTGGCTGGCAGCCAAGCCTATGTTTTTCTGGGTCAGGGTTTGAGTGGCTCAGGGAGGGCTGGATGACTCACAGGCAGCATCTCTGAGACCTCCCTTTAGTTCTGTGACTTGCTGGAAACTTCCAGAAAAATGGGCTTGGAGGAAAGGAGGAGCTACCTGGCATATTTTGAGAGCCCTGACCAATCCAGTGGGCAGGCCCCCTCAGATACCCAGGGTAAGCCCAGTTGAGGCAATGGAGTTTAGGTGGAAGCTGCAGATGGAGTGTTGGGCTGTCAGTGGCCCTTGAGGGTAGCCCCCTAGTCTGGGGCGTGTCCTCGGGTCTGGGAACTCGGGTGCAGAAGGGACCATCTTTATGACACACAGGGGTGTCCTGACTGGAGGCATGGTGGCAGGAGGAGGACAGCAGGTGAACACTGCCAGGCAAATTTTGAGGAAGGAGGACAGCCAGGTGAGATAGTAAGTGATACAGTCAGAGAGGGCTGGGAGAGAGTAGTCAGGGATGGATGCAGAGTCAGTCTAGGAGGACTGTGGAGTCTTAGCCAGGAGGGCTAGAGAAAGGGGCAGCTACACCCAGGTGGACTGGCAGTGCCTGAAGAGGTCTTGCTGGGATCAGTAGCCAGAGGAGGAGGACAGCTCGGCACTAGGACTTTGCTGCACAAACAAGGAGCCCACGGTCCCTGCCTGTAAAGGGCATTTGCTACTTATCTGACTGAGCCTTTGTGATTCTGCAATCAACCTGTGTGCAGGAGTTAGAGGGTAAGTGTATATATGGACTGTATATAGTTGTGTCCCTGAAGAGTTATACTGCTTTGATCCAGTAGGCATCCCATAATACCCTTATCCCTATCCAAGTTTATTCCCCTCAAAAAAACATAAAAACAAAGCACTGGACTGTTCTTCTGACTCAAGTGTGCTGTGAAGATGCAGTGTAGTGTGCCTGGCTGTGCAGGGTGGGGGATCCCTTTTTGCTTGCGGCTCCTTAGGGGGTGCTCTACAGTTTTGTCAGATGCATTCCTGGGAGGATGCAAATGGGATCACTGCTATTATGCATCTCCTATTGTTACAAACTGTGATGGCTGACTTAAAAATCCCTTCTACCAAGATTCTTCTTCTGAACATAGCTGTACCCCACAATATTGCCTTGCAACAGCCCTGTGCTACACGTGCTCTCAGCTCAGCACCCTGCACGCATCTGTACCGAACTCCACCCCCCCTTGTTGTCTACATCGCTCCCCAATACATTTATCTTCAACACAACCCGACCCTCTCACATCCCTTCACCACAATTTTGGCCTCCAACATCCCTATACTTCACATGCTATCACCCCATACACTTTTGCTCTGCAATACTGACCTCTCATAGCCATTTGCTCTAAATGCTGCCCTACATAGCACAGTACCCCGTACACCTTTGGCCTACAACACTCATTTCTCCAAATCACTTCCCAACAAAGCCCTGTGCTACACATCACTTCACACCACAGCCCTGTGCTCCACAGCTCTCACCAACACAGCCCTTCATTTCATATGAGCCCCCACCAACTAATTTAGTACATTCATACATAATTATGTAAAATTGTAGGAAAATTAACTACTGTGTATGCCTTAAAGTAACTAGACACCCCTTAATCCATTGGGCACAGGTAGCTAGTAAGCCTACAGTCATGCCATTTTACCCTTCAAATTTAGGTAATTCAATGTGTCGGTGATCAGTGAATGGCAAAAATGCACCATCATTGGATAACACTGACAATGAATCAGTTAGTCAAAGCTGTTCCGTGTGCCCTGCCAATATGGTGACACTTGAGATCCAGACTCTGCTAAGTAAGTTAAAGCGGAGTTCGAGCCAAAATACCAGCTGCAGTGGCGGATGCTAGTGTCTGCACCCGAGCTGATGGAGGCTTCGGGGGGCCGACATCACGGGATCCCTGGACAGGTAAGTCTCCTTATATCAAAAGTCAGCAGCTACAGTATTTGTAGCAGCTGACTTTTCTTTTTTTTTTTTTTTTTTTGAGGCTGGAACTCTGCTTTAATGACAGCTCCTAACAATGGAAAGCGGACTTTATGTCCAACTGTAAAAATAGCTGGTATATTTTTAGTTTATATTTGAAGACAAGACTGCGAAAATGTCAATGGAATTTTAAAGGGTAATTCCACTTTCATAGGAAAAATAGCAAATAAAAAAATTAAATAGCATATACAATTGCATTGAAATTGAATGTTAACATAAGTTACCTTTTCTTCAATCTGCAGTGCTGTTATTTTCTGTAAAATTCAATGCTATATGGCAACCTGGAGGCCTTCTTGCTTGTGTGATTGGCTCATTGATTTTCCCAGAAGTCTTTACTAAGATACAAGTAAAAATGTAGGCATCCTCTGCAATTAAAAATATATTTTTGTTGAGATACTTCCTGAGAGTTGATTACTTCTAAAGAGATGCAGACCCTGCAACGTTCCTCATTAGAACTCTGAAAGTGCATAATCTTAATTATTATTGAAAAAGTCGCTCACATTAAGATTCATGTAATCATAAAAGGGCCTTTTCTTCAAAGCAGAAATGGGCAGGAATCTACAACAAAGTTTGTTAAAATCTTTGCAATGTACATTGTTCACCCAGAGTGGCTTGTTTTTTTCTCAACAAAAATTGAGTTATTCTTTAAAGTTTGTGCAAATTAATTCTGTTTATATTTATTCCAGGGATTCTATAATGAAATAGCAAACCCAACATTGGTGGACATTAAAATGCAATATCCTGAGAATGTCACATCTAACATCACTCAGAACACCTTCAAACACTACTTTGATGGCAGTGAAATAGTTGTTGCTGGGCATATAACTGATGACAGCTTGGACTCATTTATTGCAAATGTGGAGGCAGAAGGAGTAAGTATTTCAGACCTAAAACAAATTTTTATTTTTATTTTTCTGTTAAGATTTCCCCTTATTTCCTTCCCTGCAAAGCCCATATAAGACATTGGAAGTGCAGTTGTCATTGGAACTAGAAGGCACAGAAAGCAATAAAAACATTGTCAGAAAAGCTTACCCTTCCTTAAATACCTGATTACCACACTGTAGCTGAAAAACGTCTACCACGGCTCTTTAGTTTTGGGAGGGCATCCATGGACGTCCTCCCAGAATCATGCTATCCAAGTGCTTCCTGGGACACAGCTGATAACAGATTGCAGTGAAGGGCCAATCACAGCAGCCCTTTACTATGTGATCAGCTGTGTCTAGTCACAGCTGATCACATGTAAACAGACTTGCCGGTTACTGTGTGTCTGTGTGGGGAAAGGAGTACTAATAACCAGCAAGGCTGTCAGAATACTGATCATCGGTGTCCTGATTAGAAGTGCAGTGCCAATTTTTTCTTGTTTTTATTTTTTTTCTCACCCTAACTTTTTTTCCTTTTTTTCTTTCCCATTTTAAATGGAACATTTTCAAGTACAATTCTGCAATAAACTTGCAGGTTACAAAGGTAGAGCAAAAAGTTAACATGAAAATATACTTCTCAAGCAAGAGCACAAAAGTAGAAAAAGAATTACAGAATATAAAAAATCAAGACTGGGAGAATGGTTGGCAGTAGGGGAGTATTCCCCTGAGTATTCCCAAGCTCTGAGTTGTGTAGCAGCTAAACCATCTCTCGTGTGCACACCCCCACATGATCCAATAGGAATGCAGAATGGTAGGGACCAGAGGGAATAAGTAAGCCCCATTGTGTGATAATTGAAGAGCATGTGTTTATGTGTCATGTACCTTGGTTGGAGGCCAAAGTGATGAGAGGTCATCCTTTGCACCCCTGAATATGGAGACATATGGAGACAGGTGTGCAAGGCATAAAGTAGCATGGATACCAGTGAACCAGATTGGCCAATTAAAGCAGTGTCAGGGCTATAAACAGAAGTATTAGGTCCCATTCACACTTGTGCAACTTAAAAATTGTGTGATTTCCATTGCGACTTTGCTGTGCGACTTGATGGGACTTTGATGCGACTTTGGATAAGTGTGACTTGTGTCCTTAACAACCGATGACTCATCAGCTGTCAGCAGGTTTCCCCACTGACAGTTGAATGTAGAAAAAAAGAATGCTGGCAATAAAAAAATGGCATGGGGTCCCCCCAAATACCATACCAGACCCTTATACGAACATGCTGTCCCGCAGGTCAGGAATTGTGGGGGGCAAGCGAGTGCTCCACCCTCCAGAACCATACCAGGCCACATGCCCTCAACATGGAGGGGTGCTTTGGGGCAGGGGGGCACTCTGCCACCCTCATCTCAAAGCACCTTGTCCCCATGTTGATGGGGACAAGGGCCTATTCCCCACAACTCTGGGCGGGGTTTGTGGGGGTCTTACTGGAATTTGGAAGCCCCCTTTAACAAGGGGTCCCCAGATCCCACCCCCCCTTGTGAATGAGTATGGGGTACATTCACCAAAAACAGCTGATGAGTCATCGGTTGTTAAGGACACCTCGGCCGGCCTCCCGACCCCTCCTTAACAACCAGCTATTCTTCACACAGAATTTGAATTGGTCGATCCGATGAAATATCGGTCGACCGATTCAAATTCCAGTCGTTCTGAAAATGTAAAATTTGTTAGAAAATAAAGAAACCTAACGAATGTTTCCATTCTGTACAAGTTGCACTCATCCAAAGTCATATCAAAATCGCATCTATATGATGCAGGTATGACCTTCATGCAACTTTTGAGGGTTTACATTGAGGTCTGTGGGCCTCAAGTCACATAAAAAATGTACCAAAGTAGTGCAGGACTACTTTGAAGCCGCACATATATGGACAGTACTCACAGGCAAACATGGGATGGACCCCGAAGTCGCATGACAAGTCACACAAGTGTGAATGGAGACTTAGAGACACTACAGGAGAAACCGCGGTCGACAGTCTGTATATTTGCTGTAGTGTAGGGTGGAACCCGTGAGGGGGAACTTGGGTGAAGAAACGTGGAGACTATACCTCCAGTAGGGAGACAAGCTGTTCGTCCAGAAACCAAGCCATGGTCAGGTAAGCAGTCAGAATGAGAGACATGGTCTGAAGACAAGACATGGTCATGCACAAGTAAGCAGCCAGGATGAAAGACATGGTCAGGAGACAAGCTATGGTCATACACAGGTAAACAACTGGAACATAGTCAGTAGCCAGACCAAGGTTCTACACAGAAGATCACATAGATCTACAAGGTCATGATCAAGAGTTCAGAGTGTTCAGGAGCAAACCAAGTCAGCAACGGGTGATCAGGTATCTTGAACTAAGCAATCAGGAACACCTCACAGGTAGCTGAAGATCATCCAGTGATGAACAGTCACCACTCTTTCCCTTAAAGTGGTTGTACACCATTACATATAACCAGTAAAGTGACTGGCCTTGGGTGATACACAGAAATGGAACAGATCCTCCTACATACAGTGCCTCGAAAAAGTATTCATACCCCTTGAAATTTTCCACATTTTGTCATGTTACAACCAAAAATTTTAATGTATTTTATTGGGATTTTATGTGATAGACCAACACAAAGTGGCAAATAATTGTGAAGTGGAAGAAAAATGATAAACGATTTTCAATTTTTATTTACAAATAAATATCTGAAAAGTCTGACGTGCATTTGTATTCATCCCCCTTCACTCTGATACCCCTAACTAAAATCTAGTGGAATCGATTGACTTCAGAAGTCACCTAATTAGTAAATAGAGTCCACCTCTGTGTAATTTAATTTCAGTATAATTACAGCTGTTCTGTGAAGCCCCCAGAGGTTGTTAGAGAACCTTTGTGAACAAAGAGCATCATGAAGGCCAAGGAACACACCAGATATGTCAGGGATAAAGTTGTGGAGAAGTTCAAAGCAGGGTTAGGGTATAAAAAAAATATCCCAAGCTTTAAACATCTCACGAAGCACTGTTCAATCCATCATCCGAGAATGGAAAGAGTATGGCACAACTGCAAACCTACCAAGACATGGCCGTCCACCTAAACTGACAGGCCAGGAAAGGAGAGCATTAAATCAGAGAAGCAGCCAAGAGGCCCTTCTGGTAACTCTGGGGGAGCTGCAGAGATCCACAGCTCAGGTGGGAGAATCTGTCCACAGGACAACTATTAGTCGTACACTGTACAAATTTGGCCTTTATGGAAGAGTGGCAAGAAGAAAGCCATTGTTGAAAGAAATCCATAAGAAGTCCTGTTTGAAGTTTGTGAAAAGCCATGTGGGGGACACAGCAAACTTGTGGAAGAGGTGCTCTGGTCAGATGAGATAAAAAAAAAAAATTTTTGGCCTAAAAACAAACGCTATGTGTGGCGGAATACTAACACTGCATATCACCCTGAACACACCGTGAGACATGGTGGTGGCAGCATCATGTTGTGGGAATTCTTTTTTTTCAACAGGGACAGGGAAGCTGGTCAGAGTTGATGGAAAAATGGATGGAGCCAAATACAGGGCAATCATAGAAGAAAACCTGTTATGCCGCATACACACGACCGGAAATTTGGCCAGCAAAAGACAGATGAGATCTTTTGGTATGAAAATGTGAGATTGAAAGCATGTTCTCAATTTTTGGATAGGAAAAAGTTCCGATCGTCTGTAGCAATTCCGACGCACAAAATTCCTACGCATGCTCGGAAACAATTTGACGCATTCTTGGAAGCATTGAACTAAATTTTTTCGGCTTGTCAAAGTGTTGTACGTCACTGCGTTCTTGACGGTCGAAAGTTCAGGAAACTTTTGTGTGAACGTGTGTATGCAAGCCAAGCTTGAGCGGAATTCCAATGGGAAAACCATCCAAGATTTTTCTGATGGAAAATCCACTCGTCTGTACGCTGCATGAGAGTATGCAAAAGACTTGAGACTGGGGCGGGGTTTCACCTTCCAGCAGGACAACAACCCTAAACATACTGCCAAAGCTACAATGGAATAGTTTAGATCAAAGCACATTCATGTGCTAGAATGGCCCAGCCAAAGTCCAGACCTAAATCCAATTGAGAATATGTGGCAAGACTTGAACATTGCTCTCCATCAAATCTGACAGAGTTTGAGCTATTTTGCAAAGAAGAATGTGCAACAATTTCACTCTCTAGATGTGCAAAGCTGGTAGAGACATCCCCAAAAAGACTTGCAGCTGTAATTGAAGCAAAAGGTGGTTCTACAAAGTATTGACTCAGGGGGGCTGAATACAAATGCATGCCACACTTTTCAGATATTTGTTTGTAAACCATTTTAAAACCATTTATAATTTTCCTTCCATTTCACAATTATGTGCCATTTTGTGTTGGTCTATCACATAAAATCCCAATAAAATACATTTATGTTTTTGGTTGTAACATGACAAAATGTGGAAAATTTCAAGGGGTGTGAATACTTTTTCAAGGCACTGTAAGTTGTACCTGTTTATCTGCTGTCATCTGTCCTCTACAGCTGTTCAAAGTGCTCAGTTTACACATGTTCTCTCAGCAATAAAAAGGAGGGGGCAGAGATCTGAAGTTTTACACTGCAGATATCAGTGAGAAGAGCTCTGAGCCGTGATTGAAGGGAAGGAACACACCCCCCTCTTTGGTGACACAGCTGATCCATCCCCCTCCACCACAATGTTGTCTATTCCCGATCTTTTACTCTGTGAGTAGAACTATTGATTATTGTAATAAACGTTTTCAGTGGTTATATTGCACTGTGGGCATTTGGACCACTTCAGGCTCTGGAAATGTTTTCAAACAACATTCGTCACATCATCAAATTTACTGAGAATTGTCGTACAAGTTATCATATGAACATTTAGCTCCTAAGGTCTGATTTGTATAGCTAATATCTTTTTTGCTTTATCAGACAAACACAACAGTGAGCTACAGTGAAAATGTTCAACTCAAAGATAAGGATGTTGTGAGAAAACAGCAGGAGTACATTTTTGGTGACTTCACTGAAAGGCTCTGGGCCTACCTCACCATACAGCAATTGCTGGAGAAACGGTATGTAATTCTGCAATCTTTCTGATGCTGAATTGTTAAAATGCACTATATGGCCAAAATTTGGTGGACACTGGACTATCACACCTACATTTAATGAACTTGTTGGACATTCTATTTCTAAACCATAGGAATTAAGAAGCCAACCCAATTTACATCCTCTACTCTTCATTTTGGAGTGGGTCTATGGAAAATTGTGCCCATTCATTCAAAAGAGCATTTGTAAGTTCAGGTGCTAATGTTTCACGAGAGGACACGGCTCCCAATTTGCCCTCCAGCTAATCTCAAAGGTGTTCAGTAGGAGAATAAGGCTCTATGCAGGTAGCTTGAGTTCCTCTACACCAAATTCATCAAACTGTATCTTTATGGAATGGACTTTGTGCACAGGGCTCAGTTATACTGGAACAGAAAAGGGCCTTCCCAAAAACTGTTGCTACTAGGTTGGGAGCATATAATTGCCTAAAATTTATTTGTATGCTGAAGTAAGGGGTTAAATTCTACTGTCTGCCTTCCCCTCACCTTACCTTGGCTTCAAGACCCTGGATGTCCTGCTTATTCAGACCACACATAATGGATCATACAAAACAGAGACTTGTTTATTGGGCACGGTTCATCATGTTAAGTATTCAAAAGACATGTATATTATGATAAGTGCATTAGATTACATATTTTCTTTATCATAAGGAGAAAATCTCCTGTATTAATTTAACAAATATTAGAGATACACATATTAGAACATATTACCGTAATTATTCATGACTTGTAGAATAGCCTTAAAGTGGTTGTAAACCTTTACAAACCACTTTTTACTACAGGTAAGCCTATAATAAGGCTTCCCTGTAGCTACCGTGGATATCTCCTAAACCTGCACGGTTTAGGAGACATCCCCTGTATCAGCATGTGCCGACATCATCGGCACATGCACACTGAAACAACGGCCCGTTGCTTCAGCTGACGTGCCATTACCGGCCGCTCCCACACGCACGCGCGGAAGTAACGTAATGGCGGCTCTGGCCAATCACAGCGCCAAAGCCTGCGATACCCGGAAATAACTCCAGGAGACATGTCGCCGGGCAGAGCTGTGTGCCAGGACCGCTGCGGGGGTTTCAAACTACGGTGAGTATTTCAGAATGAGCTAGTATGCTATGCATACTAGCTCATTATGCCTTTGTCTTGCAGGGTTTTTTTTATTAATTTTTTAGCAGGTTTACAACCACTTTAACCTAATATTTTGCATTAGGTAGTTTCCTCTGGTTGTCTCGCTGCTAGGCTATTCTTGAATTTATAAGTTCCTCATTTAAGTTTCACTTTTACTAAACAAGCTTACTGCAAAATGTTCTATAACACTTTTTAAACTGAATTATTAAAGAAGCACTCTACCTACAAGCATAAAATAGTATCCATAATTATCTTAAACATATATTCTTATAATTAACCCTTAAATTATATTTTACTGGAAACACCTGAACTAAATTTTGGAGGGGTGCTCACACCTTTTTTTTCATACAGGTAGGTGTGATGGTCAGATGCCTGCAAACTTTTGGTAATTTGTGATCTGCAAGAGGCTTTTCTGAGCAGCTGCTTATCTGTTTTCTGTATGTCAGGGCCTGTGCACACCAGTTTATTGAGGTAACACATGCATGCTGAATTTGCATCACTAAATGTGTGCATCAAGAAGCTCATCATTTTGGAACAGGCTGCGACGCATCAAAGATATTCATGACAAGCTTTTCCTAATACAGCACACGTATTATTCACATTTGTGTGCAGTGGTGCACATGCGCTGCAAATTTCACATTTTCTGTCCAGATTATTTCTTATCAATGTATATTTTCTAATCACAGGGTATATGCTGATCCATCAGAAAAAGAAAGACTAAAAGCTCAAGCTTTGGAGCTTTCTCTTAAGTTCAAGTTTGTGACTCCTCTGACATCGATGGTGGTAACCAAACCTGAACAGAAAGACGAAAAGGCACAAACTTTTGTTGCTGATAAATTTGTGGAGGGTAAGATGCCCTTTTTTTCAAACCTTAAGGAAGCAGTTACATTTCTTTAAGTAGAAAGGTTTACCCAAGTCATATAATCCCTTGTGGTAACTAAAGGGGCTGGTGGAAATATGTACCAATTGTCCCTATGAAGGGAGGGCCATTTGGCTGGAGCTTTACTTTACAAGAATGTCCATGTGTCAAAACTGTGAAAAGATGCGCGTTTTTCACTGCTGAAAGAATTAACAGTTCTTGTTGGTGGCAAATAAAAATCCACCCTAGCGTTTTCCAAGCAAAATAACACTTGTTCACACTTTGTGGTGACTTGCATTTTTCCACACAGGATAAATGCAGGTCACCGCTAGGCCACACAGAAAATAATGGATTTTTCTGTGCCTGTGCAGGGCAAGGGGCATGTCGGCATTTGTCTGCAGTGCACTGGATGGCACCGTATGTCCCCGGACTGCAGCGCAACATGACACGCTGCTGTGCAGAGACATAAATAAAGTGTGACACTTTCAATAAAATAAAAAAATAATGAAAAAAGTAAGCAGTATGATGTGCTGGGGTACCGCTCCCTGCCAGAGCTCACACTAAAGAACTGCAATTTTACTGTGCAGGCTAGTGTGAACCTAGAAGCTTATACAACCAACACCCAAATACAACCTGGCCTGCCATATGCCTCGCAGTGTAGTTAGTAATGTAAGGACATGTACATTGAGAACACAAAACCGCTGTTCAGCAAATGTAAGGCTCAACATGGGAGGGCAAACTTTGTAGGTCAGATATAATGCTGTTTTTAGAATCTTTCCCTGGCGATTTGACCTTCAGCAGAACTAAACTGAGGAAACCGAGTCGTGAAATATCTTCAACTCTACTAAAGAAGTCCAGTTAAATTATAACTAGCTATATTGTGATCTAATTCAATTATTTATTTCATTTTTTATTTATTTCAGGTACTTATATAGTGCCGTCAATTTACGCAGCGCTTTACATATACATTTTACATTCACATCAGTCAATTAAATAACATTTTTCACAGACATTCTTAAGGATATTCATGATTGATATCGTTTTCTTGTTTTACTTGAAAATGCAATATACAGAATGCCAGGAATTTAGACTTCAGAACTGATGAATGACTAGAAAGGTTTTAGAGGACATTTGTAACAAGGAAGGAACTTTTTCAATAAACCTCAAATTTAGGCTGATGTGCCTTGTCCTTAATAGTATTGTTAAATCAATACATTGTTTTTTTTTTGTGACACGGTAGTAAAGTTATGATAGAAAAATAAAAAAAATTGACCCCTTACAGGTTTAGGTCATAATGTACTACTAGTACATACTGGTACTTACCGGTATCTACAGACTTGCCTACAAACAGAGCCCTCCAGCAATGCGCTGCTGTCAAGGCTCCCAGGTCCCCAGCGCTTCCATCTTTACCTGGTCCTTCTTACAGGTTTCACATATTTGGCCAATTTATTGGCTGGGCCAAAGTGACATCACATTGCTGCAGCACGGTGAGAAGGCCATAAATGTGGTCTGAGCTGTGCATGTGCAGCTTAGATCACATTACCCGCTGACAGGCAGGGGGGCATTTATGACAGAAGAGAATGCTAGGATCTCTTCTGTTACAAAAAGCTTGCCGGTCAGTGGATTTTTACATAACTAACTTTAATATCACTTTAAATTTTGCTTTATTCCTCATTGCAAACAGTAGGGTGGGTTCATAATCTTGTATAGTCAACACTTCACCTGAGCTTCTAGTCACCCAGCACATAAGGAAAATATGCATGCATTATTATTTAACCATATGGCAAAGATTAAGAATAGGGTACATACATACAGTACATACACATGGGCCAGACCCCTAATTATTGTCTAGTTATAGTAATTAGCCCAAGCATGTCAAACTTAAATTCTTCCAAAAGGGCCACCAAGTGCCAGAAGGTAGCAGAAAAACACAGTTTAAAAAATGCTCAGTTTTTGCATGTCTATGGACGTATTACACTTAGAAGCCTATACACATAAGCTCATTCTATTGGCTAGAATATTCATGTATTGCCCAAATACAAG
Organism: Lithobates sylvaticus; assembly: GCA_028564925.1. Classification (NCBI taxonomy): domain Eukaryota; kingdom Metazoa; phylum Chordata; class Amphibia; order Anura; family Ranidae; genus Lithobates; species Lithobates sylvaticus. The sequence goes on along the minus strand of CM053032.1, from coordinate 70,946,345 downwards.
TATGGGAAATTTATTGTCCAAATACAAGTATGGGGAATATTTTATGCCCCTGAACGCTTCTCTAAAATACAAATGTAAGCGCCACATGTGCATGGACACATTGCTTGAAATAGTAGTGTGTTCAGAAGCATAAATGTAAAAATTTACTAAAGGAAAATCCACTTTGCACTGCAAGTGCACTTGAAAGTGCACTTGGAGGTAAAGTCGCTGTAGATCCGAGGGGGACATGCGAGGAAACATGATTGGATGATAAAATCAGCAGAGCTTCCACTCATTTCAGATCTACCCTTATATTTAGAGCAACTGCACTTTCAAGTGCACTTGCAGTGCACAGTGGATTTGCCTTTCGTAAATAACCCCCCTTGTGTTTGTTTTCTGCTCATGTGCATGAGACCTTGAAGATATAAGGTTTTTGTTTTATTAAATATCCTTCTCAGATTTATTATTCTAGGTTGACAAATGGACACCATTTTTTATTATTTTATTTTTAAAGCACTTAAAAAAAAGTCTCCTTTAAAAAAAGGTATTTTTTCTCTGTGAATAGCAATTGCAAAGAAAAATACTGACAGGCATCACAATCAATGATAGGTGTTTACTAACAATGCTGTGTAATTACAATGTCATAGCTGACATTATGATCACATGATCAGAAACCACACTGATTCGTAGGTATTGGGAGTTGTCAAATGACAGAACAGTCTTATGGCAAGGATCATGCAGCAGGGGACACTGTCGAAATAAAATGAACATCACGCGAGGGGAATGTCAGTCTACAGATTTTGGTTTAAAAGGGGTAGAAGTGAAAATATTTTTTTCTTTTTTAGTTATCATAAAGGAGGGCTAGAACCTGCTATGTTTATTACTACAATATAAAAATAACCTGCACAATAAATTAAGATACAAGGTTGCCAGTGTGAGAGTTACAGCCTTAGGCCTCATGCATACAGGATGTTTTTTTAACTCCTAAAAGCCACCAGCATTTTTGCAGAAAAAACGCCAGACACTTGTAAAAGTGTCTAATGCTTTTACAAGCATTTAGGCATGTTTACAGGTGTCAGTCACTTGGGCGTTAATTCATTTAATTGGCTGGAATCATTTATTCTGGCCATTGAAATTAATTAACGCTCAAGCATTAAACATGGCTAGAGTTACGGTAATACTCATTTCAGCGCGTTTATACGTGTTTACAAGCGATTTTTCTGCTCCAATTCTGCTGCTCCTGGACGCAATCGCAGAGGTTTTTTTTCCTGCCTCTAACATTAGTATGGATTTCCTGTCTTGCCAATAATGATCACCCATGCAGCACATCTCCGTATACACTATCTCCAACCTTTTGTACCTCAGAGGAACCCTTGAAATTATTTTCAGGCTCCAGGAAACCCCTGCAAAAATTAGGTAATCAGGGTCAGTGGGAATATTGTCCATTATTTGCTGGTTAGTGAGAGGAGTGAGAGGAATGCCCCCCCCCCCCCCTTACATTGGTAGTCATAATGCCATCCCTAAAGACCATTGAAATGATCATCGGTGTCATGCTGCTGGCTTTGCCAGGTGGTGGAGGAATTATGCAGGCATTGTCAAATGGGAGATCAATCAGCCACAGCCCAAGGAATACCTAGCACCCTATTGAGAGTCTCACATGCTCCCCCTCTCAGACACGGCAGTTCACTGCAGAAGGGTTTCAGCAGCAGCAAAGGTGGTTGGTGCGGTCAATCCAAAAAGCAGTGGGCAGAACTAGGTGTTGTCTGTTGTTACAGGACAGTGAATCAGCAGTAACAATGTTGACAGCCAAGCCCCAGCAACATTTTCTTCATCCCACTGTAGTGCAATCAGTCATAGCCTACATGAGCGTGGCAAATTTAATCTGAATTCGGAAGCGATGGAGCATCAATGCCACACCATCAAAGAAAGCCACATTAGGTGGATTTCACTGGCAGAATCACCAAGTATTTGTTGGTCCTTGTGGGGATTATAAATAAAGTGTTGCAGCACATATTTATATTGGGATGCCATAGTTCCACTATAATAAAGTGGGGTAGGGTTAGAATTTCTGGAGAAGTGCAGGTTTTCAACACGATAAACCTACATACTCACCATCGATCCGATGCTGCAGCTGTCCCTGTCTCTACACTGAGAGCTGAGTGACCAAAGCCTGCTGATCAGTTCTCAGGTCTGCTTTTAGCACAGAGCAGTGACTGTCAGTCACCGCTCTGTGCTCTGCCCCTGCAGCGCTCACTGGAGCACCAGGCTGGGGAGGGGTGAAAGCGGCTGGCTCAGACTCTCAATGGTGCACTAAGAGGCTGAGCCAGCTGCCAGTTAGGCATCTGGGTGAATCCCGACAATGTTGGGATCCCTGCAGAGCCTAGGCTGGCTCTGTGACGTTAGCTGACAGCAGATTTTAGCCTGCTCCCAGCTGAATCTGGGTCACAGCAGTGCAGAACTAACTGCACTGCTGTGACCCATAGGAGAAGTATAGGCAAAAAAGCTTTGGCCATACTTCAACTTTTTAAGCATCAGATATTCTACTGAAATATAAAAAATGAAAACTTTTATAATCGTGTACAGTTCATAATTGGTTTTATATAGTTAAATTTGTTGCCATGGTATTATTACAGTTGCCATACATGTAATTTGTTTCTTTTTTTTACTTTCTAAATCTTTCATCATCCTCAACCCACCAGGACAACGTAAGTATCGTACATTGAACACTTTGAATTTAATGGCCAAACAAACACTATGTTGTTGCACAAAGGAGAACACAGTATGATTAGTGTATGAAGGAGCAGGCAAAATTTGAGAAAATTGGGGTATCACAAAAAGTGAAGACCATGTTGTAAGACACTCGGTCTAGCATTCAACCCTACTTTACTCTTCCTCATCTATGTATAAACTATAGAGCAAGGTGTAGGGGAAAGAAGTTCATAAAAGGGACAGGACTTCATGACACCATTACTCTGGCACATTGTGCCTTGCTCACAATGCCTTGAAATAAATGCAAAAAAAAAACATCCAACATAGTGAGTTGTGGGCTGAATTATGGACATCTACCTTATGAAAAACCATAGTAAACCATAGGCAGCTGACTTCCAATTGCTGTACATAGCATCCTGGTCTTCTGTGACACAAAACTTCCTACTCAGCTGTGAAGTGCTAGTACTAGCTTTCATCATGGAGCTCTGCATGTCAGGGAGTAACCTTACTCCATGCAACCCTGAATAAGCATACTCCATGCAGAAATGGGTTCATAGAACTAACCTTCATTATTACCGTTGAGGTCAAAGACTATCCTCCTCCATTAGCTTATGGATCAGTTTAAAAGACTATCCTCTCCCAGACGGTTGTGGGTGCCATGATTTAACCTGCTGTGTGCAATTTTAGAGTCTAAAATTTAACAGCTGTAGGTAGGATCTGGCTTATTCTTTTTATGATTTAACCATTGAAAAAAATCTTCTTTTTACAGCTGGAAATGTTTACGCTGCACAACCAGCTCCAAGTAAGTATTTTTTAGTATTTCTGGTGTATATTTGTAGAATTTTGCAGAGAACACTGTTATTTTTTATGTTTTATCCAATACTATTTTAACAATAGGTAGATACTATTTTAACATTATAAGATAAGAATTGCATAAATGCTAATAAGGTATATAAAAATCCATATACATTTTATCTGGAATACCTGATACATAGATTTTTCAAATAACTGGACTTTTTATAATTTGGTTAATTGTCACTGTCAGATTATATTTTACAAGAGCGCTACTTTTTTCCATTCTACCCTGAGCAATAATATACCATCTTTAAAATGAACTTGCTTAAAAAATATACATTCAGCTGGTTCTTGGATTTTCCCTAAATTAACAGCCCCGTGTCATGAAAGCTGATATGTGCTTTTATAGGACCAGACCAACATCTGTAGTAGTTATAGCACTGCTGCCATGGTCAATGATTAATCTATAGCATGATACCGTGGGCTGGTTAAAAGAATTGAGGGGGGGGGGGGTGTTATAATGAAAACATTCCCATTTTAATATTGGGGAAGATTTAAAAATTCTGTCAAATTTTTATTACTGGGAAGCGTCAATGGATATGCACATGTTGGTTGCATATAAATGATTCACCAAATAATCAAGGAGGCATAAGGATGACAGCCCTGGACCTTGCTACTGCAAAAGCAAGTTAGCAAGGGCATCTCCAAAGTTTTATAAGCAAGCAAGTTCCTTTTCATCTTAAAGGGTGAACTTGGTGACAACCAGGAAATCCTTAATTGGTAGGGATTTCCTCTCACTTCCTGTTTTGTCTATGGGACAGGAAGTAAAGGGAAGTACCCCAATTGGAAACAGATGGGCAAAAAAAATGGCAGGGTTTATAACCCTTCCTTAATGTACATTAAAGTTGTACTTTAATGGTTGCTAGCTTCCCATACAGAGTTTTATCATAAATTATAGATAGTTTCATGACAGTTCCCAGAAAATCAGGTCCTTCAAGTCAGATTAGCCTACTGCATGTACCTCAGAAGGACTAGGATTAGCATTCTCCATGCAGCTCTGAGTGTTAGGAAATAGTGCCTGGGTAGCAAAGCCTGGGTCTACCCTCCCCATTTTTAAATATAGTAGAAAACACCTGTAGTAATTCCCAAAGGTGGTGAGTGGTCAATGCACTGGCTTGTAGTGTCCTCCTTGCACCTGAGCAAACATGTAGATGAAAGAAAGGCGGCCACAATGAATAAATGTATAAATCCAAGTGTGGTACAAAAAAGTGTTGGCTATGATTAAGGCTACATGCCAAAACGCATAAGCCCTGTGTTATTTTGTACCACACCTGGATAAAAAATTGTATTCATTGCGATAGATTGAGCTTTCTTTCATCTACATGCCCTCCCCATTTAGCTTGGGGAACAGGAACTAGCCTCCACCCAATTCTTGGTACACGGATTCCTACCTGCAGTTTTAGGATGAAGATTTGGGCTATTCCCTGCATGTTTGGTGCAGAGTCTAAACCTTTATTTTTGATTTGACGATTTCATAAAATATCTTTTCACAGTTCCAAATGTTTACGTTGCTCCAATAGCTTCAGGTATGTCATTTTTATTACTACTTGTTGAATGTTTTGTACGCTTTCTTAGAACAAAAACTCTTTTGTCTCTAATTAAAGAAGGATAAGTCACCTTGAAGCATATACCTTCAACAACAAGTCATCAAGGACAGCTCCCATATTTCTATAACGACCATGTCTTGCTTAAATTATATGTATAGTGAAAGTTTTTTCTTCTAGTTTTGGATACAGCAGGGAAGGGTAAGAAGCTCGGTTAGGTTTTTATTGCTGTCGGTGTCAATACTGTGGAGATTGACCCTATTTTTCCTGGTGGCCATTGTCACCAAAACAGAAAGTGAGGGGAAATCCCAAAGTTTAGAATTGGCAGCAGAACAGGAGGTAAGGGGAAAACTTTCAATAGGGACACTGCTTCCAGTGACAACTATCCAAGAGGGGAACTACACTCACTTTGCAGATATTTTCTGGTACAATCATTTTTTTTTATAATGAACATGACAACCCTTCACCCACGCAGGGGTATAGCATGTCAAACAAAATAAAAAGGCATGGGCTGAGATAACATGAACGAATAACTTTTATAGGTAATAAATGTCCTCTGACCTAGGGTAACAAACCGAAGGTCCACATATGTCACCCAGGCCAAAGGGCCTACAAGGAGAGTCCGTGTTGCAGGTGCACTAGTTTGCATCAAGAAGAAAAACAAAAAAATGTGTTCAGTTCCACAAAATGCCTCCGGTCTGGGTGGGTAGTCAGTAAAAAGAAGCAAAATTGGTTTTGTATCTAGCGGTGTTAGCCGCATGTTAGCAAAGAAAGGAAGGGGGGGCCCTAGACCTAGGGCCTCCATAAAAAGCAGAAGACAGAGGGCCGCCACAAGCCCAATGTCAGCAACAGAGAAAGAGAAAGAGATAGACTAAAGAGGAGAGGAATATGAAAAAAAGAAAATAAAAAAGTGATAGGGGGAGGGAGAGAAGGGTAAGTCTTGCTCCAGAGTGGGAGAGTTGCAAGGCAGATGTTAGGAGAGACCCAGGCTGTTTGGATGCAGTATGGGGAGAGTGGGTATCATGTAAGATACTAGTCATGTTTTCATTAAGAATAACCGATAAATGGTATTCATAACCGAAAACCATAACCGGTCAGGGTGGTCCTCAACATGGCAAACGAAGGCGAAGGCAAAAGAGGTTTCTTCCATGTTCTGGCTATTGCCCTCTTAGCAGCTATGAATGCCAGCTTTTGTTGGTATGAGAATAACCCCTGGATCGGCAGTGCAGCAAGCATTTTGGCATCCTTGTGGATGGGTATATGAAAGAAGGAATAGAGGAGCCCAAACACCCTGGACCAGAACCCAGTGAGACGGGGACAGAACCACCAAACATGCGTGACATACCCTCGTTGACCACAACCCCATAAGCTATAGGATAGGTTTGAACTAGCTATCCGGGGCAGGAACCCAGTACCATCGTAGAAGAACCTTATATGAAGCTTCTTGGGTAGCCGTGTTGAAGGAGAACTTAGCAATGGAGGACCAGGCTTTGTTCCAGTCCTCTGGGTCAATAGAGGTCTCCAGATCATGTTCCCACTGGGACTTATAAGATACTGCCGCAGGGGAATCTAAAGCATTAAGAGAAGTGTAAATCTTAAATATGGTATCAGGGGAACCAGGGGAAAGAGGACAGATGTTCAAACATTGTTTTTTGGAAAGAGTAAGAGGAGTTGCGGCTCAGTGAAGAAATCCAGTGGTGCAATTGGGCGTAGCAGAAGAATTCTGCAGGTGGTGCCTCATTGGATTCCCAAAAAGGGCAATGATTGAAGTCTGCGAGAGGAGAGGAGGTAGGTTGGTCAAAGCCCGGCGGAAAGAGGGGGTTGTTGAAGAGAGGGAGAAGTGGAAGACTTTGCAGAGATTTTAGTTCACTTTCTGTTGTTTCTCGAGCTAAGGTAGTGAAGGAAAATCTCCCCAGTAGGACACAAGCAGCATAAATGAACTGATACCAGAGCTAAAAAAGGTGGTCATTATACATACTGTACACTTTGAAGCACTTGTAAGCTTGTTTTGCACACCCTTTGTTTTGATGTACCTAAAATATATTTAGCTTATACACAGTTTAAAGTGGTATTAAACCCAAAAGAAAACATTTATTATATTGCAGCTTGCCAATTCTTATGCGGCATACACACGGTCGGAATTTCCGATGGAAACAGTCCGATGGGAGCTTTTCATCGGATTTTCCGACCGTGTGTATGCCCAACGGTCTTTTTCTGTCGGAATTTCTGACGGACTTTGAATTAAGAACCTGTTCTCAATTTTTCAGACGGAAAACCTTTCTAACGGATTTTCCGATCGTGTGTATGCAATTCCAACACGCAAAATTCCGACGCATGCTCGGAAACAATTCGACGCATGCTTGGAAGCATTAAACTTCCCTTTTTATAGTGCTGTCGAACGTGTTTTATGCCGCTGTGTTATTGATCGTCGGAATTTGGTGTGATCGTGTGTCGGCAACACAGCTTGAGCGGAATTCCGTCGGAAAAACCGTCAGAGTTTTTTCCGACGAGAATTCCGATCGTGTGTACGCGGCATTAGATGTGATGGCTGCATTAGATTTGTTTTTAAGAGTTTTTTCTTCTATTTTCATCTGGTGGCCTGGCAAGTAAGTCTGTTGTTTTTTCAAAAGAACAAGTTCTTCTGTATCAGTTACAGGGATGAGACAAACCATTTACCAGTGAAAGGAGTGCTTACAATGATCAGCTTTAAATCTGCTAGTACTTCTAACACTCCCCTACCCCCAGATTAAAAATGCTGCTGTCCGAAGGTGCCCCTGTGTGTCTTCATCCAGACTGGGGCGCACTTTAATACAGGAGGTGTGTTACTGGCCGGATCACCAGGTTTAAACAGTGGAAAAAAAAAAAAAGAAGGAAACTGTAGCCACCACAGCTAATGATTATAAGCTGCAATTTAATTTGGTTTTGGGTTTACTACAACTTTAATTGGACATTGAGCCTAGGTTCACATTTACACGATTTGGAAAGCGATTTGACATGTCAAATCGCATGCCAAATCGACGGCTATTGTCGTCAATGGCACCATCTGAATCAGTGCGACGCTGCACCGATTCCCAAAAGTAGTTTCTGTACTACTTTTGGCGACTTTGGAGTGTGATTTGTATAGACATCTGTGCAGGAACCGATGTCTCTGAAATCGCCCCCCGAAGTCGGACTGACATGCTGGAATGAAATCGTGTGAGTTCAGCGAGTTCAGTCAGTGTAAACCTGGGCTAAAGGACAATATGTATTGAAGTGTCTGAAACAGAACTGTTGGACTTCCAACACATTTTAAAATAAACCCCAAAAGGGTTGTGACATAAAATTTTTCATTTTTGTTTTACCTGTGCATTCTACACATTACATTTATATCTTTGTAATAGAACTATTTATAGTGGGTGAGGCAGTACAGAGTCCTGGGAGAGACTGTCAAAATAGGTCCTTTTTTGTTAGTGCATAGCAGTCAATTAAGCCTCATACACACAACGAGAAAACCAGACAAAAAATTCCACTTTCGATGCGATCGCATGATAATCTGATCGTTAGTACACAGCTGTCATCTGAAGTTTTCAGAAGGGACAAACACGAAAAATGTCCTCGTACAATACCAGATTGTACGATTTTCATTTAAACAATACAGTTTTTGTCCGAAAATACAATACAAATACATTACAGCACTTCCGAATTTTCTTTCTTTCGTAACCTATTCTCATTTGATATGGAGACTAGCATGCAAAAACGAATGATCATTCGTCCGATAATCTTATCGTGTATGCTAGGCTGTAGTTTCTCCCTTTCTTGTTACTAGGACAGGTGAGAAAATGAAGAGTTGCAACATTTTATTCAGGAGGTCCATTTGTAAATCTGGTCTTTGCGTGTCCTTCTCAGTTTGCAAAAGTGTGCAAAATACAAGTGTAATATATTTATTTGATTGAATGCAACAATATGCACAATTAAATTCATTCTGGTCACTGGGTTATGGCATCACCAAGTGTGACATTGTTAGAATTTGTTTCTTAGAAGTTTTTACAATTGATTTAATTGAAAAATAAATGTAAAGTTGTATAATGCAATTTTGAATTAATCTGTTATATTTTGATTTACAGCGCAGCAGATTCGAAACTATGGTGTAAGAAACTGGGGTATGTATTTTTCCATCTCTTCAAACTACTACCTCACTAGAAAGCAGCGATGTCACTAGTTTTTAAGAAGCTGTATTTCCACAAATGTTATTAATACTGTTTTAATCCCACATGCCCAGTACCCATATTTTTTACTTACTTATACTATAGTGATACCCATCTCAACTCCATTATAAAAATCCAAAGAAAACCAATGTTCAACAGATTTGTGAACGCACCTCCCCTGGGTGCTGAAGAGTTTTGGCACATGCTCTTTATATTATGTTATATTATGTATCGATACATGTATGCGGGATAATTTTTCAATTTGACAGTACTCATTCTGGATATTAAATGATAATAGAACAAAAAAAAATACATGCTGTAATATATGCTTAATTAACACACTTTGAAATACAATGCTTTAAGGATATAATTGGCTTGTATGAAAAATACAGATATTTGTACCTAAAATGCAGCATGCAGCATATTTTTACAATGCACTACAAAAAAAAGGTATATTGATTTGAAAAGGTTTTATTTAAAAAAAAATATATAGTTTTTTCAGGACTGTGCATATTGCCAAAAATTTGTCTAAAAGTTACTTTTATTTTTGGTAACAGTGGACTCAGACCCTCATTTTGTCATTGCTGATCCACGCAAGAATGATGCTTTGTGCTTTAATATACAAGAGGATCCGGGTGTACTTCTCAATCTTATAACTGACCGAAAACAAGGTATTGTACCGGCCAATAACTGAAGATCATTGTTTGTATAATTGAAATATCAGTTTCTTTGTTAATATGACTAGAGTGAAGTTGTTGCTAGGCCAGGACATTCAAGTACAGTAAGTACATATTCTTTACAAGCAGTAACACGTCGCCGATACAGCAACCCACTCATTTAAATGTACCCACAAGAAACGCAAGGAAAGAAGTTCCAGACCCTTTTTTTTTTTAAAAGCTCCCCATGGAACCACATGGTGTTGTGATGCTATGCGTAAAAAGTGGAGGTTTCGCCGATGCGTGAAGGTGCCATTAAGAATTGCACACCTGTTTGTCTGCTAAAGAGCAGCACATTTTGCCTGCATGTCGAGAACGATAATCACACATTTGTGAACCTTGTGAATTCATCTTCAAATTGACAAACTCAGCTCACCCAGCACTCCCCTCCCAGAAATAACTGGGAGCCTTCCAGCCAGTGGCGGCCTGTCCATTAGGGACACACAAGCCATGGATTAATGCATCTTGCCCCATGATCTTCATGCAAGGACGCCAGACCATGGATTCCAATGGGGGGTGTTTTTTTTTTTTTTAAGCATGTGATTAGAGCCCGAGGCTCTAATCGGCTTCAAAAAAGGGTGGGCTTGGGGCCCAGAGAACTGCTCCATGCCCACCCAGTTGTGTGACAATAGCAAATTAATATTCGCTATTTTCACTCTAAACCTCCTCCTGGCCAATCAGGAAGTGGGTTGCGGGACCCGTCACTCGATTGACTGAACGGACAGGCTATCCTATTGGACGCCTAGAGCCTAGGAGGTGAGAGGAGACACGCAGCGGAAGACACCGTGGTGGAGAAGAGGACACACAAGAGCTGCTGCCCATCGCCAGCCGGAGCGCTGCCTGCCTGCAACCTAGGGGGTAAGTGCCGATCACCAACCTAGAGCTGCCACCGTATCCAGGCTCGTAATGAAAAACACAGGGCCCCTGCTCTGCATTTATATATATATATATATATATATATATATATATATATATATATATATATATTTTTTTTTTTTTTTTTTTTTAGAAGCACAAGATTAGAGCCTGAGGCACTACTTGGCTTCAACAAATTGTGGGTTTGGGGTGCAGAGCACTGCTCTCTGAGCCCACCCAGTTAGTGACAATAGCAAATTAATATTGTCTTCCTGATTCTCCTCCTGGACAATCCGGAAGCCCGAGTGGGCGAGAAAAGAAGTGACCCTATTGGCCGATGAGGAGGAGACGCAGGGGAAGCCACCAACCGGGGGGGGGGCTGCGGTTAATCTTACCAACCGGACGGGTGGCAGGCGGATTGTTTGCCCCCCTAAATAAAATCTAGGACCAGCCGCTACTGCTTTTGGTACCTCTCCAAACTACCTCCCTAGTAGTAAGGCTCTTATGCCTATTTAGTTTAGGGGCATGGTATAAGCAGATGTACTTACTTTATTCCTTACTCCTGCCAGCTTCTTGCAAAACACACGAATGGTCCCAGAAAGATGTTCCTCTTTGATGGTTGTTGGACCAGCAGTCCTGCATTTTATCTGAGGACGATGAGGGTCTGCTCCTATACCAAGGCTGGAGCTAGGGCATTTTATCTGGAATTACTGTAATACATTAGTGTGAATGGTTCCAAAGGCATATTGTTATTAGCAATCAGCGTTAGCCTTCTGTGTTTCCTCCTTGCATGTGTACTTATAATAGGTCTTCTTTTTAAGGTATTGCTGTGAATGGAGAACTCATAGGTGATAAGACAACAAATAAAAGTGCACAATCGATTGAAACCTATTTTGGAAAACTGGGTATTGTAAACAAGATGTTAAACCTGAGAATTGAAGTGACCACAAATGCAATCACTGTCATAGAGGGTGAAGACCAGACAACATTCTCATGGCTGGACACAGTCACGGTAGACCAAAAGGGGTATGTATCTGGCTCCAACTGTGTATGTCAAGCCAAACATTTTTTATTTTTTGATAGATTGTCTTTTTCCTGTCTGGTAAAATGTTTTTAGGAGGGCAGGAAGTCAGGTAAATCTTTTTGAGACTAGATAACAGTAAAAACTTGATAGGAGTTCTAATCCTTCCCTTCTTTATCCAAAATGGAAAACAAAATGCTCTTTAATGTAAAAGTGATCTGAGCAACTGCACAGATGCCAGATTACTTTTACATGTGGGGGAAGGTGGTTTCCCCTACTCTGGTTTGATCAGATGCTTTTGAGGGCAGAGGAGAGATCTAGGACCTAAGACCCCAGATATCTCCATAAACAGGACCTGTCATGACCCATGCTTTTACAAGGCTTGTAAAGCATCTGATCAAACTGATCCAAGTTTGATCAGATGCTTTTGAAGACATAGGGGAGATCTGGAATCTAATAGACACAGATGAAGTACAGTATGCACTTTGGTAAATAGATCTTAAAGCTTTTTATAGACTCTAAAGGATCAATTCACAAGGTAATTCTTTAGAATAGGAATCCTCAGTATCAAAAAAGTGACAGTCATTTGCCGCTAAGTCCAATGAGATTTAAAAAGTACAGTTACGTGGCTGAAAATAAAGCTCCTTATCCTGTATTAAAGCTTTCTGAATTGAGTCTGAAGTCATTGTTGCTCAACCTTTTCTGCTGCTGGACTCCAAAATGAAACTCAACAATTTTTCATGGCCCCATATATACTCATACAATGGTCAAAGGTACAGAAGAAGCACACAGTTGTACAGGTGTTAAACACCACAATAAATAAGCATACAGTATCTCACAAAAGTGAGTACCCCTCACATTTTTGTAAATATTTTTCATGTGACAACACTGAAGAAATTACACTTTGCTACAATGTAAAGTAGTGAGTGTACAGCTTGTATAACAGTGTCAATTTTCTGTCCCCTCAAAATACCTCAACACACAGCCATTAATGTCTAAGCTGCTGGCAACAAAAGGGAGTACACCCCTAAGTGAAAATGTCCAAATTGGGCCCAATTAGCCATTTTTCCTCCTCGCTGTCATGTGACACGTTAGTGTTACAAGGTCTCATGTGTGAATGGGGAGCAGGTGTGTTAAATTTGGTGTTATCCCTCTCACTCTCTCATATTGGTCACTGGAAGTTCAACGTGGCACCTCATGGCAAAGAACTCTCTGAGGATCTGAAAAAAAGAATAGTTGCTCTTCATAAAGATGGCCTAGGCTATAAGAAGATTGCCAAGACCCTGAAACTGATCTGCAGCATGGTGGCCAAGACCATACAGCGGTTTAACAGGACAAGTTCCACTCAGAACAGGCCTCGCCATGGTTGACCAAAGAAGTTGAGTGCACGTGGAAATAGACATATGAGTGCTGCTAGCAGTGCTGCAGAGGTTGAAGGGGTGGGGGGATCAGCCTGTCAGTGCTCAGACCATACGCCGTACACTGCATCAAATTGATCGGCATGGCTGTCGTCCCAGAAGGAAGCCTCTTCTAATGATGATGCACAAGAAAGCCTGAAAACAGTTTGCTGAAGACAAGCAGACTAAGGACATGGATTACTCGAACCATGTCCTGTGGTCTGATGAGACCAAGATAAACTTATTTGGTTCAGATGGTGTCAAGTATGTGTGGCGGCAACCAGGTGAGGAGTACAAAGACAAGTGTGACTTGCCTACAGTCAAGCATGGTGGTGGGAGTGTCATGGTCTGGGGCTGCATGAGTGCCGCCGTCACTGGGGTGCTGCAATTCATTGAGGGAACCATGAATGCCAACATGTACTGTGACTTACTAAAGCAGAGCATGATCCCCTCCCTTCGGAGACTGGGCCGCAGGGCAGTATTCCAACATGATACAGCCCCCGGACACACCTCTAAGACAACCATTGCCTTGCTAAAGAAGCTGAGAGTAACGGTGATGGACTGGCCAAGCATGTCTCGAGACCTAAACCCTATTGAGCATCTGTGGGGCATCCTCAAACGGAAGGTGGAGAAGCACAAGGTCTCCAACATCCACCAGCTTTGTGATGTCATCATGGAGGAGTGGAAGAGGACTCTAGTGGCCACCTGTGAAGCTCTGGTGAACAAGTTAAGGCAGTGCTGGAAAATAATGGTGGCCACACAAAATATTGACACTTTGGGCCCAATTTGGACATTTTCACTTAGGGGTGTACTCACCTTTGTTGCCAGTGGTTTAGACATTATTGGTGTTGAGTTATTTTGAGGGGACAGCAAATTTACACTGTTATACAAGCTGTACACTCACTTTTTACATTGTAGAAAAGTGTAATTTCTTTAGTAGTATTGTCACATGAAAAGTTATAATAAAATATTTACAAAAATGTGAGGGGTGTACTCACTTTTGTGAGATACTGTATATACGCATTCATATACTTATAATGTGGACATGTACAGTACATGCACACATTCATCATTTTATTTACAGCATATAAACAAACACATTTTTAAGATGCATGTACTCATTCATACATGTACTCATACTTACATGTACTGTATATGCACAAATGAAGATTCCTATGTTACAACAGAATGCTTCCAAAACAGACTGTAATGTTCTAAGAAACTGCCATGTTATCATAGATTTCAATGCCACTATAAATTGCCATGTGACAAAAAAATGCAATGTTACAAGAGACTGTTGTCATGATACCACAGACTGCCATGTTTCTACATATAGCAATCCCAAGAGACTGCCATATTGCTCAATCCTACTATATCCCCAAGTTCTGCTGGCACAAGAAACGACCATCTTTCAAATGATCACCACATTAAAAGAAACTGAACTCAAACAGTCTAAGAAGTTCTCAGATCCTGCCTCCAGTGTAAGAAGACAATGCCCTTTTTGGCTCCAACTGCAACTTCAAGGTTCCCAGGCATCTCCCGTGGCTCCATTGTGTGTGCTATAATGTTATGTCCAGCTACAGAGGATGCCTACAACTTCTACAATTTCAGTGGTGTTAGGAGCTTCATAGAGAGCTGGTAGTGTTGTCATTGCAGAAGCAGGTTTAACCACTTGCCGACCGCCCACCAACGTTATACGTCGGCTGTTTGAAGAGGGATATCGTTGTTATGGCAGCAGCTAGCTACCATAACCCCAGTATCCTCTTCAAGAGCAGGCAGTTGGCTTTCAGATAAAAGTGGTCTCTGCGGCGGATTCACCACGAGATCACTTTATCATGACAGGAGGGGGCACCCCCTCCCATGGCTCTCCGATGCCCTAAGCCGCTTACCGGAGCCGTGGCGGCAGAGGTGATCGGGTCCGCTCTCCTCCTCCATCTCCTGTGGTATGGAGCCGAGTGAGGGGAAGATGGCCCCTGCGCGGCTCCATAACATTGCAGGGCAGAAGCGACGTCTCAAAACGTCACTTCCCCCCATAGCTCTTAAAGGGACATTTTTTTTTTATTATTGAATGTTAGTGTAAATATGAGATCTGAGGTCTTTTTGACCCCAGATCTCATTTTTAAGAGGTCCTGTCATGTTTTTTTTTTAATGTATTACAAGGGATGTTTACATTCATTGTAATAGGAATAAAAGTGACACAATTTTTTTTTTAAAAGAACAGTGTAAAAATGAAAAATAAAAAGTAAAATAAATAAATAAGAATTTTTAATTTTTTTTTTAACACCCCCCCCCCCCGTCCTGCCAAGCTTGTGCACAGAAGCAAACGCATACACGAGTAGCACCCGCGTATGTAAACGGTGTTCAAACTACACGTTAGGTATCGCAGCGATCGTTAGAGCAAGAGCAATAATTATAGCTCTAGAGCTTCCCTGTAAAATGTGCAACCTGTAGTATTTTTTAAACATCGCCTATGGGGATTTTTAAGGGAAAAAGCTTGTCGCCATTCCACGAGCGGGCACAATTTTGAAGCGTGACGTGTTGGGTATCAATTTACTCAGTGTAATAACATCTTTCACAATATAAAAAAAAAATTGGGCCAACTTTACTGTTGTCTTATTTTTAATTTAAAAAAGTGTATTATTTAAAAAAAAAAGTGTGCTTGTAAGACCACTGCGCAAATACAGTGTGACAGAAAGTATTGCAACGACCTCCATTTTATTATCTAGGGTGTTAGAAAATATATATATAATGTTTGGGGGTTCAGAGTAATTTTCTAGCTAAAAAAAATGTTTTAAACCAGTAAACATCAAATCTCAAAGCGAGGCTCTGTCCTTAAGTGGTTAAAGATGGTCATGGTTTTGGGGGGGGGGGGGGGGCTGGTAGCGAAAAGTTTTTGTACTTGTGCATACTTATTGTTATGTCTTTTATATATTTGCAGATTTAACTTTGCAATAAGTAATAAAAAGAGTGTAAAGTTTTCTTTTGGAGAAGGGGCAACATTTGTAATTGTTCTCCATAAAGTTTGGGAAGAAAATCCTGTACACAGAGATTACTTGGGATTCTACACTCTGAATGACCATGCATTTTCTGAAGAAGTCCATGGACTGTTAGGTAAGGGATTGTTTGTTCACAGCTTCTTATATATGTTGATTGTCCTGATTGCTATAGCAGTAGCCATAATGCTATTAAACTTTTAGTAAACTAAAGGAACAAAATCAGCAAATATATGTGAAAACAGTTGAAAAGACCACTCAATTATATAATGCTAATGAGAAGGAGCAACTACACACCAACATCAATACATGAATCATTCCACATGTGCCTAGTTTAGAGAGGCACAGTGATAGCATAAGCAGTCCTTCTTTCCAGGTCTCAATGGTTTGTTCTTCTTTCATGTAGCGGAAAGAAGGATCTGCAGTAAACCTGCCATGTGGTTGACTGGTATGGTTGAGTGGTATGGTCAAAGGGCACATTAGGTTAACTTTTGATTCAGTGCTTTTTCTTTTGTGGATTTATTCCAGGAAATAGATAAAAGGCTAAAGCTTATTTTTTTAAATTCCAACAGAGGGTAGGGATACGACGACTGTCTAGGTACATATTTTTGGAGTATTACAAAGTGTTGGGTATAAAAAATGTAATTTATAAGTTAAATTTTTTGAAAAGTTGATACAACTTCAAATGTCACCAAACTGTTAATTAACGTGGAACTTTAGTCAGCAAATTAAGTCCTGATAGATCAGTTCATGCTGGCCCATTTTGCAGGTATAGCTATGTAAAAAAAGTAAAAATAAAGGCCTATCGTTTTTAAAATCCAGTAATGCACTGTCTCATGCTGCTCTGCACAGCCTCAGTTTTCCTGTATTCTCGGCACTATGCCGTAAATCGGAGTGGTGTCTCACTAGATGCCAATCTGCTGACAGCCTCCAGATTGACTGCTGCTGAAAGGGGGCGCAAGTAACATGATTGACAAAGACTGTGCCATGGAAGGAAAGATTAGTGAGGAAGAAAAGAAAAGCAGGAGAGGTGTCAGGGCAAACTCTGCTGCCAGAGAGACACAGAAGTGTTAAACTTGCAAGAATAGTGTTTATCCTAACTTCCTGATTTTCTCTCCTTTAGCAGCACTATAAGCCTCAGCACTATCAGTTACTGTAGGCTTCCCCTCTAGCTGGCTCAAGACATAAAATCAAGACTGGAAATGCACACATTTTAATTTCAGAAAGTGACATATAGTTTGTGAGACTAAAGCCAGGAACACACTAGATCGGGTGCAGGCTGCAATACTGTTCAACAGAAGCCGGTTGTGAGACTGGCTTCTGTAGAACAGACAGCTGTACACACGGGCCAAAAGTCATCAAGTATCTCATGCACAAAACGCGCAGCCGGGCCGCCCTGCTGCAGTATATGTGTGGTGGGTGGTCTGGAAGTGGTTAACTACAAAATCTTAGTGAATTGAACACTTGCACAATTGTTACCGTTAAGTGAATCGACCCCTTTGTCTTTTAAAAATCTCACTGTCATATACTGTATACTGTATACTGTATATATATATATATATATATACTGTGTGTGTGTGTATATATATATATATATCCTTTCACCTAAATGTGAAATCATCCCTGATTAGGTGAACATTATCTAAAAAGCCCTAAAATCTCTTGCTAATCCAGTCTACATATTATATGAATTCTGTCATATGAATGAATTATGGTATATTTTCTTTTTTTTAATTATATAATCTTTATTTATTTTCTTCGTTATCGTACAAAATACATTCTCAACTTACATAATACATACATTTCAGTAAAATCCATTTCTCACACTTTACTAGCAGTACCCTTCAACCTTTAACTTAACCTTTAACTCCCTTTATCCATCCTATGGTATATTTTCTAAAAGAGTTTTAGAGTGATTTATAAATTAAATTATTCTGTTTAATCCTAAAGGACAATTTTTTCATGGAGTCGACTATGAAATTTCTGATATTCATAGCACCGATGACCCCAACAAACCAGATGCCACCATGAAAGTAAAGAATAAGCTGCTAACTGTGACAAGGTAAAAGAATGGTTCCTTCCTGGCCATCTTAATGTTTATTCCTGACCAAAACCTTTTTTTTAAGGGTTAAGTAAATGTTTTAGATAGATAGATTATGGTTAGGTAACTTCAATTTCAATTTTTTATTGATGTCTGTGTCCTTGCAGCACAGAATAACCCTCGCTATTTGTCCTGGCAACCATGTTTACTGGGAACCAAATTGATGGAAATTCCAATATTTTAAGGTTTTTTTACTGGAG
This sequence comes from Lithobates sylvaticus, assembly GCA_028564925.1. Lineage (NCBI taxonomy): Eukaryota > Metazoa > Chordata > Amphibia > Anura > Ranidae > Lithobates > Lithobates sylvaticus. The sequence goes on along the minus strand of CM053032.1, from coordinate 70,927,791 downwards.
AGAGTATATTTCAATGGGAATGCCTATTTTGGCAACCACTATAGAGAGTTCCTCTTAGTTCCTGCTTTGTCTCCAGGAAGGGAAAACTCCATGAAGGGAAATCTTCCCAAGGGGACACATGCAGAAAAGGAAATCTCACAGGTTTTTAACCATTCCCTACTTTATCCAAAAAACAAAAAATGTTGAGTTTAATTATACTTTAAGGGTACATGTAATTTTGGTTTCTTGATGATAATAAGGGCGGGTGTTTAAGGATGATAACAATAATTAGAAATGACAAATGATTGGATCACCTATGGGAAGGTGAAGTTCCACTGTGGTGAGCACACATATGTTAATATTGAATGTGAACTCAATATCTTTACAATACAAACACGTATGAATGTGCTTAAATGTAAATAAATAAGCAAATGGTGACCACAGGATCATATATAAACCACCTATATAAGTGCTCATAGAACAGAAAAGCAGTGTTAATAGACAAAATACAAACACCCTAAATTAGTGTTATTGAAACATGAAAATCTATAAACAGTGATGGTTGTATATGTATAAATATCAGGGAGCATAGGATGCTATATAAATCCCAAAGATGAACATAATGACATCTAAAAAGCCGTTCACAAGGAACTACAGTGAGTGGTTGGAACGAAAATTCACTCAAACTATATCTGACATGTGCAATTACTGCTAAAGCACACACACACAAAATGACTTCCTATAGTGCTTGCTATAGTGGGAGAGCTACATAGGGATGCCCCAGTGCACAGTTTGTACTGAACGCTCTCTTGATTGACCTACTTACTACACCTCCTTCTTTTACTGACTGCCTTTCATTATGAACACAATTATTTAGTACATAATAAACAGAGCGGTAGGGGTTACAGTCTTTTTGGCAAAGCTATGCAGGAAAGAAGCTCAGAATCAGTGCAGAGCACACAGTCACTTTCTTATGTATCCTTGTACTTGCTCATGTCACATCACAGATTACATGACTATTTGCAGGGGACTATGCTCTGCACTGACCCCCAAAAGCTGCCAATTACGGTCTGTCTTAATTTGTTCATTCACACTAAAATATACCTTTTGCTTAAAAACATTTATAAATGATTATCAAAGCTGCAGGGACTACATAGCCATTCAAGCAAAATATATTATCCATTCCTTTATAACTTAACATAACATAATAACGTTATATTAAAAAAAAACTGTAATTTAAAATAATATGTAATCACTTTTGTATTTCTGTGTATGTCCCTTTTGTGGAGATTATACTTCATTTCCTATAGTCTCTGGAACAGGACATGAGAGATGATCCCTCCATAAAATGCACAAGCCGCAAAGAAAGAACCTTTTTATTTGCATGAGGAAGATTAGAACTTCTCTTGGGATTTTGTTTACTGTCTGTGATGCAGTTAAAGTGGTGGGACACCCTGAAAACGCATGCGCAGTAGTCCGCGCGCCGACTCGCGCATGTGCAGTACGAAACGTGAAGCCGTTTCCCTTACTGAGGATGGCGACGCTGGATCTGGATCGCCGAGGGACATCTCGGCCTCCACGAACGACATCGTGAGCGCCCTGGGAGGGTAAGTGTACTTATTAAAAGTCAGCAGCGACTTTTTTTTTAGCTGCTGACTTTTAATTTTTTTTTTTTCAGGTGAAACACAGCTTTAACAAGATTCCCCTCCCTGTGAAGGCACTTGAGCATGAAGTGATGGCACGGCCAGGCTCTTTTAAAAAAGAGACACCTTGTACCTGGAACTCTTCCTTGTACTGCTGTCACAGGAAGAGGGGGGAACAGCGAGTGGCTGCAGCAGTAAGAATATGTTACATGTTCCACCCTGAAAACGGGTGGAACATGTAACATGTTCCCAAAGGTGAACTTACCGTATATACTCGAGTATAAGCCGAGTTTTTCAGCACATTTTTTTGTGTGCTGAAAATGCCCCCCTCGGCTTATACTGGAGTCAAGCAAATATTTGGTGTGCAAACCCAATGGAACATGCACCACGACATATGTTGTAGTGCTGGTTCCACTGGGTTTGCATACATTGTGGGTTCCTAGCACCAAGTGGCCCCAAGATATGGGGCCCCAAAGTCGGTCAATTGTGTCCATCTGCAGCAATGTCATTTCGGGCCCCTTTGGGTTCAGAGACCCCAAATTTTGGCTGCAGCTAGGGGGCATATTGGAATCCTAGATGCCCCCGAACTTCAGAGTTTGAAGTTCGGGGGACCTATGGCTGCAAATAAATGCCCCCTAGCTGCAGCCAAAATTTGGGTCCCGAAATGACATTACTGCAGGTGGACACAGTTGACCGACTTCAGGGCCCTGTATCTTGGGGCCACTTAGTGCTAGGAACCCCATATTTGGATATGTTGTAGTGCTAGTTACATTAAATTTGGGGTTCTTATCACCAAGTGGTCCCGAGATACGGGGCCCCAAAGTCGGGTCGGAAAATGTCAAGTACTTTTCTGCAGCAGAGAATGACATTTTCTGAACCAACTTTGGGGCCCCGTATCTCGGGGCCACTTGGTGCTAGGAACCCCATATAGCCTTTAAAAAAAAAATTCCTTTTAGCAGTTAAAAGTAGTCTATGTTTTGCAATACAACTGTGCCACGAATACTGCTATGAACTTGCTAAAGAGAAGAGATGACTTAAAAAGCATTTATTTACTAAAACTGAGGGCAAAATCTGGTCCAGCTCTGCTTAGAAACCAATCAGCTTCCAGGTTTTATTGTCAAAGCTTAATTGAACAAGCTGACGTTAGAAGCTGATTGGCTACCATGCAAAACTGCACCAGATTTTGCAGTTTTAGTAAATAAACCCCACAGTTTTCATTCATTGTTGTGATTATTTTCATTTCAGGGGTATACAAAGAGACTACAGAGATGGCAACACTGATAACAGTGAGGTTCCTTGTTGGTTTGTACATCATAATGCAGAAGGGCTGATTGATGGAAGCGCTACAGATTACATTGTACAAGATATCTTCAGCATTGTTTAAAACGATATACATTTCAGCTCCTGCTGTATGATTCAGTATTGTCTTCTGTTAGACCCAATGATCTATCAAGATTCTATGTACTGAGTTAACAAGACCAATGTAAGAAAGCTTTTTAATAACTCTGATCAATGCTGTGACCTTGTTACCTATGTTATCTATACCCTGCTGTGTCATGTAAATGCTGTTATTAGTGCAGAAATTGCCTCACAGTGGTACAGCAGAGCGCATGCTGTTTTTAATGCTCTTCTGATACCACCAGGAATTGTTCCTACACTGTCTGCGACAGCTACAGTATTTTAAGCTGGCCATAGATGAGTATTTTTTTTTGTTCAGTTTTTTTTTTGTGGGCTGAGCGAATTTTTAATTTTACTGATTTCTGCATCCACCTCGCTTGTGTAGATGGAGGAATCTCTCCACTGTCAGCAAGACTTGCTGCTGTCAGAATACACTGATCAGCAGGTGCAGGGAATTGGATGCAGCTTCTGATCAGCAAGAGTTTTTTAGAATGTCCCTCCAACAAAAGTCGATCAAGGGACAGCCACCTGCTGATCAAAATTTGTCCCATACCGGCTGAACTGGATTCAATCTACGCCCAGCTTAAGACATGATGCTCAGCTGGCTGAGTGACAATTTAAGTATAAAACTTACTAAATAAATATATTTGTACTAAGTTTGTGTTTGTGTTTGTGTGTTTCATGTACATATAGTAAAATTTTTAAGCGCAAGTTGAAGTTGAATTCCAGTTTGTATTTCTTAAAAAAATACCAAACAACTAGCATAAGCACCTGAATGTGTAAATACATCACACTCCTATAATCTCCTATACAGCAGTATTCATACTGGGATAGGGAGGAGCAGCCATTAAAAGCTAATCAGACTCTGCTGCATGCACAGGAGTTCACGGGGACCATGCAGATGGGAGGAAAGAGAAGAGTTGAGGATCTACCCCATTTTTTCTGCTCTTTCAGAGTCACCTACCCCTTATGGTGGGTAGGTGACACAACCTTAAAACTATCAGAGAGAGTGCTGTCACCTTCCCGACTGTGTTGTCTGGCAGAATTGTATATCACAGAGGTGGCTGGACAGAATTACAAATCCTGGGAGATACGGCAGTTCACTTTTGTATATTTCATCTGCTTTTTTTAAACTGATTAATTTTTCCCATGTAGGACTTAGAACAGGTTCACTAATATGCCAACCCCCTAGCTGCACAAAAGTAACCTCCCGTTGCTCCCTCGCTACTCCACTTTTTTTTGTTTTGGGGAACATATCACTTATTTCTCTCCCTCCCTTGTGACATTTGGAGTGGTGACAGGCTGCCCAGGCCTAGCTCTGTCACGTGGGGCAGGGAGGGAATCCCCATTCCTTTGTAAGCTGCAAGACAAGACTTTTCAAATATTATAATGGAAATATGTTGTGTGATTGGGTTAGATGCAAAGGGTTTTTAAGTGGCGAGCAGCTGCAATAGAGGAATGAGGCTGTGTGTCCCAGTCCAGACAGGAGGATTGGCTATCCCTTGGAGTAGTCTGTGCAGTGCTCTTGTCTGCTGAGCCATCAGTGGTAAATAACAGAGCAGGGCACTGAGAGAATGTATTCTCCACTAGCATGTGTGATGCCATTTAAGGTGCTGACTTTTGGCCCATGCTGTGTGGCAGTGCCATCTTTGTTTTCCCATCACTGTCAGTTTTCTGGCTTTGCCTTTAAAAAAAATGGACAATGTCTAGGCAAGGGAATCCCTTTTAGTTGTTGGGTTTTCGCTGCTTTGTGGCATGAGACAAGAAGCTAAAAAAAAAAAAAAGGCCAATATCTCCGGTTTCATTTGTGTGTTGGTACAGGGCTCAGTTTGGATGCTTCTTTATTTTGCCATTACCAGCTGAGTTCTTAAACAGAGGAATTTTAGGTGGCAAGCATTAGCAGTAAGAAATAGTAAAAGGTATTCAAAAGTGTGAAGATTATTCTCATAAACAAAATTAAGCCACACTGATCACATTTTGACAACTGTTTATTAACAAATCAATCACAGAAATAATTTATTAAGAGTTATTTTATTACAATTAGTGCCTTGTCAGTTAGTGTATTTGCTAAAGTAAGAACACTATGTTTATTGTGCTGGTGATAGCATGTGGACACACATCTAAACTATAGGTTTTTCAGTTCATTTAACAGAAAGAATTGCACACTGTGTAATATTTTTACTTTAGTGACCATTCTCTAGAAAATACCTTCACCTTTGCTACTGAAGTTGTGTGTTGAGGTTATAGAGCAAAATGCAACTGACCCTGTACAGTTATGATACCACAGCTGCCTGTGTAGTCCAGCTCTAAAGTGCATCAGTGGGTTTAGGAAAAAGTGCATAGATACATATGCTGCAAACGATGAAATTAAGGAAGTTTGACACTGCCCTTTGTCAATCATAAAGCTATTAGGTAATTTGGAAGGGTAGTGTTGTAGGGTCACACTGAACACTTATAAACTATTGGCCCTGGGAGTTAGTGGGCTATAGTAGCTATCAGTCCCAGGAATGAACAAGTGGGTGGCTGTCCTATGGTGGCATAAAGTGATTGTCCATTTTGGGGAGCACCAACCCTTGAAGAGAGGGTCCATAGGTGGCTTTCAGGTGCTAGCTAGGTGTATTTAGGTTTCGTTTATTCCCAGAAGGAAGGTTAATAGATGCATTTTACTTTAAGGCCACATTGCCACCACGCTCCAGAGGCAAAAGCCCCCTCCCCCAAAACCATGATGCAGAAGCAGAAAAGGAGACATATTATGGCAAATTACCAAAATGTATTACTTTATAGCAGAGAATATAAGTTAAAAATATTAAAAGTGATAGTCTAGAGGTAATAACTCTCTCTGCAGCTTTGAACCTCCCCTCCTCCTTCCCCAATCTTTGCACACCCACATCTTATGCATGAAACTTTCTGCCAATATGTCAGTAGGCTTAGATATTTTATCTGCTAGCAATGTCGTACTTCTAGGTAAACTGCATGGAGGAACATATGATACTTCCAAACCTTTAATACTGGAAGAACCAAGTACAGTGCCTATCCTCCTCTTTTTTAGCTTTATTTTACTTATTAATGCGGTTTCAACCCATTCCCTTTGATAAACAGCAGTTGCCTCAACGCAAACTTAAAATGTTTTAAAGGTGTTTACAATACACAACTATGAGTGTTTTAGCTTTTCCACAAGTAACACATTTTAATATATAAAATCAGGGCGCATTAGCTATAATTAATAAAAAACAGTGCTTCAGTGTTTATCAGGCTCAGTTTCTCCACTCAAATACATAGTATTTTTAAATGTAGTTACATTTTTTAAAACAAAAATGTAGTGTGTAAATTGCCACAAGTAGTAAGTTACATGGCAAACCAAGGTTTTTTGTTTATATCCTAGGTTCACGTGTCTCTTCCGGCACTTTACCAATAAGGCCAAGGTTGTGCAGGTTGAGAATGGAATCCGCAATTATCCGTGCAGTTCTCTTTTGGTATCCACCAGAGGTGACCATTAGGATAGGAATAGAGCGACTCCTGGCAATGCTGAACACAATTTCATCCCTTTTTATAATGCCCTAAATATTAAATAATAAACAGACTTAGTAGATAAAGCAGATCTATACTTCATCTAAGTACCACATACTGAAACATTATTTAATTCATTTTTAATATTCAAAACAAACTCACTCATCTATCTATCTCTCCATGCTTTATTTTGTTCAGAAATCACTTTGAACCCCCCCCCCCCCCCCCAGCATTTCTGGCTGTGACCATCTTGAGTTAGGGCAAATGATTCATGTATCATTTACTTCCTGCAATCCATCTGTCCTTAGCTTAGACATGCAGGCTGAAGGCAGTGCTTAGCTGAGAAAACCCCTTGTCCTCTCTTGAAGACTCCTGGGATCTATGACATGATTTGCCTAGGTCTGGAAACCAGGAAGTAACTGAAGAAATGTAAAACATTTTTTAAAGTGGTTGTAAACCCTTATATATACCCAGTGGAGCGACTGGCCTCAGGTGATACACAGAAATTAATCCTGCTACATAAGTTGTACCTGTACCTACAGCTATTCAAAGTCCAGAATGTATAAAGCTGGTCTGAGGGTTCAGGCGGAGAGCTGAAATTACACACTGCAGAGAGAGAGCTCTCCGAGAGCTGATTGGAGGGAAGGGACCCCCCCCCCCCCCCTTCACACAGCACACAGGAACAGATTTAAGGCTGTTAATCACAAGCTGTGTGCTGGAGTTCCCTCTCCTTTCACCTTTTTCCTCCTCTCAGGAAAACCTTTGGAGTTTTTTTTCCGACGGGAAAACCGTCGGCATTACACATATGTAATTTTGTATCCAGCATGACTGCATTTGAACAATAAAATAGTTCAAGTGGACTCTAAATGCCTATGAAGAAATCTCTAGAGGGTAGATAATCTACTGATCATTTTTGTGTGCTGAGCATTCTAGTGGATTTGCTATGGGAATATACAACACCAGTAGTCTGCAGTCAGCTATCAGGAAATGGTTTGTAATACTTAGCATACTGTATATACTGCTGTACACTATCTAATATCATGCAAGTTTATATGTGATGTGTGTGTATTATAGTAGAAATGATAACACTTACTTGAGGGGAAATGGAGAGACCTCCAAGTGGATCTCCATCCAGTATATCAGTCCCTGCATTGTAGACTATTACATCTGGGGTCACCTCATTTAGAGCTCCTTTCACATGTGTTTCCACTTTCTCTAGGTATTCCTTGTCCTCTGTGCCCCAGTCCAATTCAATCTTCCTTTTTATTGCTCCTGCATAGTTTCGAAAAGTGAAACCATGAATCATGTTTTAAAAGAGAGATTCCTCCTGAAAGTCTTACAGCTACCAATATTCTACCTGAATTTTCTAACCTACAATAAAAGCATAGTCAGAATCTAACCGCTTACTATGAAAACTTCCACTATTTTTACCATCTAACCCTGTCTACTAAAATTCAGCATACAAAATTTCTATTGTTACTAATATTACTAAATCAGATTTGAGCTCTTTAGATCAGCATTGATTGTAAATGTGTAAAGTAAATCTAGACATTCATGATCAGATTATCTTCAAAGTAGTATTAAACCCTCAGTATTTTTATATATACATCTACTTTAAAAACTTACTGTATAGTTGATGCATTAAAGCAGACATCCCCTCATGGTAAACTGCCAACATTAGGTATATTAATATAGTAGAACACATGAATATTGTTATTTGCCCCTTTTAAGAGTAAGTAAATTCCTGTGCATAATTTGTACCTATAGGTAATATAATAAGGCTTACCTATATATACTGTAAATGTATCCTAAATGTACACCGTTTAGGAGATATTTAAATTACATGCAGCCGATTATGTAATCGGTGCATGCGTTCTGAAGGACAGCCACCTGTGCCGTAAATGACGGTTCCCCCGCGCATGCGTGATGTCATCGCGGCTACGGCCAGTCACAGAGCCGGAGTCCGCAAACCCGGAAGGAGTACCGGGATAAGGTGGATGCTGCCTCCAGAGGTTACATCGCATCACTGGAGAGCTTAGTTTTCAAGTTTTCAAGTCAAGTTTCATACTAGCACATTATGCCTTCACCTTGCAGGTGAAAAAAAAAAAACACACACACACACACACACCCACACAACAACCAGCAGTTTACAACCGCTTTAATGTCTGTTTGCTGATCATTTGCCCTGTCCACTACATTCTTGAAATCCCTTGTTGCCATTTTTAAAATATACATAGTCGATGGCGGACTTCTTGTTCTTTGGGCTGGTCCACTGTTGCCACCCACACCATACACTTTATGAGATATGGTGTGGTTTGTTTTTAGGCATCATTATGCCACCTGACACTCTCATTGCTAAAGCCATGGCAATGTATAAATACTAACAAACCATGCTAGATTGTCTGAAATGCATGCACAAACCCCAGAGCTGCCTCCTTTTAGTTTACACATCGCCATGGCTTCAGGAACTTTTTCCTTGTTACGTCATGAGATTTTGCAAAATCTTGAGATATGATGCAGTTTATACCGGAGTGCACCTTGGAAGACTGATGATGTAGCCTTCCCAGGGGAAGCTGGCTACACCACCAGTGTCCCAGGAAAGGCAAAAGTAAAAGAAGTGTAAATTTTCTGAAATAAAGTTAGTTTTACATAGGACTATTCTCTCTACTGTTCAGCATGCAGAGCTGCATGCTGACGTGCTTTTTAAGTTTGAGGGGAAGGTTCCCTTTAATAACAGCTCAAAAGATCTCTACTGTAATATCAGATGTGGCTTAAGTTACATTAGTGACATTACTTACGTTTTGCCATAGTATCTCCAGGGTAAATATGACGATTGTACACATCCATAATGTAGACCCTTTTATCATCAATGAAATCTCTTTCATGTCCATTTCCCTGTTGTCAGCCATGGTAAAATTAGTCTCAGAAATATAGTGGATCAAAAAAAAAAAAAAGTAACATATGCATTTAATACAAGTATATCACACTGTGCAAAAGAGTATAGTTCATTCAAACACATCAGGCAGGCTCCATGATACCATCAATGGCGTCCCTAGGGGGGGGGTCCAAAGGGGGCCCTGACCCCCCCCCAAAAAAAAATTATGCTGTGCCCCACCATGTGCCCCCCCCCCCCCCCAAAAAAAAAAAAAAAATATTTTTTTTTTTTATTTTTTTTTACAAAAAGGCAATGTCTTTTTGTTTGCATTCGTAGCGGATGTGCCACATCTTACTCAGGCCACCGCTGGAGAAACACAGTCTCTATTGAGAGGGCGAGTATCCTTCTAGCCTAGACCAGTGGGTAAGTGTGTGCACTGCAGTACACTGTAATCACTTAACTGCATTATCTCCATCCCTTCTCTTCCCCATCTGTCCCTCCCCCTCTCCTGTTCTTTCAAGACCATCACAACTTACTTTCACTTTCAGTTAGGCAGGTAATAGACTGTGCAAATTTCTTTCCTGCATCCACAGAGTGCAGGAAAGAAACTTGCAAGATCCCCCCATCAACACAGACAATGGTGACAGGGGAATATCCTTCCCGCCCAGCAATTGTATTCTCCCAACAAACAGTCATTATCACTAGTGGCTATAACAAACACTAGTGATAATCATAAGAGTATCTGGCAGGCTGGTTGTTCCCACTTTGATCGATCAACTTGGTACATTCAGCCTGCTCATTAATGGTTCAAATCTCAGCCAGTTCCTGCTGAACCAGCTGAGATTTAAACTGCCTATGGCTGGTCTTAGCACTTAGGCAGTCCATATAAACAATTATAGGTGGATGGGGGAATCCTCCCAGTATGGACCAGTGGTGGAACTACCAGGGTTGCTGTCCTGTCCCGGCTATTCACAGTGCTGATCTCTGTCTCCATGGCAGCGGCGGCACATTGGAGTGCTGGTTACTTTATGGGCCAGCACAATTTGTACAGGAGGGCCAGCACAATTTGTTGTTAGAGATGGGCTGGGCATGTTCAAAATCCCACATGCCCGAGCCCGCCAGGAAGCCCACACTGCACAGCGTTAATCACAGGCAGTGAGACCTTTCTCGGTCCGCAGCTGCACAGATCAGGAATGTCTCAGTGCCTGTGATTAGCCGTGTGCAGTGTCGGCTTCCTGGCGGGATCGGGCATGTGGGATTTCAAACACACCCGAGCCCATCACTAATGGTTGTAGAGTAGACAGTTGACCTCCCTGCAGGTTGCTTAGCAGCAGTGCAGCCTTCTCTTACATGCTGATCGTGATGCAATCCAGGTGATGCTCCTAGTCAAATCCTAGTGTTAAATATCATAGTGAATTTATTGATCAAAGCACACACCTTACAGGCATAGAGCCCACACCTTACAGGCATAGAGCCCACATGGCTGCTGAACATACGATTGATGTGGTTGTACTCTTGATGCTAATAAATACTGTGTTTATTAGATCTGACTGGGAGCATCACCTGGATCACATCCAGATCAGCGTGTCAACAGAGAAGGTGATACAGCATTACTGCTGCTAGGTGACGAGCTGGGGGCTCGGCTCTCTACAACCAATAGTGCCAGCCTTCCTCTGCATGCACCCATGTCACCAGCACTAGGTCCTAATAGACTGCCGTCGCTGCCAAAGAGACAGATGCCAGACCAGCACTGTCAATAGCAGGGGCAGGACAGCAAGAGGAGTCTGGGGAACACCACAGCGGCAGAACACCAAGGCCCGGTGGCAAGACAACCTTTGCAACCCTGATAGCTCTCCCACTGCTTTGTACCCTTATATTTTCTTGGTATGCTGGTGACATATATCTCTTGTTATCTGCCACCTGGGGGATCGCAGTAAAATTGCATTTTATAGTTGCCCCCCTAATTTTGTCCCTGTCCCCCCATGTGCCCCCCCTAAATATGAAAGCTGGAGACGCCACAGGATACCATAGACAAATATCAAATCAAATAATGATGTGGTACCTATTGTCTCTTTCATCAGCTATAAACCTTTACTAAAAAAATAATTCTTGCACCAACTTCTATCTTTATAATAGTTGAAGAAGCTCTTTATGGAGAATTGCCTTTTAATAAAAGAGACTTCCTAATGTCAAAGAAATACAGAACAAGAGCTTTCACTAGTTGCACAAAAGTAAAGGGGTGGTACTTTACAATATATTATACAATAACCATATTTATTGTCAGGTATTTTGCACAGTTTGTCGGTTTACCTTTCCAAGCTAAACCAGTTCAAAAATGGGAAAAATAGAGAAGAGGATAAAAATTAAAACTAAACGCTTTGGCCAAAATCTGGGCTCCCGGTTGGTTTAGGAATTTAAAATAGATCTAAACCCAATCACTAAAACCTCATGCTGTTACTTCAAAAGTTGTTTTCAGTCAAATCTCCAGCTTCCAAAAGTATACCTGGTGGCCCTGCCATAAAGGTCCTTATTCTGGCACTTCCTGTTATAGGGTGACAACTGTCTTCCAGTCCTGATCCTACATTGTCACTGTGTCACATGTACTCCTGGTGAAAGGCCCACCATTGCATTATCAGAAAACTAGTCCAGAGCAGTGGCTTTCAGCAGATGTTGAAGTGAGTGCATGAAAACAGAAAGTGGCTGAAAATGATACATATTTAGTTTATGATAAATTGCTTTAATCTTTCACCTAAATTTAATGTTGCAAATGAAACACAAGTTCACAGTTTCATTTGAATTTGACATATCCATGTTAGAATTTCTGTTTTCATTATTACCTGTAAAAATATGCTCAATGAGAACACAAACAGCATCTGTTAGAGGTTCTATCCCTTAAAGTCTCCTAATAAAGGTACTTTTCTTGCTGCCTTTGTTCCAACTGTAGATATTCTTATTATGTCTAGTCTTGGCGACACAATAGATTATTGCAGAAAAAAATGTCCTCAATGTGGACAAGACAATAAAAAAATAAAATAAAATAAAACTTGACAGAGGTGCTAATCGGTATTAGTAATACAAATTCATACTAGCAGTCACAAATATGTTTAATAAAAGGATAGTTGCATGTTTCAATAAAGCACAGTTAGTTATAATTTTTCTATAAGCACCCTGGCAAAATTTCACAGATCAATAAATTATCACAGTGGCAGAAAACGTCTCAGTATGACTGCATATTTGCTCCCCATGGAGTTCTATGGGCCCATTAACTGACACAAGAGGTGGTTTGTTGATGGGCCTATAGACATTACTGGGGGGTAAAAGTGCAGGCGCAACTGGCACTATGTGTACTAACTGTAAGTAATCTATGGGGGTCTATTTATCAATCTTTCACTCAGGATTTACACAATTTTCACCCAAGATCAGCACTTTTTAAAAAATTATAATTGCATGAATCTTGGGTGAAAATTATGTGTTGGAATCTATGCCTCCGTTAAGATCAGATTTTTACCTTGTACACATAGAGTATACCATTTATAAACTCTTAAAATGTAAGTATTTGTGTGTAAACCTTTTATATAAAAACATTTTAAATTTAGTGTTTAATAGACCTTTAACCACTTAATGACCACCCTATAGCAGATCTGCTACAGGCTGGCCGTTCTTTGCAGAATCACATAATAATTTTTTTTTATATATATATATATATACACATACATACACACACACACACATACATACAATTCTGCCCTTCCGCCTAGGGAACGAGTGCCGCTTCTGCTGTGATTAGTCACAGCAGAAGCCGACCAGCAGGTGCCGGCCAATGGATGTCCGCTGGAACTGGCCGGAGCTCTGCCTATGTAAACAAGGGTCCGTTCTGACAGGGGGGAAGTGATGAATTTCCTTTCCTTGCAAAGCAGGGAAGAAAATCCAGCACATCATTTAGTGAAAGCACCTCACAGTACACAAAAACACTAGTTAGCCACACATTTAACCCTTTGATCGCCCTAGATGTTCAACCCCTTCCCAGTCAGTGTCATTAGTACAATGACAGTGCAATTTTTTTTAGCACCGATCAGTGTCACTGGTTCCCGTGTGTCGGTTAGTGTCTGATTGTCGATGCAATATCGCAGTCCCGCTATAAGTTCCTGATCAGTGCCATTACTAGTAAAAAAAATAAATTCCAGTATATATCCCATAGGTGGTAGACGTTATAACATTGCGTAAACCAATCAATATACGCTTAGTGGGATTTTTTTTTTTACCAAAAATATGTAACAGAATACATATTGGCCTAAATTTATGAAGAAATTTTATTTATTTTTTACATTATTTTTTATTGGATAGGTAAAAAAATATTGTTTTTCTTTCAAAATTGTCTTTTTTTTGTTTATAGTGCAAATTTTTTTTTATAAAAAAACAGTGGTAATCAAATACCATCAAAAGAAAGCTATATTTGTGGGGGGGGGGGGGGGGGGGGAAGACACACATTTGGGTACAGTGTTGCATGACCACGCAATTGTCAGTTAAAGTAAAGCAGTGCCGTATCTCAAAAAATGGTCATGAAGGGGGGGGGGTAAATCTTCCAGAGGTCAAGTGGTTAATAACAATATATACAATAATATATTACAGTATACAATTATATATATATATATATATATATATATATATATATATATATATATATATATATATATATATATATCACACACACACGCACACACTGTATCTCACAAAAGGGAGTAAACCCCTCAATTTTTGTAAATATTTTAATATATCTTTTCATGTGACAGCACTGAATAAATGACACTTTGCTACAATGTAAAGTAATAAGCGAACAGCTTGTATAACAGTGTAAATTTGCTGTCCCCTCAAAATAAATCAACACAAAAGTGAGTACACCCCTAAGTGAAAATTTCCAAATTGGGTCCAGTTAGCCATTCCCCCTCCCCGATGTCATGTGACTCGTTAGTTTTACAAGGTCTCAGGTGTGAATGGGGAGCAGGTGTGTTAACTTTAGTGTTATCACTCTCTCATACTGGTCACTGGTAGTTCAACATGGCACCTCATGGCGAACTCTCTGAGGATCTGAAAAAATAATTGTTGCTCTACATAAAGATGGCCTAGTCCAGTTATGGCGAACCTTGGCACCCCAGATGTTTTGGAACTACATTTCCCATGATGCTCAACTACACTGCAGAGTGCATGAGCATCATGGGAAATGTAGTTCCAAAACATCTGGGGTGCCATGGTTCGCCATCACTGGCCTAGGCTATAAGAAGATTGTCAAGACCCTGAAACTGAGCTGCAGTACGGTGGCCAAGACCATACAGCGGTTTAACAGGACAGGTTCCACTCAGAACAAGCCTCGCTATGGTCGACCAAGGGAATTGAATGCACATGCTCAGCGTCCTATCCAGAGGTTGTCTTTGGGAAATAGAAGTATGTGTGCTGCAAGCATCGCTGCAGAGGTTGAAGGGGTGGGGGGTCAGCCTGTCAGTGCTGAGACCATACGCTGCACACTGCATCAAATTGGTCTGCATTGCTGTCGTCCCAGAAGGAAGCCTCTACTAAAGATGATGCACAAGAAAGCCCGCAAACAGTTTGCTGAAGGTAAGCAGACTAAGGAGATGGATTACTGGAACCATGTCCTTTGGTCTGATGAGACCAAGATCAACGTATTTGGTTCAGATGTCAAGCGTGTGTGGCGGCAACCAGGTGAGGAGTACAAAGACAAGTGTGCCTTGCCTACAGTCAAGCATGGTGGTGGGAGTGTCATGGTCTGAGGCTGCATGAGTGCTGCCGGCACTGGGGAACTACAGTTCATTGAGGGAACCATAAATGCCAACATGTACTGTGACATACTGAAGCAGAGCATGATCCTCTCCCTTCAGAGACTGGGCCGCAGAAGTAACTCTGGGATCGATGTCACCGGTCGGAGCTGTGTATGGGGACCGTTGCGTGGGCTTCGATCTCAGATGAACATTTCATAATGAGCTAGTATGCTATGCATACTAGCTCATTATGCCTTTGTCTTGCAGGTTTTTTTTTTTTTTTTTTATTGGGTTTACAACCACTTTAAGGCAGTGCTGGAAAATAATGGTGGCCACACAAAATATTGACACTTTATGCCCAATTTGGACATTTTCACTTAGGGGTGTACTCACTTTTGTTGCCAACGTTTAGACATTAATGGCTGAGTGTTGGGTTATTTTGAGGGACAGCAAATTGACACTGTTATACAAGCTGTAGACCCACTACTTTACATTGTAGCAAAAGTTTTATTTCTTCAGTGTTGTCACATGAAAAAATATAATAAAATATTTACAAAAATGTGAGGGGTGTACTCACTTTTTTGTATATATATATATATATATATATATATATATATATATATATATACACATATATACATATACATATACACACACACACACACACACACACACATACATACATACACTAAAATGATATAAGGTTAGGAATAGTTCAGTACCTGATGAGCATCCAAATCTATAATTGTTGCCTTGGATATTCCTTCAACACGTTCAAATAAGAACTAAAATATGAAAAATAGAATATGCCTAAGATTTTATAACAGATATTAACAATAGCATGATATTAATCTCTTCACTTAAAGCAGAAGTAAACCCATCTGTAAAACAGTTTAAATTCCAGCACGTGCCGGAAATGTAAGACTCCGATTGGTTGGGCTGTCAACCAAACTGAGAAACCATCCAATGGCTGATGTCATACTCTATCTCATGTGCAGCATCGTGGCAATTGTAGATAAAACAGAGGCAATGATGGCAGCTGCCTTGGCTGAAAACGATAGGGGGGTTTACTTACACTTTAAATGGGCACATTCATTGGGCTGTACTGACCACTGATCATGATGGGGGGGGTCATTTTTGCATGGATGCAAAGCATAGTGTCTGCAGCATGTGTATACCCCTATACAGCTTCTTTTGCAGCTAGGGGGGATGGTAAACTCTGGATCCAATTGCCTATTTTTACCACTCGTACCCAACCACAAGTATAAAGGAGGTTGCAGCTTGCTGTATATTGCAAAGATTAAACAGCATGTCACCATTAATGAGGCTGTGCCACAACTGCCCTACAACCGTATGCAATGCATGTGTTTGCAGTGCGGTGGGTTAGCATTTTCAGGGTTACAACAGGCAGTGAGGAGGTAAAATATCACCTCCTCACCACCTGTCAAATACCAGTAATGATAGCCACACATGGTATCAAGCCATTTCCCCCCTTCTTCCCTCAGAGCTCCCTTACTGGCTTTTAGATCCATGCACCTCCTTCAGAGCCCAGCTCCCCAAACCCACTGACATGCAAATCAACCCTCCTTCAACTGATAGTGGCACTGCAGCATTTTTTCCTTTCATTGCACCACAAATGCAAGGCCATTTTTTACTTTTAGTGACACCACCAGCACAGGGACATTTTCGTCTCTACCACTGTTACACTGGCCCCAATCTATCCTCCACGGGGGATATTGGGGTGGGGGGTGCAGTTTGCAAACTTTGCCCTGGCCTCTGGATGACCTTGTCCCAGCACTGCCTGACAGGTGTTCTAATCCCTCTCCACTCTATCCAAAACGAAAATAAAAGTTTTACACTAAGTTATACTTCGATGCAGAGAATGCATCAAGGTGAAAAAAAATTAAAAACTTGCACCTTAGCATTGGAAAGACACATAAAGAGAGGTAATGGTGCTGCACACTCCAACTATTACAATATGGGAAGACTCCCCCAGGGGGGTTTTCAGGCAGCAAGGTAAATAATTCAAGTAGGTTATATATATATATATATATATATATATATATATATATATATATATATATATTTTTAAATATTTTAATAAAGTATACATAAGATAATACCATGGCAGTTAAAATATGAGCTCTGGTAGGAGACTAAAAAACATTCCAAATACATAAACGGCAAACAGAGAAATTATACATGGCATTACATATCAGAATGTCAGTTGTATAAAATACTGACGCATTTCAACCCCCATATAATTAGGGTCTTCTTCAGAGGATTCGTTTGCTGCAAAAGACATTAAATATACACATGTCAAATTTTAACAGGTGATTCATAAATCATAATATATATGAAATACAAATGTAACATATTTACCTGGTGGGAGGTGTATTCGGAAAGACCCTACTAACCAGAAATCCCTTTAAAAGCTGTCAAAAATTATCCTGCGTGCTCCCACTGGCCAGATGGTACCCCAAAGAAAGATGGCACTCCAAAGAGTACGGCTTACAAGAAGTCACACGTTCAAGTGCCCCCCAGGGTGTGCCAGATTGGGTGGGCAGCACCTGTAGCAGATACCCAGATTGTCATTAAATTATTAAATATGAGCTCTGGTAGGAGACTAAAAAACATTCCAAATACATAAACGGCAAACAGAGAAATTATACATGGCATTACATATCAGAATGTCAGTTGTATAAAATACTGACGCATTTCAACCCCCATATAATTAGGGTCTTCTTCAGAGGATTCGTTTGCTGCAAAAGACATTAAATATACACATGTCAAATTTTAACAGGTGATTCATAAATCATAATATATATGAAATACAAATGTAACATATTTACCTGGTGGGAGGTGTATTCGGAAAGACCCTACTAACCAGAAATCCCTTTAAAAGCTGTCAAAAATTATCCTGCGTGCTCCCACTGGCCAGATGGTACCCCAAAGAAAGATGGCACTCCAAAGAGTACGGCTTACAAGAAGTCACACGTTCAAGTGCCCCCCAGGGCGTGCCAGATTGGGTGGGCAGCACCTGTAGCAGATACCCAGATTGTCATTAAATTATGTATTTAAGGAGAAGTGTACAAACTCCATAAAATGTAAGTTTTGCAAACAGGAGGTCAGAGCATTAACTATATGGATATTATTATATTTTATTTATACTAAGCAGGGGTAAGATTTTAAATCGAAGATGGTCAGAGCAACTAAGTAGTGTTGCATATTAAGGTGGAAAAGGTGAAAGATAGATGAGGAAGAACAAGAGAAGTGATGAAGAGTGAAAAGATGAATAGAGGGGAAAAGGAAGGAAGGGGATGAGTGATAAAAAGGAAAACGCAAGGGGGAGTGAGGAAAAGGGGAAAAAAAAGAAAAAAGGAAGAGAGGGAAAAAGAAAAACCAAATAGATGACTAAGAAATGAGAAGTGAGCGTGACATAGGCAGGTGAGTGTGCACAGAATGTGGCTAGGAAAAGATATAAATGTGTAAAGAGTGATAGAGGATGATGAAACGAGTAGAAGGGTGAAGGAAAACAAGAAGGTGAAACTCATCAAGAACAGGAGGGAAAGAGGGGGGGGGGGGGGGGGCGGAGAAAGGTGTGATGAATGGGAAGGTGAAGGAGTGAAGGGGGTGAGACTAGGGACAGTTGCAAAAGACAGGGAGAAGTGAGTGAAAAGTGGGGGTGGAGGGGACTGGGATAGAAGAAAAGGTAAAAGGACAGGTGAGGCTAGCAAAGAGGTGCAGTGTGGAAAGGGGGAAGGAAGGATGAAAGAAAACAGTGGGAAGGGAAAAGAGATGAGAAATGGGAGAAATGTGAGAAGGAAGGTAATAGAAAGGTGCAAGAGTGATGAATTGTGAAGGAATGAAACAGTATTTAAATGAATCAGAGAATGGGAGTGAAACAAACAAAAAAATGAGTGAATATAAAAAGTGCAAACTAAGTGCCAAACATATATAAATGATTATATTTTTACCTTACTAATAAGATGGTAAAAACATTATATAAGCCAAAAAGGAGTTTCACATAGAAAATCTATGACTCTGTGTATAAACATAGAAAGGAGCCAATAGATCTGTTATAGAGGATAAACACAATGGGTAGATTGTATTAAATGACACATAACCTGGCACAAGATGGCAGGAGCCATGCACGAGCAAATTGTAACTTACTTAAGAAATGCTGAGAGAAGGTCTGACCATCCTGGTGGAATAAAAAGGGATCATCTCAGGATCCACAATCATCCCATGGTTTTATATGGTGCACTTAATTGGAAAAATAGGTCGGAGATGTACCGCAAGTGCTGTACCTCCTCCCATTTACCTTGCCAGCCGAGGAGGGCTGGGGCCGCCATACTGGCCTGGCTTCCTCGGCGTCCCAGAAGGCAGAAGCCCCAAAAATGACGTCACTTCCGCCGTAAACACGCAACGTCATGCACAATTGCAGGGCCCCGTGCATGCACGAGCAGCCAAAAGACGTCCGGAAGTGATCGGGGACACCACTGGCAGAGAGATAGCACCCAAAAACGGCCGAACAGGTTTGGCCGCCTAGTGGTGCAAAATGGGAGCACAAGAATCTATGCTTCCTCCCCTGCCGGGAAGATGTACACGAATGGCCTCTCCATACGGGACCATGGTGACCAGCAGGGCAACAGGAAATTCTAGGAGACAGAAAGGGAAATTGTTCATAAAGAGCATAACAATTGGATGAACTTGCTCATAAAATAGTGTAAACATGTAAACAATGAAAAAATATCAAAAGTAGTATTATTACATTTTATTATTAAATATTTCAAATATATCAAGAAAGAGATATTTAAGAGGTGTGTGCTGTCAACCTACTACTGTATATGTTGGTAAAAAACGTCACAACAAACCAAAAAATCATGGCGTTTAAGCTGTATTAAAATATAATCAAATCAGTGAGTCTTCCCAGAAGAGAATCCCCTTAGGAAAGGAGCAAAAGTAATGGATTCATTTAAACCTGGGAAAGAGGTAGCTTGTAATCTGAAAATCAATCTTTGCTCGTGTTGTAGCAAGATTTTATTCCAGTCGCCTCCTCGATCAGGAATATGAACCCAATCGAGTGCAGTAAAGGAGACTCTGGGTACCTTGTAATTGTGTTCAAGTATGGCATGTCTGCCGATTGGAAGATGACGGTTTCCAATCTGCATACAGTACATGTGCTGGGACATATGGCGCAAAAACTCCTGTTTAGTCTTGCCTATAAAGTATACCCCGCACTCGCATACCATGAGATACACCACCCTGTTGGTTTGGCAGTTCACAAAATGCGAAGGCTTAAAGGTTTCCCCATTGCATTGTGTTGTCTTGAGAAACGCAGAATGATCCTAGTTGGATCATTCAAAGCCTTCACATTTTATATTTACATTTATATCTTTAAATAATTATTCTCCCACCGCTGACGAAGTCCGTAAAGGACGTAACGTACGTACGGGGGGAGGAGCTACACTGCGGACATCACCCGCTGCTTGTCTGTTTATCGTGTTTTGCGGCTGTTATACTGCTGACCTATGCCATTCTTAAGCCCCATACACACGGTCGGACAATCCGCGGACCAGGTCCGTCGGACCATGTCCGTCATACTTTGTCCGATGTTGGTTTACGTACACACGGTCTGACAAAGTTGTCGGAAAATCCAAACATTCTGAACGTGGTGACGTTTGTTGCCTACGACGGGACTACGTAGAGGCTAGTAGCCAATAGCTTTGGTCTTGTAATGTGATCTGAGCATGCGTGGCACTTTGTCCGGTCGGACAACCGTACACACGATCGGATTTGGTGTGATCGGACCGTGTTGACGGCAAAGATTTCCAGCAGGAGATAAGACTTTGTCCGTCGGTCAAACCGACGAACACTGTCCGATGGTGCATACACACGGTCTGATTTTTCAACAACCTTGTCCGATCGGACAGAATCCATGAAAAAGTCCGACCGTGTGTATGGGGCTTAAGTTTAGCCGCATGTTTCCTATGTACTTCAGTGCATTGTGCAGGCTATTTCTTATTCAATAAATGACTTTATAGTGTGCACTTACATTGTGTTTACTTTTTTTATTATATATACCACGTTCATCTACTCTGGAAGTATCCTGTATATGCCGCTGGACTGATTCATCTTTCTTACCCCATATGTGGGAAACAAGCATGTATGACCATTTGTTCACTCAAGTGGTCCATCTGATCTGTTAAAAGTGCATTATATTGATGGTGGAGGACCTGTCACTACGAACACCATGTACTGCAGTTGAGAACACTGATTATCACGTGGTGGATTCCATTCTACTCAATACTTTGTATTGCTTATGTGTATGGACATATTTTTTTGCGCTGCACCTTTTAACATTTTATACATTTATATCTTTTCCTAGTCACACCCTATGCACACTGACCTGCCTATGTCACGCTCACTTCTCATTTCTTTTCGGACTCATTTTGTCCGAAACTTGTGTTGCACAAACACGGTCGGACAAAGTTGTTGGTAAATCCGATTGTTCCGAACGAGGTGACGTACAAAACGTACGATGGGACTACGTAGAGGCCAGTAGCCAATAGCTTTCAACTCCAAATTTCTTCTGAGCATGTGTGGCACTTGTTGCACCCAAAAAATTAAAAAAAATGCATGAATGTTCCTAAAAAACAAAACAAAAAAAAAAACATTTGGAAAAAAATTTTTTTCTTACCTCTAAATGCCTGTTGCTAGGGGGTCCCTGGTAGTCTGCCTCCTTCAGTGTCTGGGCTGGTGACATCACTTCCCCTCGGTGCAGGAATGGCTCAGCTCTGCCCCCTCCCTCTTGTCAATCATCTGGGACGTGACAGGTCCCAGATGACTGCGCGGCCAATCACGGCACGCGGCGCCGCTCGCGCATGCGCAGTGGGTTCCCGGCTGTGGAGCCACAGCCGGGTGCCCACAGTTACAATGCTGCCGGCGCCAATGAGCGGAGGGGGGGACGAGCGGGGCTTCGATCCCGCGCATCGCTGGACCCTGGAACAGGTAAGTGTCCGATTATTAAAAGTCAGCAGCTGCAGTATTTGTAGCTGTTGACTTAAAAATTATTTTTTTTTAGAATGGTTACTCCTCTTTAAATACATAATTTAATGACAATCTGGGTATCTGCTACAGGTGCTTGAATGTGTGACTTCTTGTAAGCCGTACTCTTTGGAGTGCCATCTTTCTTTGGGGTACCGTCTGGCCGGGGAACATGCAGGATAATTTTTGACAGCTTTTAAGGGATTTCTGGTTAGGAGGGTCTTTCCGAATACACCTCCCACGGGGTAAATATGTTACATTTGTATTTCATATATATTATGATTTATGAATCACCAAAATGCGTCAGTCTTTTGTACAACTGACATTCTGATATGTAATGCCATGTATAATTCTCTGCTTGCATTTTATGTATTTGGAATGGTTTTTATTCTCCTACCAGAGCTCATATTTTATATATCTTGGTATTATCTTATGTATACTTTGATAAAATATTTTTCTGTATATATTACCTACTACTACTTTAATTATTTACCTTGCTGCCTGAAAACCCCCCTGGGGAGTCTTCCCATATTAAACCTCTACTTTAATTATTTACCTTGCTGCCTGAAAACCCCCCTGGGGAGTCTTCCCATATTAAACCTTGTACCTTTACAACCACTTTAAAAATTGCAGGATACCGAATTTCCAAACCAAACTACGGCCAAAGATTTTTGTTTTGGATTTCAATAGAGGGGGAAATTCAGAACTTCTGTAGAGTTGTATTGCTCCTATTGAGATTTCTCCTCATTTCCGATATTGGTGACACCAAGGCAATAAATGGGAAGGTTTGACCAGGCAGGGATACAGATGTTCAAACCCCTTCCTGTTCCATTTAATAACTATAACTGTACTTTTGGTAGTTTTATGTGTCCCTATCCAAGATATGACCCATCACTTTCTGTCCTTCTGACACACTGTCAACTGCCCAATGAATATGCAGACAGCAGCCTGTCTCTACTCTGTCCAAAACTGAAAAAAAATTAATAAATAAATAAAAAGTTTGGAGTTTGAATTCAAGGTGACAATGGTTACCATTAACACAGAAATAGTTTTCTCTAATAATACAAAAACTTTTGGACCAAACTTCTTTCAGATTTCTTACTCCTATAGCTATTTTATAAAAGGGAATTTTATTATTTGTAATTGTACCTTGATAGCTAATGTTATATCAGCATACGCACAAAATCCTCCACCTTTGTCACCGGAACAATGATGGAAGCCACCACCTTATAATAAAATAGAAAAAACAGGATTAGGATGACATGAAGCATTATTCATAGAGAGGATAGAATTTCCTACTCAGAGCAATTTTCAGCTCTATGAACATTAACAATTAATTCATTATAAAGCATACAACGTAAATGGGAGCCAGAAATTAAATTAGGGCTGATTAGGATTATTTCAGTTAACATAGGCTTAAATAGAAACAATTTTTACTTTCTTTTTAGTTTACATGTAAGGTTTGCTTTAGGCAAAATATATGCAGACACTTCTTTGATCTGCACATAAAATGACTAGTATAAATATTGATACAACAAACTTGTTAAGGTGGATATAAACCCTCAGATATACCCAGTGAAGTGAACAGCCTCAGATGATACACAGGGATGAAACAAATCTTCCTACATAGGTTTTACATGTATATCTGCTCTCTTCAGCTGTATATATCCTTTAGAAGGTGCAGATTGCGCTACAGATTTTCTCTTCCTTTTCTCTTCCTGGTTAGCACTGCAATGAAGCCTGGGCATTCAGCCAAGACAGCTGATTGGAGGAAAGGCACACACCCCTCTCCTCATAGGCAAAGGAAGGAAGGAATGTGCAGAGGTCTGCTCTTAAATGGCAAGGGGACTGTTAATCTATTTATAGCAACCTCCCCCACACACTTCTATCTCCAGTCTTGGAGAATGTGTGAGAACTTATCAGGCTAACAGAGCTACCAACCAAGAGACAGCTACAGGACTTAGTTCTTTGAAGAGTGATAGGAAAACACTGCAGATATATGTGCCCAGCTCAAGTTTCATGAATTGGGTTTACATCCGCTTTAATGAAGCTGGAAAACACTCCCTATGTTATTGTGCTGTCTGCCCTCCTGTAGCAGTGACCAGGATTGTACTGGTGATTTTGCAGGGTACAATGGCCCGCAGCAGGGATGAGGACCCGGGTGTACGGGGTATGCCTAAGGAATTTATATGAAGTTATTTTTGAAGCATACCTCGTATGCCCAAGGTTTACAAGTGGTTAGAAATAACTTGTAATAGGACCTAATGCATTAATTAATGCAAAGAATTTTAGTATCTTCTTCACAGCCACCAATCAAACTAAAACCAACACTAAACAGCCCATTCACCCCATAATTGCACAGTAACGTACAGCAAGATGTGTGTGTTACTGCAGTGCTTGGTGCATTGTGTTGCATGTTATTCGTGTAGCACCCTCTACCAATAGGTAGGTGCTAGTAAGGGTTTTTTTACTAGGGAGATTGTCAGCACAGGTAAATTAGACAGGTCTATGCTTTGAGCTAGGCCTGTCTGTTTTGATCTGGGGGCTAGGAGTGGTTAGTGTAGCAGTGGGTGTGACCACCTGTACTCTAGTTCTGAGGTGCCTTCCCTGCTTCCAGAGAGAATGTTCTGGAAGAGGGGCAGGGCTTGGAATTGGAGTGTCAGGCAGCTCATGTGGTAGCCCTGACCAATTCCCAACTGGTATTGGCAGGGGGTGGGCCTCCTATATAAGCTGAGGAGACATGCCACTAGGAGGAGTTGTCGGCGGGTGAAGTGGAGAATGGACAGCAGCAGGAGGGCACCCCCATCTGGGGGGGGGGTGCGCCAATCGCAGGAGTAGGCCTGGGGAGAACTGTGAGGGAACTTTGCCCGGTCATTGGCGATGTCCTCATCATTACATGGTCATTGATGAGGAACTCATGGAGCAGAGGGGCAGGTGAAGCTGTCGGAACGTACGGTCTGGTTAAGTTCTCCATCAAGGACTTGGGGCAGAGAAAGGTCGGCGAGTGTACCACAGTGGAGGGCTGGATGTGCCAGGAAGTCTCTGAGGGAACTTCACTTTTACATGTTCATTAGTGAAGTCCTCATCATTACACGGTCATTGATGAGGAGTCCTGGATCAGAGGAGAGACTGTGGGGAGTTGTGAGCTGGGCTAGCTGAGAACAGTAGTCCACCATCCACAATATGCTTTTAAACTACTAGGCCTCTGCAGAGTCAGCAGGAGGAACTATTCAGAGTGGGTCATTTTTGCATACAGAAGAAGATGTGATATTACATTAATAACTACAGTATAAGTTTGTGCAGGAGGAAAGGATTTCTGGAAACATCTCCCTTACATGGTCAAGGCTGATGTCCTCATCTTTACATGGTCATAGATGAGGAATTTCATGGTGATGCAGGGAAAAAGACTGTAGCTGTTACACATGCGCATCATTCCTTCAGGCTCAAATTATGTGCTAATATATGAAATTTATAAATATGTGATCTATTGTATGGGCATCCCATATACCCCCCAATAAACAAAAACAAAACACAGCAATTACTTTTCATTGTCTCTGCAAGAGATATATGGGAGTCTGGCAGCGGGGTGATATGGTGGATGTTTGTTACTAGTGGCAACTACACCGCTACATTCATTTTACATGCCATCCCAATACATCAACACCAAGCACCTGCAGTACAATGTACCACAAAGTAAAATTAAAAATATAGAACAGGAGCAGTTTCTACTTTAGTGGGGCCAATTTAAAATAAATGAACTGCAGTATTGCAGCATAGCAATAACCATAATAAAGCAATGCAGTACATAAGTTAGCACAAGGCAGACTGGTGTGAACAGGCCCTAAAAGTTAAAATTGGACTTCTAGACCTTGGGAATTAAAAGGGACATTTCAGTTGCTACAAATATTGTAGCGGCTAACTTTTAAAAATCTGGTATTTACCAGTGCCTGTAATCCAGCGCTATCTTTCTGTAGCTGGCTCTTCTTACCTCCACGGGTGTCTGGCACCTCCATCTTGAATTTGGGAATTGTCCGTGGCTTCCTGAGGAACCATAGCCATCTCTCCACTGCATATGCTCAAGCTTGTGTGGCACTCTGTGAATGGTCCTGCAGTGGCATGTCCCAGGAGGCTGTTGGAGAAGAGGGGGTGGAGCAAGTGGCATCATCCTTGCCTAGGCAAGGATTGTGGAAGTTGGACCAGGGCTTGGGGTTCGGGGCTTGGGTACAGGCAGCCAAACCAACGGTACTTCACTTTTTGAGTGAAGTTCTGATTTAACTACAGTTTTCACTACTGACACCATGATACATCAAGCCCATACTTTCTGAAACTAAAAGTTCTTAATAAAATTAGGATCATGTCACACTAGCAATTCTTTTGCTGGTGACAACTCACCAATGAAAAAATCTCTAAAGATGGCCATAGATGGCTAGAATTTCGAACAAATATTTCTAGGAAAACTCCTGTACAAAAATCCTCAGAGCGTTCTTTTGTCATTCAAAAGATTTTGTTTGCATTTAAGATTTAATTTTGGAATAAGTGGTGAATTAAAACCACATACACTGTTCAAAATTAGTTTGAGAAATATTTTCCACCCTGCAGTCGAATATGAACATGAATTTGATTCGAGAAATTAACTCTTATGCCACATACACACGGTCGGAATTCTCGTCGGAAAAAGCTCTGACATTTTTCCCGTCGGAATTCCGACAGAATTTCGCTCAAACTGTCTTGCCTACACACGGTCCCACCAAATTCCTACAGTCAATAACACCGCGGCATACAACACGTTCGACAGCACTATAAAAAAAGGGCAGTTTAATGCTTCCGAGCATGCTTCAAATTGTTTCCGAGCATGCGTCAGAATTTTGCATGTCAGAATTGCATACACACGATCGGAAAATCGGAGAGAAAGGTTTTTCCGTCTGAAAAATTAAGAACAGGTTCTCAATCCAAAGTCCGTCGGAAATTCCAACAGAAAAAGACCGATGGGCATACACACGGTCGGAAAAGCCGATGAAAAGCTCCCATCGGACTGTTTCCATCGGAAATTCCGACCGGGTGTACGCGGCATTAGAAACTTATTTTCCTAGGAATTTTTGTTAGAAATTATACCCATGTATGGCCAGTTTAAAGGATAAGTTCACCTTTTGTAACATGCTTCACCCATATTCAGGGTGTAACTTGTTACATGCTACAAAAAGTAATAATAATTATTATTTATAATTCTTTTTTTTTAAAAGGTGAACTTATGCTTTAAGAGACCACTCATGTTCTCAAATGGCATCACTTCTCACTGGCTGAGCCATCACTCCATTGCTGCTCCCTTACTAACTATCAAGATTTTGCAACATTTTGCCCTTTCATTGGGTAGAATTGCAGCTGCATCTCTGATTCAATCCACTCACTGGCAGGGTGTTACCACCAGCATAATTTCCATTGTGACATGGCCCTTGTGCAAACATATTGCAAATATATAATATTGCAAACAATCAATAGTTAATGAGTCCCATGTAGAATTGATTTTCTTTAAGTTATGAAAAATTGTTGTGTTAAGGAACAAATCATTTTTTTAAAAAAAATTAAATATTATACTTGCCAACATTAATTGCCCATCCTCTTTCAATGGCCAGTTTTCCAGCCTAAAAGAAAAAATGTGCAGTTAGATGTAGGTATTGGACTGATTTACCTTTAACTCACTGGTGAGCTTCAAAATAAAAAAAAAAAGAAAATAAAAAAAGAAGACAAAAAAACTCCAGTGATGAACAAGCAATGGATGGAGAAATCTATTGATTTCTCTCATTCAGGCCACGTTGTTGAACAAAAGAAACCAAAGTGTGTATGGCTAGCTTACACCCCCTACCCCACTGCAGAGTCAGGAAGGTGACACCTATTTTCCTTGATCAGTTTTGCAGCCTTGTATGAAATCTTCACCACCAGCCTGTTCACAGGATATTGAACCAACATGATCACCTCTGTCCAGAATGCAGTAAAGCTAAAATGAGGAAGTAACAGAGTGATCTTCCTGTCTGTACAAAATAACCGAGATGTGTAAATGAAAAGGCTGAATAAAAAGAGTTGCAAATGTGTTAGCAAGTAAAATGCATATGTAAGCATATACTTTTTACATTTTTTTTGTTCTTTGATTTTCTGCATTGGCACTTTAAATGAAATTACAAAAATACAGATTAACCTGCATACACACAACCTACAGTATGTTGTTCAAAAGTGGCACTTATACTGACTGCAGCAATTCAGGAGTAAAAAGTTAAAATTAACTTGTCCTTGAAGTGGTTTGAGGTTTCCTAGTTGCTCAAATGACACATTCAGATGTTAAAGTGAAACTAGTAGCTTACTCTGTGTTTAGATGGGCTATAAGGTTTCCTGCTGTGAACTCTTCTCCTTTGGCACTTCCTCTCTTCTCTCTTTATATTCCTTTTCCCTGTACCCCCTTCTACTCCCCCACCCCCCTCTTATTTTTTTCTCATCATTTATTATTAATCATTTTTTTGGTGAAAATTGTTGAAGGCTTTGGATGACAACATACAGTTGATCATGATGAACCACAGAGGTTTTCTGATGGCTCTAGTTTTACAAGCATTTTTACTTGATGTCACCTGACAATGCTGTTTCCTGCCTCCGACAGAAAGTTAGTTCTAACTAATCTCTGTTACTCTGAGTTGTCATGACACGCGTTTATACTTGTTATCCTTTGCCTTTCTTCCTCATCCTCAAATGTTGTTTAAAATTTTTCCTTGAACCTGACCTGGTATTCTTTACAAAGTGAAACTTCACCTCATTCACTAATGGGAATGAGTGCAACTGCACTTGCAAAGTGCACAGTTTATTTGCTTTTTGTAAATAAACCGCACATCAAATTGCATCTTATATTTGCATTGCAGTACCACTCCAGGTACCACACTGTACCAGTGCACACAAAGCCATGTACCGTTTCACATTAAAACCTGCAACTGCGGCTCTTGATCTCCAAAACATCTAAATTAGCCTATCAAGTATTTGCCACAATATTGTCAGAGAGCTTAACCACTTAAGTCCCGGACCATTTGGCTGGCCAAAGACCAGAGCACTTTTTGCGATCCGGCACTGCGTCGATTTAACTGACAATTGCACAGGTGTGCGACATGTCTCCCAAACCAAATTGCCGTCCTTTTT
Organism: Lithobates sylvaticus; assembly: GCA_028564925.1. NCBI lineage: Eukaryota > Metazoa > Chordata > Amphibia > Anura > Ranidae > Lithobates > Lithobates sylvaticus. The sequence goes on along the minus strand of CM053032.1, from coordinate 70,898,398 downwards.
TTCCCCACAAATAGAGCTGTCTTTTGGTGGTATTTGATCACCTCTGCGGTTTTTATTTTTTGCACTATAAACGACAATTTTGAAAAAAACGCATTTTTTTTACTTTTTGCAATAATAAATATCCCCAAAAAATATATAAAACCATTTTCCTCAGTTTAGGCCGATACGTATTCTTCTACATATTTTTGTTAAAAAAAAAAAAAAATCGCAATAAGCACTCATTGATTGGTTTGCACAAAAGTTATAGCGTTTACAAAATAGGAGATAGTTTTATGGCATTTTTATTAATATTTTTTTTTATTAGTAATGGCATCGATCAGCGATTTTTATCGTGACTGCGACATTATGGCGGCCAGATCGGAAACATTTGGCGTGATTTTGGGACCATTCACATTTATACGGCGATCAGTGCAATTAAATATGCATACTGTGTAAATGGGACTGGCAGTGAAGGGGGTTAACCACTAGGTGACGCTGTAGGGGTTAAGTGTGTCCTAGGGAGTGATTCTGACTGTGGGGGGGAGGGGCTGTGTGTGACACAACACTGGTCACCGCTCCCGATTACAGGGAGCTGTGATCAGTGACAGTGTCACTAGGCAGAACGGGGAAATGCTTGTTTACACTAGCATTTCCCCGTTCTTCTTCTCTGTGAGATGATCACGGGTATCCCCTCGGACATCGAGTCTGCGGGACCCGCGATCGTGCTCACGAAGCTCCCGGCGCGCGCGCGCAAGCTACCTCTTAAAGGGCCACGTACAGGTACGTTAATCTGCCTGTACATGCCCTTCTGCCGCAGTATAGCTGCGTGAGGCGGTCGGGAAGCGGTTAAACACTATTTGTTGCTGCAGGAAACATCTTGACTGTTTTTTTCCCCCCCATTTTTAAAATATTTAATACTCAGTGTACATACCATTATTGTTCCACCTGTCTGAGTTCTCAGTGGTTTCAAAACTCTTCTTTGAACGAGGAAGTTGGGGAGGACGACGAGAGGTGGGATTTCTGTTATTGTAGCAACCACAAATGACCACTGGAGGTAAAAGAGGTGTAAGCATGTTTAACAAGATACATTCATTTCTCTTATACACAGTTATCAATGGTACATATTAAAAAATATTATATTAAATACATACTATAGTATACTACATTCGATCAATTAAATTGAAGCTTTCACAAAACCTTTTTTGTTTGTTTATTTGGACAGCGAAGAAAAAGGGTTTTCCTTCGTTTATATTGCACTGGGGAAAGATACTTGTGATGATCTGCTTCTGCTGACATCACATATTAAAGGAGCTCAATCGCTGTTATGTTGCAGGTAGAACTGAGAATGTTTGTCAATGCTTCCACTGGTTTGCACCCAAGGTTAGCGGTGACAGGAATTAAGAGAAAGAACAGCAAAAAAGGTATTTGGCAAGATCACCAGATTTGTGGACCTTTGATATGCACAGAATATAAAAAAGTATGAATAATAAAAGTTAACTCGGACTTTAGAATTGATTGTTGTAAAGTTGGTACATGTGCATAGATGTACTGTCCCAAATGCAGGTGGTGTGAGTTTGGGACATTACACCTGTGTGCATGCACCTTTTTACCCAAGTAGTGGAACATAGCTGTGCACAGCTGCCTTCACCGATACAAGTCTATTGGCAGCTGTATGCAGCAGCAAGGCATCCCATGCACCAAAATAGGCAGCATGTATACAGGCAAATGCGATCATGTGCATGAGCCCTAAAACCGATCAAACTGAATATAAAACTAAAGAAACATAAGAAAAAAAACACAAGATGGAATTAAAAATGTAGTAATATGAAGTCACGCCTAAAATTAAAGTGTTACTAAACCCACTAAAATAAAAATCAGTCTGCATATGCAGAATAGCATGCTTGTTCTACTCACTGTGGAACTTAAGGGGTTAATCCTCTGTATTGTGTAAAAAGACTGTTTGATCCTGTATGGACAGATCCTCCCCCTCCTGCAGGATCACTCTTTTGGCAAGGCCAGATAAGACAGTGAGGGTAGTACTGCTGCACATGCTCAGTTTGGTCTCGGATTAACTATTTTCATATTACTGGGTTTAGTAACACTTTAATGGTGCACAAGTGCAAGTGTAATGATAAAAACAGGAAAAAATGATAAGAGAATAAGTCTCTTTATAGGTACCTTAAAAGCCATACAGGACATATGTAAAATTAACTATACCTTTAGTTTGTTTAAGTAGCGTTTAGTATGCACAACTAGTAAATCTTCTTCTGTTGCCTCCCTAGCCGTCACAATAGTGTCATTTGTAATTAGCTTTTCTTCTGAAAAGGAAAGTGTAGTACATCAGAGAATGGCTAAAATAATACCACTCACTGGATAAACAAACAGTACAAATATTTAAAAGCAAATAGTAATATGTGTTATGTAGGTCAATTACATACTGTACATCTTAGGCTCCCTTCATATGGAGTAGATTCTGCTCTGATCAGCAGAGGATCTGTGAGCAGATCCTCTGTTGAATGGAGCCGAACAAGACAGATGTCACATCCGTGCCCCTTCACTTTTTGCCTTGCGGACTCCTGTCAGTTCTATGGGTGGCCTGTTTGTTTAAATCAGCCTACATCTGATCCGGTCCACGAAATGGAAAAGGACCCAGAGGTAGGTGGGTGTAAATGGACAAAAGCCCAGGATATGGATATGTGCAGGATATCTTTGCTATTCTTGGCATGCTAATGTAACTTCTATGTACAAGCAAATAAGTAAAATCATCAGAGGTTGTCCAATGGCTGAAGAGGATCCCCACAGAACCTGAAAAAAGTGGCGGTATACAGTATATGGCAGCAGTGGGATATGAAGCAGTGGCAGGATCCTGGACCAGTTATCACTGGAGAACAGCACAGTAGGAGGTAGGTGTAATGTGCAAGTATATTGTGCATACTTGCACATTATGGCAAGAGCTCATCTCCACAAATGATAGTTTAGGTCTGCTTTAGGCCCCTTACACATGGGCGGACCAATCGGGACTGCCTGTCAGTTTCTCAGGCAGACCTGATTGGACCCTCCATTGTCCTCTATGGAGTGGTGAGTCTAAACGGACACCTAGGGGAAAGGGACCTTATACAGAGGCAAAGTCATTATGATTATCCCTTTGAGCTCTGTTTAGTGGCTATTTAACAATTATATATAGTTATGTTTTTCAATGATTATTTTAGAAATTTAAATTACCTCTGAGAAAGTTTATCACTTTGCCCCATTTCCCGGAGTCAAATGGATGAAGTTTTTCAAGACCAATGAATGTAATGTTGTAGTCGCTGGAATAAACAATTGGCCAACAAGTTGCTGGGAAGTCTTTATATAGCTGTGTATCATGAGGCCTATAAGAAAGAATGGCAACGTTTTTCAAATGTAGATAAAACAGATGATTTTAAGTGGATTTACCTATGCTGTCTATGAGCTGGCAGATACTAAGTCGCCAAACCTTGCTTTGCGTTATGATAATCCTCATCACTGTGCATGGAGCCCACTGAAGACGGTCTTTGCTAACTCTCTGTGGGGGGGCAAATCGCGTTGATGTAGATTCCGGTTCCTTAGTGATGTCACGTCCGGCGATCGGTGGTACGCACACGAGGTTGAGAGAGAACCAAGCGAGCGGACTGCCCCATATTAGGATGCGTGAAACAAATGCAATTTAAATTCTGGAACACTGCAAGTGTGTTTTTTTATCTCTTATCTTAACAAAACGTACTACACTATATGGATTCTCTCTCCTTTATGCATGAGTCATAAGCACATAGGAAGTTATAAAAGAAATGTCATCTCCCTGCTCACCAACCTAAGCCTGATAGACCCACATGCAGAACTGCTAAGGGGTCCATACCATCTGGTGAGTTAAAGCACAAAGGGGGTGTGTGGAGCACTGATATCTTTGGAGCACTACAGCACTTTACATTATTTCTTTGCACAGGAGCACGTTTGGAAGAAAACGGTGTTTGGGACTTTGAATTTCTACATGGACTTTCAGTGGCTACATGTTTGCCAGTTCACATTGGATTTGTGATTGTATTTTATATGCTTTTGAGATTCACATTTTATGGTGTTTTATTGCACTTTAATTTTGGTACCATTTGTGCTGTGGTTTGTGGTTTATATATTCTGTTGTTATGTTATTCTGTGTTGTGAACAGCAGCAACAGGAGAATTATATAGGCACAAATAGATCTAGTGCGACTGGATTTTTTTTATGAATAAAATATATATTTTATATATCCATCTGTGTGGTCAGCCACATGTAGCCGATAAAGTCCGATCTATATAGGTGGAGTTTAAATAATTTCAGCCCGCAATCTTCTTTTCTGGAATTCTATTTTTTTTTTAACACAGACCTAACAGTAGGTCACTCCTGTCACTTCCTATACCCCATAAGTTGAGGTATTTCAGGAAGCTCAGGCAGCATAGTGAAGAAGCTAATAGTAATGATAATAGTAGGGTCTTTCACTTTATTGAATCTGTGTTTCCCTTTTGCCCTGTTAAAGCAGTGATCTTTAACAATCCTATGTAACGTTTCTCTATTCTTTGACTGCCTCCTGAAGCATATCCCATTGTTATAGTATGTTCACAGTCTGACCATCTCCTGTATCATGTCCACAGTCTTTGGTTAGATCTTGTATCATGTCTGCAGACTCTGAACATCTCCTTTATCGTGTCCACCGTCTTGGTCCATCTCTTGTATTATATCTACAGTCCCTGACCATCGTGTGTATCATGGTCACAGTCTCTGACCATCTGCTGTATTATGTCCACCATCTCTGACCATCTCTTATACCATGCCCATAGTCTTATACTGACTATATTCTGTGTGCCTGCTGTCTCCGATAATGAATATTCACAGAATTTTATGTGTGGCACTTTGGTGAGGACAATGGCTTAGCTTAAAGAAGAAGTATGGCTAAAGCTATTTTGGGCATACTTTTATGGATCACAGGAGTGCAGTTCATGCTGCACTGATGTGATCCATTTGTGATCCATTTTCAGCCAACAGTGGGCTTCCAAAGCTTCACGTCTTTCCCTAAGCTCTGGGGGAGATTCCCTTTCAAAGTGCAACTTTCATTGCAAAGTGAACAGCCTATTTGCCTTTAGTAAATGAATCCCAGTGTGTCACTCAACCTTTTAGTATCCACCTAAAACTGAAATATTTAATTAAGATGGACCGAACCTTTAAGATGATAGATAGGGGTTGACGTAGACTAAAAGTCAACTTGCATTGTGCCTTAAAGTGATTTTCCTATAACAACAACAAACATGTTATACTTACTTGCTCTGTTGCAGTGGATTTGCACAGAGCAGCCTGGATCCTCCTCTTCTTGGGTCCCTCTTCTGTGATCCTGGCCACTCCCTCCTGTTCAGTGCCCCCACAGCAAGCAGCTTGCTATGGGGGTACTTGAGCTGAGTCACAGCTCCCTGTGTCCATTCAGACATGGAGCCCTGACCCAGCCCCGCCCCTCTCTCCCCCTGATTGGCTAACTGACTTTGATTGACAGCAGTGGGAGCCAATGTTGCCGCTGATGTCTCTCAGCCAATCAGGAAGGAGAATCTCGGACAGCTGAGACACTCGTGGACATCGCTGGACAGAGAGGGACCTCAGGTAAGTGTTAGGGGGAGCCGAGGGGGGCTGCCACACACAGAAGGCTTTTTATCCTAATGCATAGAATGCATTAAGATAACAACCCCTTTAAGCCTCCGCACAACATAGTTGAAACTGCATCTTAATTATACAAAAAAGTTCCTCATATTGAGATAAATATAAAATGTGTTTCCTAGGCATTCCATTTGACTATGATGTGATGATGAATCCCAGGTTGAAAAATGTATGTAGGAGGACTGGAGGATCTTAGAGGCTACTTCAAAAGAAACGTACTGTGACTGCTATGACCATGCATATTCTGGAGATATCAAATTAAGTTTGTGGCTCGGAATTGGACGATTATACAATGTACAGAGGGGACCCATGGAATTGTAGAGGCATGAATATTTTACCTTTGAATTTTGCATTGTATTGTGACCAGCATTTTGATTCCACTTTCCTTCTATGAAATCAGCAGTAACCTAAATTTGCCTTCCTCTGAGCAGCAGCCTTATCTCTCCTCCTTCACTATATGCTAATCAGCAATCTGAATCCCCTTACTATCAGTACATTTACCAGAAGCTTTTATCACCACTCTTCTCTCTGTATACTGACCAACAATCTAAATCCTTTTTCCTCTCTATGCGCTGAACTATCAGTCTGCATCCCATCTAGTTTTAGGCTGGCCATACATTATACAATGTTCTTGTGCAATTTTCCTTTAGATTTACCAAAACCATATAATATGAGGTCAAACCTAAAAACTTTCAATTTGTATGCAATCAGGCAGGCCCTTGCACTACATAGTTGAAGGTAAATCTAAAGGAAATGGAATAAGAAAATTGTATAATACATGGCCCGCCTTACTCTACACTGGCTAGTATATTAAATGCCATCTCTATAACGCTCTAAAAATTGACCAGAAGCTTTTATCCCCACCTCCTCTCTTTATACTGACCAATAGTCGGCACCCTCTACATAACCAGCAATCTGAATCCTCTCTATACACTTACCTGTACTCTGAATGTCCTTTTTCTCTACAGTGTAGCCTGTATCCTCTCTTTTTCTCTATATCCATTAATCAGTACCTTGAATCTCCTCTCCTTCAGAATACACACAGACCAGAAGCCTATATCCTCTCTCTTCACTAATCAGCAGTCCTCTCTCCTTACACTCAACAGAAGTCTGTATCCCCTCTCTTCTCTATTCACTGATCCAGGGCTGTCTTTAATATTGATTGGACCCTGGGCAAAACTTTTCTTGCCCCCCCCCCCCCCCCCCCCATGCAGTTTTGCTCTTCACCTACTTTGAGACATACAATAAATAGCAGCTAGACTTAAAATCAGTTTACTGAATCAGATCAGGCAGCTATTGCGATTGGTTGCCAGAGGTATCATTACCGCTCACTGACTGGTTGCTAGAGGTTACAGAACACATTGCAGCTCACTGGTTAGTTGCTAGAGGTTACAGCACATGATTTCTGCTTGTTGATTGGTTGCTAGAGATTACTGTGGATACTCTGACCTCAGAGGGGCGTGATATACATATCAATGCCGCCGGCCGCCGCTATTAACATATGAATGCCACCACTATTTACATATAAATGCCGGTAATTTACATGTAAAAACAGGGTCTGCAGGTGAGTCATCTGTACACAACAATAGGGCAGAGCTGGGCAGCATTATTAGCAGCACTTCACACTGAGATATTGGGACACAGCAGAGGAGTAAAACCTCAAGGGGCAAGATAATTTAAACCAGGATAGATGGCAAGTATGAGGCAGCTGCTTTGGGTCCCACAACAATGACAGGGCCCAGGGCAGCTGCCCATTTTGCCCTGCCTTAAAAACGGCCCTGCACTAATCGTAGTCTCCTTCACGCCATACACTGGCCAAAAGCCTGTATCCCCCCCCTATCTTCACTAGTCAGCAGTCTGAATCTCCATTACTTTCTTTCATACACCTGCACCCCTCTCTTCACCAATCAGCAGTCTGAATCTCTTCTCCTTCTCCCTATACACTGGCCAGAAGCATGTAACCCCTCTCTTCTCTATTCATTGATGAGCATCTGAGTCTCCTCTCCTTTTCTCCATAAGCTGACCAGAAGTCTGCACCTGCTCTCTTCTCTACACACACACCGATCAGCAGTTTCAATCTCTTTTCTAAATACGCTGATCAGCAGTCTAAATCCCTGGATAACATGCTAGGGAGTTTATTGGCTGCAGAAAAAAATGCCTGAAGCCAAAAAAAGCATCTGTAAAAATGTCCAGTGTGCATAAGTGGGTTTTAAGAGGAGTTTTTTTAGCTGTAGAAACATTTTAACTCTGATAAAAGCTTAAAAACGCCGTAAAACTGAGCTATTCAGCATTTATTAGCGTTTTTGAGCCGTAAGCTTTTGTGGGTGTATTGTTTTGCACTAAAAGAAAAGAAAAAAAAACTAGAAAAACACTACAGCTGAAAAACGCTGCTGCAAAAAGCGCTGAAAAACTCATTCTACAGCTACTGACGTTTTTTTTTATAAAGTCCAGTGTGCATGAGGCCTTATACACTGACCAGCAGCATGATTCTCCCCCCCTCTCTTCTATATTCACTGATTGGTACTCTGAATCTCCTCTCCTTCTCTCCATACACCGATTATAAGGCCTCATGCACACTATACGTTATAAAAAAGCCAGCGTTTGGCGTTTTTTAGCTGTAGCGTTTTTAGCTTTTTTTAGCAGAACTATACTCCCATAAAAACGTATGGCTTTTTTCAGAGTTAAGCCCCATACACACGGTCGGATTTTCCGATGGATTCTGTCCTATCAGACAATGTTGTCGGAAATTCCGATCGTGTGTAGGCACCATCGGACAGTTTCCATCGGATTGTCTGACGGACAAAGTCCTATCTCCTGCTGTATAGATTTTTTGACAACAAAGTCCGATCACACCAAATCCGATCCTGTGTAGCGAATTCCGACGGACAAAGTGCTACGCATGCTCAGATCACATTACAAGACCAAAGCTATTGGCTACTAGCCTCTACGTAGTTCCGTCGTAGGCAACAAACGTCACCACGTTCAGAATTATCGGATTTTCCGACAACTTTGTCCGACCGTGTGTACGCAAAACCAACATCGGACAAAGTACGACGGACATGATCCGACGGACCTGGTCCTCGGATAATCCGCGCGTGTGTATGGGGCTTTAGAGCTGTTTTACAGCTGAAAAACTCTCAAAACCCACTAGTTCTGGGGGGGGGGGGTTTCCAGCCAGAAAACACCCTGTCAAATACTGCTTATAACAGCCTGTGTGTGCATGGACACACTGGATAACATGCTGGGGAGTTTATTGGCTGCAAAAAAACAAACATCTGAAGCCAAAAACTGTAGCTGTAAAAAAACATCCATTAGGCCTAATACTGTATACCAGGGGTCTCCAAACTTTCTAAACAAATGGCCAGTTTAATATCCTCCAGATTTTAGGAGGGCCGAATTGTGGTCATCAGGAGTAAAATTTATCCTGGCATCAGTGGGAGTAAACAATGCATCTTTGGTATTAGGGGGTGAAATAGTGGGCTAAATAGTGCCCCATCGTTGGTGTCAGTGGGATTAGTAGTGCCCCATAATTGGTGTCAGAGGAAGGAATATTGTACCATCATTGGATTAATAGTGTCATGTATCGGTGGAAGGAAAAGTTCCCCAAGGGCCGAATAAAGGCAAGCAAAGGGCCGCAGTTTGGAGACCCCTGCTGTATACCCTTACATAGTTACATAGTAGGTGAGGTTGAAAAAAGACACAAGTCCATCAAGTCCAACCTATGTGTGTGATTATGTCAGTATTACATTGTATATCCCTGTATGTTGCGGTAGTTCAGGTGCTTATCTAATAGTTTCTTGAAACTATCAATGCCCCTCGCTGAGACCACCACCTGTGGAAGGGAATTCCACATCCTTGCCGCTCTTACAGTAAAGAACCCTCTACGTAGTTTAAGGTTAAACCTCCTTTCTTCTAATTTTAATGAGTGGCCACGAGTCTTGTTAAACTCCCTTCTGAGAAAAAGTTTTATCCCTATTGTGGGGTCACCAGTATGGTATTTGTATATTGAAATCATATCCCCTCTCAAGCGTCTCTTCTCCATAGAGAATAAGTTCAGTGCTTGCAACCTTTCCTCATAACTAATATCCTCCAGACCCTTTATTAGCTTTGTTGCCCTTCTTTGTACTCGCTCCATTTCCAGTACATCCTTCCTGAGGACTGCTGCCCAGACCTGGACAGCATACTCTAGGTGCGGCCGGACCAGAGTCTGGTAGAGCTGGAGCATTATAGTTTTATCTCTGGAGTTGATCCCCTTTTTCATGCATGCCAATATTCTGTTTGCTTTGTTAGCAGCAGCTTGGCATTGCATGCCATTGCTGAGCCTATCATTTACTAGGACCCCCAGGTCTTTTTCCATCCTAGATTCCCCCCCCCCCCCCCCCCAGAGGTTCTCCCCACAGTGTATAGATAGCATTAATATTTTTGACACCCAAATGCATTATTTTAAATTTTTCTACATTGAACCTCATTTGCCATGTAGTTGCCCACCTCATTAATTTGTTCAGATCTTTTTGCAAGTTTTTCACATCTCGCAGAGAAATTATTGCCCTGCTTAGCTTAGTATCGTCCACAAATACAGAGATTGAACTATTTTCCCCATCCTCCTGGTCATTTATGAACACATTAAATAGGATTGGACCCCACTACCCACCCCTGACCATTCCGAGTACTCCCCATTTATCACCACCCTCTGAACTCGCCCTTGTAGCCAGTTTTCAATCCATGTACTCACCCTATGGTCCATGCCAACGGATCTTATTTTGTACAGTAAACGTTTATGGGGAACTGTGTCAAATGCTTTTGCAAAATCCAGAAACACCACGTCCACGGGCCTTCGTTTATCTAGCTAGCAACTCACCTCCTCATAGAAGTTTAGTAGATTGGTTTGGCAAGAACGATTCTTCATGAATCCATGCTGATTACTGCTAATGATAATGTTCTCATTACTAAAATCTTGTATATAGTCCCTTATCATCCCTCCAAGAGTTTACATACTATTGATGTTAGGCTAACTGGTCTGTAATTGCCAGGGATGTATTTTTGGCCCTTTATAAATATTGGTGCTACATTGGCTTTTCTCCAATCAGCTGGTACCATTCCAGTCAGTAGACTGTCAGTAAAAATTAGGAACAATGGTCTGGCAATTACTTGACTGAGTTCCCCAAGTACCCTCGGGTGCAAGCCATCCGGTCCCGGTGATTTACTAATGTTAAGTTTCTCAAGTCTAATTTTAATTCTGTCCTCTGTTAACCATGGAGGTGCTTCCTGTGATGTGTCATGAGGATAAACATGCAGTTTTGTTTACTGAAGTCCCCCCGATTCCCTCGTGAAGACTGAGGAGAAGAATAAATTCAATACCTTCACCATCTCCCCATCCTTTGTAACCAGATGTCCTTCCTCATTCTTTATGGGGCCAATATGGTCAGTCCTCCCTTTTTTACTGTTTACATACTTAAAGAATTTCTTGGGATTTTTTTTGCTCTCCTCCGCTATTTGCCTTTCAAGTTCTATTTTAGCCGTCCTTATTGCACCCTTACATTTCTTGTTGCAGTCTGAATGCTGATGATGATCCCTCAACCTTGTATTTTTTGAAGGCCTTCTCCTTTGCTTTTATATGCATTTTTACATTGGAGTTAAGCCATCCAGGACTTTTATTCGCTCTTTTAAATTAATTACCCAATTGGATGCATTGGCTAATGCCCTTATTTATTATGCTATTAAAGCAAACCCATCTCTCCTCCATGTTCTTTGTTCCTAAGATTTTATCCCAATTTATGCCTTCTAGCAAGGTTCATAGTTTAGGGAAGTTGGCTCTTTTGAAATTCAGTGTCTTTGTATTCCCCTTATGTTTCCTATTTGTGTGATTTATACTGAAGCCAATTGACCTGTGATCGCTGTTCCCTTTTCGGACCCTCTGGCTCTTCTATTCACTGATCAGCAGTCTGAATCTCCTGCCCTTCTCTCTATACATTGACCTGAAGGGTGTATGCCCTCTCTTCTATGTTCACTGATCCGTAGTCTGACTCTCCTCTCCTTCACACCATACACTGACCAAAAGCCTTTATCCCCTCTTTTCTATCTTCACCAATCAGCAGTCTGAATCTCTTCTCCTTATACACTGACCAGAAGTATGTATCCCTTCTCTTCTCTGTTCACTGATGAGCAGATTGCATCTCCTCTCCTGCTCCCCAAACACTGACCAAAAGTCTATATCCCCTCTTTCCTATATTCACTAGTCAGCAGTCTGAATCTCATTTCCTTTCCTCCATACACTGGGCAGTTGCCTGCACCCCTCACTTCTGTATTCACCAGTCTGAATCTCTTTTCCTTCTCCCTATACACTGACCAGAACCCTCTATCCCCTCTCTTCATTGATGAGCAGTCTGAATCTCCTCTCCAGAAGTCTGTACCCGCTCTCTTCTCCACACACCAATCAGCAGTCTGATTCAGTGGTGGTGCATCCATTAAGGGCGCACGGGCGCCGCCCCCTCTGTGTAGAATGGATAGATTCATGCACAGCATGAATCTATCCATGGCCGCTGTAGCCACCCCCTATTCAGGTGTCCAGACCCTTTTTGGATGCCAGCACCTGAATTCCAGTGGTGGGGGTGTTTTTTTGAAGCACCTGATTAGAGCCATAGGCTCTAATAGGCTTCAAAAAAGGTGGACTTGGAGTGCAAAGCATTGCGAATATTTTTATATATTGTGAATATTTGCTTTTCTAACACTGAACTGCCTCTCAGCCAATCAGGAGGCACGGATCTAATACCCATCACCTGATTGGCTGAAGGCACAGGCGCTCCGATTGGATGCCTAGCGGAATGGAGGAACGGGAGGACAGAGCACCATGGAGGATGCAGGAGCCTTCGCCTGACCCGCTGCATGTCCCACAGCTCCCCACTGTCACCTGCTGCCTGACCAACCACCAGGATGGAATAAGTGTCGGGCAGATGGCGAGTGGGGGGGGGGTCACAGTGGCTGCATATGATGGGGCACAGAGGCTGCATATGATGGGGCACAGAGGCTGCACATGATGGAGCACAGAGGCTGCATCATGTGCGGGGAAAAGAGGCTGCACATGATGGGGCACAGTGGCTGCACATGATGGGGCACAGTGGCTGCACATGATGGGGCACAGTGGCTGCACTTGATGGGGCACAGTGGCTGCACATGATGGGGCACAGTGGCTGCACATGATGGGGCACAGTGGCTGCACATGATGGGGCACAGAGTCTGCATATGGTGGGGCACAGAGTCTGCATATGATGGGGCACAGAGTCTGCATATGATGGGGCACAGAGTCTGCATATGATGGGGCACAGAGGCTGCATATGATGGGGCACAGAGGCTGCAATCCATTTTTTTCTGTATTTTTCAGAATTTCAGTTTGCTTGCACCCCCCAGACCCACTCCAAAAAAATTTTGAGCACCAGCCGCCACTGGTCTGAATCTCCCCTCCTCTCTGAACATTGACCAAAAGCCTGTATCCCCTCTTTTATATATACATGGATCAGCAGTCTAAATCCCTTGTCTACTGACCAGAAGCCTGCATCGCTACTCTACACTGACGAGCAGCACGAGTCCCCTCTCCTTCCACTAATCAGCATTCTGAATCCCTTCCTATTCTCTATGCCCAATACAGTAGTCTGAGTACGCTCTTGTTCTCTCTGTTTACTGATCTGCAGCTTAATCCTTCTCGTACTCTCTATAGTGAGGCGGCTGCACTCATGCTGCTTGTATGTATACACAATGCATATGATATCCCCCTCTATATGTACTGACAAATGGCAGCCTTTTTGCAGCCTTACACAATTCGTTGCCCCCTGTGGTTACTCACATGTTTTCTTCCGCAGGGCCGGGTCACTTTTCAGGAAGCCAGAATGACAGATGACGTCAAGCAAAGGAGGTTCTTGTGCACTTGTCACCGTGACATCATAGGAAACAGCTCTAATGTGAAACAGAGCATGCGGAATGACAAGATTATTTCTCTGGAGTGCAAAGACCAACAAACCCCCTCCTTCATAATCTAATAATGAGAAGAACAGGAATCTCAAACAGTAACATGATATACAGTGTTACCTACAGTATACAGAGTAGAAGCAAAGGGAAAAGACAGACAATACCTCAGCAGGCTAAATTAATCCTCAGTTACCTTGTCTGGAAGGGAAGAAAGAGGAAGTAAGCTGTGTTTGGGGAGTGGCTTCAGGTAGAATGAACAGGAATGGCAGAAATAAAAGAAAGCTGGAAATCACAAGTCTGCTCTTGTACCAGTGATCTGCGTCAGTTACTCTTTTCACACTGATGCTTTAGGGTCAGTTTACACCATAGAAACGCAGTCTGGATGCATTCCAAATGCTTTTCTGAATGCGCGTTGGCGCGCTGTAGTGTGTTTTTGATGCAGTCCAGTGCTCCCACCCCCCTTTTTTTTTTCTTAAAGTATATGTAAAGGTTTGTTTTAAAAAAAAAAACCTCTTCTGGGGTCCCTCAGTGGCGCTCCTGGCTGCTCCTCTTCTTGAGTGCCCCATTGAAGAGCCGCTCTCCCTCGGGGCACTCATGCAGGCGTGCTCCCGTGTCCTGCTACTGCATCCATTGACACACACACCCAATGGCCAATGGCTGCGCTGCTATCAATCTATCCCATCAGAACCGGAGACACCGTCTGGAGCTGGTATGCTCTTCCCCATCGCTGGAAAGACCGGTTTAGGTAAGTAAAAGGGGGGCTGCATCACAGGAGGTTTTTCACCTTAATGCATAGAATGCATTAAGGTGAAAAACCTCGAAGGTTTACAGCCCCTTTAACCTTAAGGACCAGTTCATACCATGGAAAACGCAATCCAGATGCGTTCCAGATGCTTTTCTGAAAGCGCATTCCAGATGCAGTCCAGTGCCCCCCCCCCTTCTTTTTTCTTGTGTTCCAATGCATTTTTGGTGCATTACAGTGCATTTCAGTGTGTTTTTAATGTTTTTTACAGCGTTCCAGTAGAAACCAGTGCAGGAAAAATGCAGCATGTTCTACTTTTTTTTTTCCTGGAACTGGAATGCACTGGAACTGCAAGCACTGGTGTGAACTATGCCATTAAAAACCATATAACCTACTTTCCATGCGTTTTTGATGCAGAAAAAAAACGCACTGGACGTGGTGTGAACTGGTTTAGTGTCTGTAGCAGGACTTTTGACAAAGGATAATTACCTACATTTCCCTTGGGATGCACAATTATACATTTTCCCATATGAGACCTCTTTGTTGGTGGCAACTGTTTAAGATTGGAATTTTCCTGAAAGCCGAGTGTCGTTTATGTTTATTAAAAGTCAGCAGCTACAAAAAGTGTATCTTTTGACTTTTAATAAGCACACACTTACCTGTCCCATGGTCCAGCAATGCGACTGCTCGCAATGTTGCGGCGCCACGCCAAAAGTGTGGGTGTAGTCAGATTGCATCAACTATGGGAGGGGCTTAAATGGCCATATACTTGAATGACTGTGCCACAAGCGAGTATGTAACAGACAGTACAAACCTCAGTACATTCATTTTAATAAACGGTTCTATTGCATATCCTTTACTACACACAACTAACCTTAGTTAATTACCTAAGTAATATCGAAGTCTTTTTTTTTTTTTTAAATAACAAATTATACTTACCTGCTGGTGTAATGGTTTTTCTCAGAGCAGCCCTAAAACTCTTCTTCTCAGGTCCCTTGCTGGCGCCCCTGGCCCCTCCCTCCTTCTGGATGCCCCCACAGCAAGCAACTTGCTATGGGGGCATCTAAGCAGGCGCACTCCCGCCCACTCCGTCTCCCAATTGGCTTACTGACTGTTATTGACAACCAGGGCTGTTTGAAGGAATTT
Source organism: Lithobates sylvaticus (assembly GCA_028564925.1). NCBI lineage: Eukaryota > Metazoa > Chordata > Amphibia > Anura > Ranidae > Lithobates > Lithobates sylvaticus. The sequence goes on along the minus strand of CM053032.1, from coordinate 70,882,881 downwards.
GGGGGCCCCAAGCAAAATGGACATGGAGGCCCCCCAATAAACCCCCCCCCCCCCCCCCCGCACGCAGAGTGTACTGTAGAGCCTTTTCTCAGCTTTGTAAATTTTTGCAAAAAGCCTTAATAAATATTACCTGATTCAAAAAAGAAGCAATAAGATGGAAATGGGTTGGTAAAGAAAGAAAATGGAAAGAAAGCTATGGTAATTGTTTCTGTTCCCGGCCGGACAGACTGAAAGGAAGTGAGCACTCAGTGTGTGCACTTCCTGTCAGTCCAGCCGGGAACAGGAAACTGAATCTCCTGTACCGCGCAGACTGCAGGAGGAAGGAAGAGGAGCTCGGCCACGCTACAGGCTGCCTGCAGCTTATAGGAAGCGGCGGCTGGCGGCGTGGCTGGGGCCCCAGGCCAGCTAGGGGACCCCAAGCAATTGCTTGTTTTGCCTGTCCTGTCGCGACGGGCCTGTTGACAACAGTAGGTGTAAATGGCTCCCGCTGCTACCAAAAGCCAATCAGGAGAGCCAAGGCTCTCGTGGACACCGCTGGATCGGGAGGAGGCTCAGGTAAGAATTGGGTGGGGCTGGGGAGACTGCTGCACACAGAAGGTTTTTTACCTGCATCCACAGAATGCATGTAGGTAAAAAAACCTTGTGCCTTTACAACCACTTTAACAAAGCATGTGCTGTACTTAGAATGCAGTAGTAAAAAATTTAAAAAACACAGTGAGGGAAATTTATGAAAACTGGTGCTGCGCATGACAACCAATCAGCTTCTAGCTTTAGCTTGTTCAGCTTTAAAAATTAAAGCTATGAACTGATTGGTTGCCATGGACAGCTGCTCTAGATTCTGTCTGCTCTAGTTTTGATAAATTCACCTAAGGCTACTTTCAGACTGGGGCGTTGTGGGCGTTGGCGGTAAAGCGGCGCTATATTTAGCGCCGCTTTACTGTCGTTTTAGCGGGGCTATTCGGCTGCTAGCGGCCAAAAAAGGGTTAAAACTGCCCACAAAGCGCCGCAAAGATGCGGCTTGCAGGACTTTTTTTGACTGTCCTGCAAGCGCACCGCTCCAGTGTGCACAAATCCAAATGCAGACACTGAGTTTGGATACATGCATCCCTTCCTGTCTGTGTGTCAAATTTTGACATTCGACTATGTCCATGCAGCAGCTGCGTCCCAATTGACTTTGACTGGACTGCCTGCACAGAGATACACAGAACACCAAGTTTCCCCACGCGGTTGTTTCCCTTCTTTAAGATGGCGGTGCTGTCACCCGATCTGATGGATGGATTGGCCTCGGGGGGCCGACATCGCAGGCTCCCTGGACAGGTAAGTGTCCTTATTAAAAGTCAGCAGCTAGAGTGACACCTCATCGACACAATACGTCCCGTCCTGAGTCACAGGAGTCACAGTGACAGTCTCTTTCCATGCCAGGTGGTCCCTTTAGTCCAAACAGCACTGACAGTCCTGCTCCCAGCATGCCTTGCTCCCACCCCGCAGACCCACACACAAGGCTCCGGTCATTCCACTCAGCTCCCTTACACCATGACATCACACAACACGCTCAGGCACCTCTTCCTCCATTCCCTCCCACCGTCAGCACCGCCCAACATACTGTAGCAGGCATTCTGAGAGCGTCATAGCCATATTTTTTACTGGCAACCTTTTCCGGTCACTGGCATTTACTGGCAGGAAAAAAGTGCCTGTTTTTTACTGGCTGCCTGTAAAAATACTGATGGTTGGCAACACTGCTCCATATTACAACATAGACGCTATGCTGCTCCCTGGCTGCTCAAACTGCCGTGGAAGCTCTGGTCCCTCACATTTTGCTAAGTGCATACCAGACCACGCCACCTGCAATCTCAGCCCGGTCTCCAGCAGCCATTCAACCACAGCAGAGCTGATGAGCATAGCAACGTAAGTATATCCTAGTTCTAGCCACAAAAAACCTACAGTCCTGGCTCCCACCAACTCCCACCACTACTAGTCCCAAACCCTATCTCTAATCCCACTCCTCCTGGTCTCAAACCCCTAATCCTACACCCTAATCCCACTCCTCATAGTCCCAAACTCCCACTCCTCCTCATCCCAAATCACCCACCATAAACCTAATCCCACTCCTCATAGTCCCAAAGTCCCATCCCTCCTCATCCCCAATCACCCACCATAATTGTTCTCCTCTGACTTTAAGCAGCTGTGGCAATTCATATTGCACAGGTATTTTCTACTGTTCTCAAAATCAGGAAACTCACTCTGAGAAATGATGTGCAGCATTTACTGAAAGGCACGCAGGGAGACAGGAAGTGGTTGCATAAGATCACCAGATGAAAAAAGGTGAAAAACAGTATTTTATCAAAAATAAAGGAGCAAGACATTTTTTATAATACACAGTAATGCGGCGTACACACGGTCGGAATTTCCGATGGAAACAGTCTGATGGGAGCTTTTCAACGGATTTTCCGACCGTGTGTATGCCCATCGGTCTTTTTCTGTCGGAATTTGCGACGGACTTTGGATTGATAACCTGTTCTCAATTTTTCAGACGGAAAACCTTTCTATCGGATTTTCCGATCGTGTGTATGCAATTCCGACACGTAAAATTCCGACGCATGCTCGGAAACAATTCGACGCATGCTCAGAAGCATTAAACTTCCCTTCTATAGTGCTGTCGAACGTGTTTTATGCCGCTGTGTTACAGATCGTCGGAATTTGGTGTGACCGTGTGTGGGCAAGACAGTTTGAGCGAAATTCCGTCGGAATTCCAACGGGAAAACCATCAGAGCTTTTTCCGACGAGAATTCCCACCGTGTGTACGCGGCATTAGTGTTTACATCTGGGCAACTGCATTCACAGACCCAGAAATAAAATTACCTAAAGCCATTAAATGTAGCTTCATGTCATATTTCACTAAAACAACTATACAAAAGCCACGTCACAACTCCAAGGCTCCACACATAGATACTTAGGCTTAATTGGGATTGTCGCTTTCCCTAGTACCCTAGTAGTATACCGTACGTGGAACGGATGTATTGCACCACCGGTTTACTTTTCAACAAAGCTCTATTGTTTCATGGGCATAAACATCCCGCCAGACTCAGGCTCCTGACTTTACGTGTGTTTCCCTAACGCAGGGTTTAATCATAGAGGCTCTATGATTAAGTCCTATGTTATGGTAAATCTCACCAGCACATCATAAACTCAAAACAGAAAACAGAGTCGTTTATTTTTCACAATGTAAGAAATTGTAGGCAGGTGCCATACAGGTCAAATGGTTTGCAGAATACTTAATTTCTTCTACGGAATTACTGCTCCCTCTGTAGAGAGCAACATTCTGTAGTGATTGTTGTTAGATTAATTCCTGTAAGGAAATGACTTACCTTTCCTTACCCTTCCTTACCATTATGCTACCAATCCTGCACTTTTAGGTGCGTCAGATGTCTGACCCCCTTGTGCTCTGTGGTTCTATCCAGTCTCTGCGTCACAGGACACAGGAACCACTGTACTCAGCAGAGTACCAGGTACCCGAGACACCCAGAAGTGTGAACATTCCACTGCTGCAGCTTTCAACAGGTCAAAAGATTGGCGGTGGCTGGTGAGACAAGTAATGTTTTCTTAAAGACATTGTACACTTTTTAAATGTTTTTGTTGTTTTAACAAGTTATTAGTGTTGTTATATTCTGTGATATGGGGCTGAGGCTTACCGCCAGCTGCTTGTAAAAGTGACAGTCTTTTGCGGACAATCTAGAAAACAAAAACAATGTAGTCCATAACTCTGGTACAATGGAAAAAAAGAGTATGGCTCACCACCATCATACTGGTCCAGCACTGTAATCAGGGTTTAGAGGTTCTTTCCTCCCAAAACTCTTTGAACCTTCAAAATTATGTGTCCTCTACTGAAATTCTGAAAATCAGTCCTCTCATCTCCAACCAGACTGCTCCCTCACCCTACATGGGCATGTACCCCTGAGTACTAAAAATGTCTTTAAACTGTCCCCCTGAAAACAACTCAAATAGTGAGGAAATATACATGCCATTCAGGAACCATCCCAGGCAACTTGCTGTGTCAGTTTTTGTCTTACCTTAAAATGATGGGCTCACATGTTGTGGCTGATTGGTTCCCCTTTGTCCATGTATTCATTTACCTAGCTTGTCGTGTTCACTAAAGGAACAGTCAACTTTTCGTTCTTGGTCACGCAATGTCCAATTCATGCCTCTCCATTTCTCTGTGTTGTATCACAAAATGCAGAAGTGCTAATGTGATTAAACGAATATCTTGCCTTCATTGGTCTGCCTGCTTGTGTCTGTGTCAGGTCTAATTACTGCAGGATAGTGGTATATATATAGTTTTTTCACAGTAAATGTAATTTCTTAGACAATAGACATAGGTTGTGCAATAAAGCCAAAAGGATTCCCCCATTTTATTTTTGGGAACCGAGTACCTGGTTTTAAGAGCAACCCGCTACCACGTCCTCTCCAACTTGCCTAAGCGGAGTGGAAGTTTACCCGCCCACCCTTCTGCCCAAACCGGTTTATATGGTCACATCAACAGTCACCGTTGGTATCATATGTTTTACATTTATTTAATTTGTGCGCAGCTTCCATTCTAATATAACCTTCTGTGATTGTGCATATCTCGCAATTTTTAGCTGCAGACACTTTTTATTTTTATCTTTTTGTACACTTTTTAGGTAGCGCAGTATATTCTTTTTGCTTTATGTTATTTAGCTGCCTGTAGTTTACACAGGGCCTTAGGGACTCTGGCTGGTGAAGAGGAGGGGCGAATGAAGCCCTTTTCAAGGTTTTCTTCGATGTATTGCTTTAGGACTGTTAACTCAGCTTCGGATAGTGTGAAAATACGACCTTATGGTATCTCCGAGCCGTGCAGGAGGTCGATGGGACAATCATATGGCCGGTGGGGCAACAAGCAGTCAGCTTTTTGCTTATCGAACACATCCCGAAACTTAAGGTAAACCGAGGGGACACGCTTGAGTAAGGTTATCAGGTGTAGGTAAGATAGCAGAGCAGACCTTGGGAGCTGGAGTGAGGCAGTGTTGAAGGCAGTATGGTGAGGAGAACGATACTTCCTTAGTACTCCAGTTTATTTGGGGTTCGTGTGCTTGCAGCCAAGGCAGGCCTAGGATAATGGGAAAGAGCGGAGAATGGATGAGGTCAAACCGCAAGAACTCCTGATGGCCAGAGTCTGTAGTAGCGAGAATAGGTTCAGTTTCCTGGGTGATAGGTCTGGATCAGGAAGGGACCCATCTGCCAGATGTATCTGGAGGCTATGTGTCTTGGTTTGCAGGGGGATATGAAGACTGTGAGCCATGGTGACATCAAGAAAGCAGCTACAAGCTCCAGAGTCAATTATAGCTGGCAGGCGGGTTTCCTTTCCTGTTAGCTGCAATGAAATAAAAAGATTGACATAAATCTTAGGCACATCAATGGATTGACAATTCACAGGATTTTGTGGATAGGACTTACTAGGCCTCACTGGACAGCGGCAAAGAAAATGTCCGGTACCCCCACAGTAAAGACACAGGTTAGATTGGCCTCTACGCTGTCTTTCCTCCGGAGTCAAAGGAGCACGGACCAGGCCAAGTTGCATGGGCTCAGCTTCAGGAGCCAAGGAGGTGACAGCAGCCGGAGGTGGTGTATGGGTTGGAATTGGCCTGGGGAGCGTTCCAGACCGGACGTGACCCTTGAAAACGATCTGAGCGCCGTTCACGCAAGCGTCTGTCCAACTTGGTGGCAGATTGGATCAGCTCTTCTAGAGAGGCTGGGGTTTCCATCCTGGCTAACTCGTCCTTGAGGTTCTCAGATAAGACTTGGCGGTACTAGTATCTTAGAGCAGGCTCATTCCAGCCGATGTCGGCTGCCCACTTACGTAATTCCACCGTCTAGTCCTCTACATGTCTTTTTCCTTGTGTCAGGTTATGTAAAATCTGCTCAGCTGTGGCTGTGCGCTGTGGGTCAAAAAAAGGACTCAATCAAGTTTAGCACTGGGCTCCTTTGTTCCATCAGGCTGTGGGCCCAAGCTTGGGCCAGACGAGAGATCACAAACCCCACCTTCACTTCTTCTGAAGAAAAGGTCCTGGGCTGAAGAGCCAAGTAAAGGGAGCAGGCGTTCTTAAAGGCCCGGTATTTCTTGCGATCCCCTGTAAAGCGCTCCGGTGTAGGGACCCTAGGCTCTAGGAGTGCCATGACTACAGTAGGGCCTGCAAGAGCAGGAGAGGGGGAGGCCCCACTAGTAGGTGCGGGAGCTGCGGCTGCAGGTGAAGGTGGAGCTGCGAGTTGCTGAAGGCGACTATCAATCTGGGTATGTCCCTCTTGCAGTTTTTGAACAGCATCAGTGAGAGCTGACACCTGCTGGCACAAGATCTACAACGACATCTGGCTGGTTTGTACTGTCACAACAAGTACTTACCGAGGCCGAGAGCGGCTAGCCCTTGCAACTATGTGCACATCGCCCCCCCGGAGGTGAGACAGGGAGCGGTAGTTTCCTGAAGAAGCTGAGCAGTGAGTTACTGGGGATCAGGACCTGGTTGATGATCCTGTGCGTGATCGTAAACAGTCCAGGAAGTAACAGGGGATCAGGTAACAAATAGCAAGTCCGTGAAGCAGGCCAAAGGTCAGACCCGTGAAATCAGGCAAGGAAGTCCGTAAGGCAGGCCAAGGGTCAAACCCGGGTAAACAATCAAGAGAGTCCGTAAGGCAGTAGACATGGGAACCGTCAAAAAATTTGTTTCGTTCTGTTTTATTTCGTAAAAAAAAAAAATCTTCGTAATTCGTGTACGAAAATTTCATTTGCATTCGTACGAAATACGAATTTCGTACCAATCGTTAATAACATTTCGAATCGTTTCGAATCGTTACGAATCGTTACGATTCGTTAATAATAACGAATTATCCGAAAACGTATTAACGTTACAACTCTCTTGAATGTCTGTGAAGTGGCGCATGTTTCCCGTGCTTAGAACTGTCCCTGCACAAAGTGTCATTTTTACAGGAAAAAAAGCTATTTAAAATCACTCTTGGCTAATGAATTGCCGGTTCCCGTAACACAGAGAACAATTTGAATCCAACTACCAAATATCGAATTTCAACTAATACGAAAGAAATTATTATAGCGGATATAGCGAATGATTCAAATTAATTTGAGATTCAGTATATCTAATATCGAGAACTGTCCCTTCACAAAGTGTCATTTTTGCAGGAAAAAAAGCTATTTAAAATCACTCGCGGCTAATGAATTGTCGGCTCCCGTAACACAGAGAACAGTCATTCATTGAAAGTCATTGATAAAAAAAAAAAAAAGCGTGGGGGTCCCCCCAAATTCAATTACCAGGCCCTTCAGGTCTGCTATGGATATTAAGGGGAACCCCACTTCAAATTAAAAAAAAAAAATGACGTGGGGTCCCCCCTAAATATCCATACCAGACCCTTCAGGTCTGCACCCTGTACATAGCACATGCCTGGAATCTGCACCCTGTACATAGCACATGCCTGGAATCTATACCCTGTACATAGCACAAGCCTGGATTCTGCACCCTGTACATAGCACATGCCCAGAATCTGCACCCTGTACATAGCAAATGTCTGGAATCTGCACCCTGTACATAGCACATGCCTGGATTCTGCAACCTGTTGGATTCTACACCCTGTACATAGCACATGCCTGGAATTTGCAACCTGTACATAGCACATGCTTGGTATCTACACCCTGTACATAGCACAAGCCTGGATTCTGCACCCTGTACATAGCACATGCCCAGAATCTGCACCCTGTACATAGCAAATGTCTGGAATCTGCACCCTGTACATAGCACATGCCTTGAATCTGCACCCTGTACATAGCACATGCCTTGAATCTGCACCCTGTACATAGCACACACCTGGAATCTGCACCCTGTACATAGCACATGCCTGGAATCTGCACCCTGTACATAGCACATGCCTGGATTCTGCAACCTGTACATAGCACACGTCTGGATTCTGCAACCTGTACATAGCACATGCCTGGATTCTGCAACCTGTACATAGCACATGCCTGGAATCTACACCCTGTACATAGCACATACCTGGATTCTGCAACCTGTACATAGCACATGCCTGGAATTTGCAACCTGTGCATAGCACATGCTTGGACTCTACACCCTGTACATAGCACATACCTGGAATCTGAACCCTGTACATAGCACACGCCTTGATTCTGCACCCTGTACATAGCACACGTCTGGATTCTGCACCCTGTACATAGCACATGCCTGGAATCTGCACCCTGTACATAGAACATGCCTGGAATAAAGTCTGCCATTTCCCCTTTAAAAATAAATACTTGCGAGTTGCTGCTAAGCCCCTCCCCTTCATGCATTGTCAAGAGGGGTGGAGCATGGGTGATCCTAAAATGATGCCCCCTCCCCGAAAAAAGTTCTACGGACGCCCATGGACAGCACGTTCCCCTGCGAGGAGGGAAACACGCGTTTCCCATACCGCAGTTGGGGTGAGGGGGCCCTAAAAGGCTGATGGCAGTGGGGCTGTATGGGACCTCTGTGCTCTCCACCTGCACATAAACACTGGTGATACACGCTCAGGGAGAAATTCAGTAAAACTTCTGCGCTACTTTTCTGACATTAATCCCTCTTGTAAGCCTCGGCTCACACTAGATATATATATATATATACTATTTACACACACATTCTTAAATGGCGGACGGTCCTCTTTCTGATAAAAGTGGTCTTTGTGGCGGATTCACCGCAAGATCACTTTTAGCAAGGGCGGGAGAGGGCCCCCCCCCTCCCGCTGCGCTCCGGTCGTCTCCGCCGCTTACCGGAGCCGTCGGTAGTGGTGGAGCAGATCAGATCCTCTCCCCTTTGCCCTTTGAGACATGGAGCAGAGTGAGGGAAAGACGGCCCCCGGTCGGCTCCATAAGATTGGATGATGGAAGCGACATCAAATGTCACTTCCACCCAATGGTCTTAAAGAGGAGATTTAAAAAAAAAAAAAAGACATTTTTTTATTGCGTTTAAGTGTAAATGTGAGATCTGAGGTCTTTTTGACCCCAGATCTCACATTTAAGAGGTCCTGTCATGCTTTTTTTCTATTACAAGGGATGCTTACGTCCCTTGTAATGGGAATAAAAGTGACTCAAATTTTTTTAAAAGGACAGTGGAAAAACAAAAAAAAAGTAAAATAAATTTAAAAATTTTTTTTAAAGCGCCTGATCCTGCCGAGCTTGCGTGCAAATGCGAATGCTGTCAGCGCGAACCGAGGAATGCCGCTTACCACCACTTCCTTGTTCTCGCGATCATCAGCTATGATTGGTCACAGCTGATCGCCTGGTAAGAAGCCTCTGTCTGAGGCTTCGTATCACGATCGGAGATGTGGCGTGTAAGACTGACGCCCCCACGGGCGCGTGCCAGCAATGTTATCCTGCTGGATGTCATATGACGCCCAGTCAGGATAATAGAATCACTTCCCAGCTGTCAATCTGGTATAGGCGGGCGGGAAGTGGTTAACATGTTTCTATGTTTGTAACTTTTATGTGAAAAACTTCTAATAAAAAAATTTATAAATTGCAACCTGTTCATGTGAACCGATTGCAGAGTGTATGTTAATGACACCCCAAAATCGGTTTGCAAAACGCAGTGCGATTTGCAGAATCGGATCACATGGGTGTGATCCTGCACAAGTTTGGCGAGAATGCGGTGCGATTTGAGGCAAACATATCGATGGCTCAATTCGCACTCGAGACACCGCATGTAATTCGCACAGGAATGTGCTGCGATTCCTGTGCGAATTACATGCAGTGTCCCGCACTGCATTAGTGTGACCCTGGGCCAGTGTTGCCAACCTACAAGATTGAAATTTCCTGGCACAGCCAAAGTTTTTACTGGCATTTCCAAAAATTACAAGATTATGTTGCGTACACACGATCGAAAATTTTGCCAGCAAAAGACCGATGCAAGCTTTTGGTCGGAAAATGCGACCGTGTGTAGGCTCCATCTGACTTTTGCTGGCGGAAAAGCAAAAGATTAAGAGTATGTTCTCAATTTTTCAGACGGAAAAAGTTTCTATCGGAAATTCCGATTGTCTGTGGCAATTCAGACACGCAAAATTCCGACACATGCTCGGAAACAATTTGACGCATGCTCGAAAGCATTAAACTACATTTTCGTGGCTCGTTGTAGTATTGTACGTCACCGCGTTCTTGACGGTCGGAATTTGGTGTGACCATGTGTAGGCAACACAAGCTTGAGCGAAATTCCATTGGAAATACCATCCAAGGCTTTTCCGACGAGAATTCCGATTGTGTGTACACGGCATTACAGTTTTAAGTGCAAATTTTTGTATTTAGGCTACAAATAAGTACACTATGCAATTAGCAATGTGATTTAAGGTAGATATTAGGGCAAAAAACATATTTATTATTTTATTTTTGATCTAGTAAGTAGCTCAGGGACAGGACTCAGACCCCTTTTACACCGAGGGCGTATTGCAGGCGCTATAGCGTTAGAAATAGTACCTGCAATCCGCCCTCAAACTGCTGCTTCATTGTCTGCAGTGTGAAAGCCCGAGGGCTTTCACACTGCAGCGGTGCGCTGGCAGGGCGTCACAAAAAGTCCTGCCAGCAGTTTCTTTGGAGCGGTGAACTCACCGCTCCTCCAGCGCTGCTCACCGTTGAAATCAATGGGGCAGCGCTGTAATAACGCTGGCAAAACGCTGCTATTGCTGTATTTTGCGGGGGGTTTTAACCCTTTCTCGGCTGCCAGCGGGGGGTAAAAGCGTAACGCTAGCGGCCGAAATGCGCCGCAAATCTGAAGGTAAAACGCTGCTAAAAAATAGCGGCGTTTTACCGCCGACGCTATTGGCATTGTGCTGTGAAAGGGGTCTCAGGAGGGCAAGAAATTAGAAGGCACACAAACATGAAGTTGACTCTCACAGTAACAATGACAGAAGTGTGCGGCAGCACAGATGATGCTGACTTCTCACCAACACGACATGTCCCCCTCTTGAGTCCCAGTGACAGTCTCTCTCCAAGCCCGGTGGTCCTTTCAGTCCACTCCAGTCTAAACAGCACTGACAGTCTAACTCATGACCTGCCCTGCTCCTGTCCTGCAGACCCACAAACGAGGCTCTGGCCACTCTGCTTTTTCTCCCTTGCACCATGACATCACACAACATGCTCGGGCACCGCCTCCACCAGAGCTGCCCGAACACACTGTAGCAGGCACTTGGATGGCCTCGGCCGGCTCTGGACCGGGCCGAACATCACAGCCATATTTTTTACTGGCAACTTTTTCCTTTTACTGGCAGGAGAAAATTGCCTGTTTTTTACTGGCTGCCAGTAAAAATACTGATGGTTGGCAACACTGCCCCGGGCTTAATGTGTTGCACCAAATTGGGGAAGCAAAAGTGACGCTTTTGGTTCTAAATTTAGAACACTTTACATTGTGGCGCAATGAATGTGCCAAACTCAAAATAAAATCTGATCGTTTGTATTTTACAAATGTGGAGCTAATTAAGACCAACTCTCTTTTGGAATACAGAGACCTTGGCACAGACAGATTATGCAAAAATGTTTGGTGTGCATACTTAGGCTGCTTTCGCACTGAAAGCACCGGTCGTTAGCGGTAAAGCAGCACTCGTTTTAGCGGCGCTTTACTGCTGTTTAAAGCGGGAGTAAACCCGCTGAAACTTTTTTAAACACCTGTAAGGGAAAAGGCATAATGAGCTAGTATGCACCGCATACTAGCTCATTATGAAATACTTACCTTAGAACGAGGCGTTGGTAACTCACCTGGTCCACGCTGAGGTCGTTGACATGTTGCCTCGGCGTGTCTTCCTGGTATCGCGACTCCAGCGCTGTGAGTGGCTGGAGCCGCAATGTCGTCACTCCCACGCATGCCCACGGGAGACTTCTTCCCGGCAGGGTTCGGATTCTGCCGGCCTTTCAGCCGAGAATCCCCTGTGCGCATGCGCCGATGCAGTCAGCGGCACGTTGCACGGCGAATATCTCCTAAACCGTAAAGGTTTAGGAGATATTTTTTTTACCTACAGGTAAGCCTCATTATAGGCTTACCTGTAGGTAAAAGTGAAATTTTTGACTTTACAACCACTTTAAGCGGCGCTTTTCGGCTGCTAGCAGGGTGCTTTTAACCCCAAAAAAGGGGTTAAAAAATCCCGTGTTGCGGTGCTTCCGAAGCTCTGCCCATTCATTGCAATGGGCGCTCCCAAACCGCCCCAAAGATGCTGCTTGCAGGACTTTTTCTAATGTCCCATAAGCGCACCACCCCACTGTGAAAGCACCCATTGTAATGAACGGGAGGCAGTTTTCAGGCGATATTTCTAGTGCTAAAACGCCTGAAAACTGCCTCAGTGTGAAAGAGGTAGCGGCGCAAGATGCTCCAAATGCAAGTACAAGTTCTAGACAGGTACATTATTTTTTCCAATGTTGTGCCACACTGCCACTTCTAGAATGTTTGAGAGACACTTTCGCGAAATCTGTCTGCTGAATATTTGTGGTTTACAGGGTCACTGTATGGAGGGCCTCATGAATTGTGCCATTGCTGGGTATGAATGCAATAATCATATCTGGATACCTCATTATGTTTTATGATTACTGAACATACATTTATATTGTATGGATGGTATTACCCTCGGTAGCACATTACTTGTAGTAGCTGTCCAGCACTATGCACTTCTCACATAGAAATCTAGGGACAACTATGTTCTCCTCACTATAGAGCTCCCCTCACCACCCCTCCTCCCGCCATAGGTGAGGGCTGCACGTGCTCTCACACACACAGCCTGCAGAGATAGCGGACTATGAGCCGCCCTCAGTGTGCACAGCACCCCCTCCCTCTCTTTACGGCGCTTCCTCTCAGATAGCGGGTTGAGGAGGAGGAGGATCCGTTACCAGGAATGAAACACATGGCGGGAGCGCAGATGTAGCCGGCCCCCACACACATAGTGACTGAGAGCCATTACTGAGGTACACGTGTGTGTCCTGCTCCGGAGAACGTCGTGTTATCCCCCCGTACAGGAGGAGGACAGCCGAGCACAGCAGTGTGTAGGAGACCTCAGGGGCCACAATGGGGCTCTTATCTGGGCAGGTTCTGCTTGTCATTGCCCTGACAGGGCTGCACCTCACATGCTGCTCCAAGCTCAATATCCCCAAACTGCTCCTACCATATACAAGAGGAACCCGGATCAACTACACCCTGGAGGTCACTGAGGGCTGCTACAAATGGTGAGTCAATGGGCCCCTCTAACACCTTCCTCCCTCTAGACCAGTGACACCTACACTCCTTTACATAGTGCCAGGATATGGGGGTGGCACGGGACTCATCAGCTCTCACTAGACAAGGTGGTCTGTGCTGTGCAGTCAGGAAAGGTTAGAACCTCTGTCAGGTGTTGATGTGGGGGAATCTACACCCATCAGCCCTAACTTTATGACCACTGGCGGGTACAGTTGATTATCTCATTACAATGGCATCTGAAATGGGTGGGATTCATTAGGCAGCAAGTAAACATGTTGTCCCTAAAGTTTATGGATTGAAAGTAGAAGAAAAAAAATGGGCATCCAGTTTGTTGTGTATGGGGCTGTGTAGCCACAGATCAGTCTGGGTAGCCATGCTGACCTGTGACCACAGCCAAAAGTGCCCACAATGGTCACATGGGCATCAGAACTGGACAATGGCGCAGTGGAAGAAGTTGCCCAGGTCTGATGACTCATGTTTTCTTTTACATCATATGGGTGGCCGAGTGCGTGGTCATCACTTACCTAGAGAAGAGATGGCACCAGGCTGCATTATGGGAAGACACCAAGCCAGCAGAGGCAGTGTGATGCTTTGGGCAATGTTCTGCTGGGAAACCTTGATTCCTGCCATTCATGTGGATGTTACTTGACACATACCGCCTACCTAAACGTTACTGCTGACCCAAGGAAATGGTATTCCGCAGTGTTCTCTTTTGGTGGGACAATGCGTCCCGCCACACTGCAAAAATGGTTCAAGAATGGCTTGAGGAACACAAAATCAAGTTCAAAGTGAATGAATGATTTGTATAGTGCTGCAAATGCGAACTGAATCGCCTCAAGTGTTGACTTAGCCCATAAAGTTTCCAGATCTCAGTCCAATCAAGCATCTATAGAATGTGCTGAAAGAACAAGTCCGGTGTACTATCATTAGCCGTCCCCCATCACGAAGTGTCCGATGTGTACTGCGCATGCGCAGTACACAGGACACCCATATTCCGAAAATTGCAGAGGATGAACGGCGCCTGCGCCGTGAGTCCACTTTCAAGCCCCACCATCCAAGTGGACATAGAGTTAGAATATAAAAGAGCCGAGTGCAGCGAGGCCGTGCCCGAAGCGTGGCGAGCGGCCCTCTAAGTTTGAGTAGCCCTATGTCCCCTTGGATGGTGGGGCTTACACATCCACTCACGGCACAGGCGCCGTTCATCTTCCGGCAATTTCCGAAAATCTTTATGCTCTGTACTGCGCATGCGCTGTACACTTCGGACACCTGGTGATAGCCGGACTGTTCGTGACATTGAGGCTCCACCCTGCAACTTACAGAACTTAAAGTGGATGTAAACCCAAAACAAATTTTTTTTTTTTTTGATGTCATAATGTAGAGAATACGATTTCCTTTCATTTGAGCCCAGTCTTGCCACACAGATTTACTCCAGCCCTGAGAAATCCTCTTTTATTGTTCAGTTAGAAAGATCTTGACAAAGTGCTGAAAATTTTGTCAAAAACGCCCCCTTGCTGTGAGTGACAGGCGATTTACATATCTCATGCACTAGCCTAAAAGAGGCACATCCTGTGTAATTATAAAAAGTGAGAAATCCACCCCTCCCCCCACATAACAAATCCTGTGATCAATGTATCCTCAGACACACACACTGCACTATAACAATCATCAGATCACTCCATGTTCTACTCTGCCCAGCTCTGACTACATACATCTCCCCTATATTCTTCTTGCTGTTCACTCGAGAATACATGTATTTTCACTCTGGTCTGTGGTCTGTGCCTGTCTCAGGCTAGTGCATGAGATATGTAAATCGCCTGTCACTCACAGCAAGGGGGCGTTTTTGACAAAGATTTCAGCACTTTGTCAAGATCTGTCTAACTGAACAATAAAAGAGGATTTCTTAGGGTTGGAGTAAATGTGTGTGGCAAGACTGGGCTCAAATGAAAGGAAATCTTATTATCTACATTATGGCATCAAAAATTAAAAAAAATAAAAAGTTTTTTTGGGTTTACATCCACTTTAAAGGATCTGCTACTGATGGCTTGGCGCCAGACACCATAGCATTCCTACGGGGGTCTAGTGGAGTCCATGCCTCAGGTCAGGCTTGTTTTGGCAGCAAAAGGGGGACCTACTCAAGGGTTGGTCCCCCTTGGTGGGTGGTCATAATGGTATGTTTGATCATTGTATATTCACATTCTGACTAAGACCAGGCCATAGACAGTGCAAATTTTTTCTTTCCTGCATGGGTTGCAGAAAAGAAAATCGCTTGATTCCCCCATCAACACAGTTAGTGGGCGTGGAGGAGCGGAGCAGGTGGCTCAGTTGTCAGTGAAGAGGCGGTGGGGGACAGGTGCAGCATTTGGGCTGATGCTGCATCCACCTAGGTAAGAAGTATGAATGGGGGGGGGGGGGGGGGGGGGGGGGGGGGGGGGCATACTTCTCTTTTGAATTGATCAATCAAATTTGGTACATTCAGCCAGCCCATACATGGTTCAAATCTCATTCGGTTCCTGCTGAAGCGGTTGAGATTTGAACTGTCTGTGGCTGGCTTTAGTTGCTGTTGTCACCAAGAGAGGAGATGACAGGAATTCTACAATGTTGCCGTTGTCACAGAACAGGAATAAAGGGGAAAGCTTCCTGGTGACACAGTCCTTCACTTTAGGGAGATTTGCTCTTCTTGTGTCTTTGGGACAGGAAGTGAGGGGGGAAATCCATCAAAGCTGAACTCGGGGGGCACAGCTCCCTGTGTCCATTCAGATGTGGATCCGCGGCCAGGCTCCGCCCCTTTTCTCTCCTCATTGGCTGACTTTGACAGCAGCGGGAGCCAATGGTGCCGCGCTGGTGTCTCAGCCAATGAGGAGGGGAGTCCCGGGCAGCCGAGACACTCCTGCAACATCGCTGGATCTATATGGGGCTCAGGTAAATATTAGAGGGGCTGAGGGGGCTGCTGCACACAGGTTTTTTTTTTTTTTATCTTAATGCATAGAATGCGTTACGATAAACAAACTTCTGCCTTCATTACTCCCATTCATTACAATATGCACCAAACATCAGGTGCTGAAACTTGGAGTTGTGACTAAAGTACGCTTCACCCATCATCTCCTCCATTCATAAGACCTCTTATACACCACAGCCGCCTGTTGTAACTGATTCCCTCTGTTTAAAATGTGTCATTCTTCTATCTGTAACCCCAGGGTTATATTGTTTGAGCGAAAAGCAATAAAAATACAACTTTTCAAGTAAAGTCCAGGTACACGTCTTATTGCTTTTCTTTTTTTTCTCTCAAACAAATATCCCTCGGGTTACAGTTAGACAAATGACACACAGAACAGATGTGATGTGAGAAGTATCAGTTACAACCGAAGGCCATAGTGTATTGTGACACTGCTGGAGCAGTTCCAGGCTGGAACAAGTGGATGTTTTAGTTGGCAGTTATTTATTGAAGTCAGTTTTGTCAAAGAGGGAGAGAATTTATAGAAGAACTTCTCAAAGGAAGTGTGTCTGAAGTTCACAGACTGAATGCTGGGTAGGGAGTGGTGTATTAATTACTAGGGGTTTCTTTGTGTTTAGCTGCAGTGGGCAGGTTTCGGATAAACAGGATATTAAAATGTCTAAATGAATTCAGATGTATTAAAAAGTGATTCTGAATGGTATTAATTCTACACTTGTTAAGGCACACCTTGCAGTTAAAAGCAAGGTCTGCTTATTACACCAGGGCCCCCACCCTCATATTAAAGAAGCCCCTTCCCTCGCCCCCCCCCCCCCCCCCACACACACCAAAAGCAAGTTAACACATGTGCGTGCCATATAGAAAACACGTTGCAGGCATATGTTTAAAATAGAACTAAGGGAAAAACTTTTGGCTAGAGTAAAGCCAAGCATACATGGATCTAAATTCGTCCAGTTCAGCAGGGACCGGCCACATTTTGATCCTTGTATTGTCATTCCCACTCAACAGAAATCGGGAATGTTAGAATACTTCTGTCCATCTACTGCAGCCACTGATCAGTGTTTTATGACAGCCGAGAGTCTCTGTTATCAGAATACAGTGGTGGAGGAGGATGCGCCGGTTTCGGTAAAAAAAAACGAGTGCAGAGCTGCTCAAGACGACTACAGTTGACTCGGATGAACCCCTCACACCATGCATATCGCAGGCTGGATGGGGGCACACCATGCATATCGCAGGCTGGATGGGGGCACACCATGCATATCGCAGGCTGGATGGGGGCACACCATGCATATCGCAGGCTGATATGCCCCCTGTGCTATGCATGGTGTGCCCCCTGTGCCAAACATCCAGCCTGCGATATGCATGGTGTGCCCCCATCCAGCCTGCGATATGCATGGTGTGCCCCCATCCAGCCTGCGATATGCATGGTGTGCCCCCATCCAGCCTGCAATATGCATGGTGTGCCCCCATCCAGCCGGCGATATGCATGGTGTGCCCCCATCCTGCCTGTGTGTATGTGATACAGCTTTTTGCTGTCCCCTCGCAACCAGCCTGTGTGTCCGCCGCGTGAGCCCTCGCTGTGCTGAGGGGTGATGATGTCAGCGCGCAGCTCACCGCCGCCGGGTGTACCAAGATGGCCGCTGCTCCGGGGCTAGGCCGAAGCCACTGTCTTTCCTAAGGCTGAGGCAGCGGAGTGCTCCGCGGATCGCGTGGTATGCCGATCCGAACAGGTTGACCCATTCAGATCACCGACCGGTGACGATCAGTTGCACCACTAGTTGCCAGCCTTACTCTTTCTGGCCAGCCCATAGCCCTGATGTAACAGCATTACATTGGAGTTATTGACTGAGTGCTCCATTGTGAGTTAGGGGGCAAAAACTACTGGCCTTACGCCGGGAGCTGACAATCCATACCACTCTTAAAAAAACTGGCTCCTAACTTTTTTTTTAACTAGCTCCTAGATTCAAAGCAAATTTGTCAAGCCCTGATTTAAATCTCTAGTAAAAAGGCTTGATTTAAATCAACTCAATTTAAATCATAATTTTTAAAGAGTAACTGTCATCGCTGTCCTACAGCGCTCTCCTCCTCTGACCCGCTTTTGACTCGCCGACAGTCCCATTCACTTTAATGGGACGGCTGGTGATGCGGCAGTGGCACAACAATGAGGGACATGGTGGCAGCAGGTGAGTGGATGCCCGCTAACAGGTGCTGCCATGATGGATCTGAAATGATGGGTGCTCTTTAAAGTAAGGACTTATTCTTGCTGGTAGTTAGAATCTTTAATATTTGCAAATAAAATTAAGGTTTCCTATTTAGATTTATTAAGCTGTCAGGTTAGTAAAACAGCGATATCAGAACCGATTCAATCGTACAGTTTACAGTGTAGATTTGCATAACAATGGAGTAAAGGAATATTACCAAACTTTGGTTTATCTCATGGTTACTCTGCCATTGAATGCATCAATGCAGTGCATGTTAACTTAGTTTGCAGACCTTGGATTCATTGAATGAGTTTACCAAAAATTTAAATATTTCTGAATATACAGTCTCATGCTATATAACTAAGCTCCATTTCATGCTGAATAAACAATTATTAATGTATCTTAAATAGAAAACTATCTTTAGATTCTTACTTCAAAAGCATTTATTAAAATACATTTGATAAATCTATTTGAATAAAAAACAGATTGATTTTTTATTAAAAAAAAGTAGATTTATATCCACCCTGATAACAGAAACAACCCAAATGACCCTGATCAAAAGTTTACATGTCCTGGTGATTTTGGCCTGATGATAACATGCACACAAGTTGGCACAAAGGGGTTTGAATGGCTATTAAGGCTGCATTCACACCTGAGCGTAGCTTTTCAGGCAGAAAATCGCGCGAATTGCGGCGTTTTTTTGCGGCGTTTTTTTGCGGCGTTTTTTACCGCGATTTGCGGGTTTTTTACCGCGATTTGCGTTTTTTTTTTTTACCGCGATTTGCGTTTTTTTTACCGCGATTTGCGGCGTTTTTACCGCGATTTGCGGCGTTTTTACCGCGATTTGCGGCGTTTTTACCGCGATTCGCAGCGTTTTTACCGCGATTTGCCGCAAATTTTGTGCAGAGCAAAAGGTCACCAATGTAAAAAGGATAAAAACGCCCAAATCTGCCCGATTCGCGCGACAAAAGGGTCCGGAACTTGTTTGAGCTTCAGGCGTAGGGCTTCAGGCGTAGGGCTTCAGGCGTTTTGGAGTGGAGATGTGAACCATCTCCATAGAGAATAATGTATTTTTTCCCCTCTAGCGTTTTGTAGCTTCAGGCTTCAAGCTACAAAACGCTCAGGTGTGAATGCAGCCTAAAGGTAACCATCCTCACCTGTGATCGGTTTGCTTGTAATTAGTGTGTGTGTATAAAAGGTCAATGCGTTTCTGGACTCCTGACAGACCCTTGCATCTTTCATCCAGTGCTGCACTGACATTTCTGGATTCTGAGTCATGGGGAAAGCAAAAGAATTGTCTAAGTATCTGCGGGAAAAGGTAGTTGAACTGTATAAAACGCGAAAGGGATATAAAAATGCCAATCGGCAGTGTTCAAACTCTAATCAAGAAGTGGAAAATGAGGGGTTCTGTTGAAACCAAACCACAGTCAGGTAGACCAACTAAAATTTCAGCCACAACTGCCAGGAAAATAGTTTGGGATACAAAGAAAAACCCACAAATAACTTCAGGTAAAATACAGGACTCTCTGAAAACATGTGGTGTGGCTGTTTCAAGGTGCACAATAAGGAGGCACTTGAAGAAAGATGGGCTGCATGGTCGAGTCGCCATTACTATGCAAATGCCACAAAATATCCCGCTTGCAACATGCCAAACAGCACAGAGACAAGCCTCAAACCTTCTGGCACAAAGTCATTTGGAGTGATGAGACCAAAATTGAGCTTTTTGGCCACAACCATAAATGCTACATTTGGAGAGGAGTCAACAAAGCCTATGATGACAGGTACACCATTCCTACTTTGAAACACAGATGTTTTGGGGATGTGTGAGCTACAAAGGCATAGAAAATTTGGTAAAAATTGATGGAAAGATGAATCAAAAAAAATACTGGAGGAACATATCAATTCATCAGCCAGTAAGCTGCGCATGGGACGTACTTGGACATTCCAACATGACGATCCAAAACACAAGGCCAAGTTGACCTGGCAGAATAAAATGAAGGGTCTGGAGTGGCCATCTCAGTCTTCTGACCTTAATATCATTGAGCTTCTCTAGGGAGATCTCAAACATGCAGTTCATGTAAGACAGTCCAAGAATTTACATGAACTGGAGGCTTTTTGTCAAGAGGAATGGGCAGCTTTGCCATCTGAGAAGATAAAGAGCCACCACATCCACAAATACCACAAAAGACTTCAAGCTGTCATTGATGTTAAAGGGGACAATACACGGTGCTTTTCAGGTATGTATTTTTGTTTACTGTGTTTTAGTGTTAAGCATTTTTTTGTTTTAAAGGGGACAATACACGGTATTTTCTTGCAAAAAAAAAAAGTAAGAACAAGTGTTGGTGACGTGTGACATAGGCTTCTAAATGTTGTGCATAAAATGCCAGGACAGTTCAAACCCCCCCCAAATGACCCCATTTTGGAAAGTAGACACCCCAAGCTATTTGATGAGAGCAATGTTGAGCCCATTAAATATTTTTTTTTTTTGTCCCAAGAGATTGAATAATGAAAAAAAAAAATATATATATATTTTTTTTACAAAAAGTTGTCACTAAATGATATATTGCTCAAACATGTCATGGGCATATGTGGAAATACACCCCAAAATACATTCTGTTGCTTCTCCTGAGTACGGGGATACCACATGTGTGGGACTTTTTGGGAGCCTAGCTGCGTACGGAACCCCAAAAACCAATCACCGCCTTCAGGCTTTCTAAGGGTGTAATTTTTTTATTTCACTTCTCACTGCCAATCACAGTTTCGGAGGCCATGGAATGCCCAGATGGCATAAAACCCCCCAAAATGACCCCATTTTGGAAAGTAGACACCCCAAGCTATTTGCTGAGAGGTATGGTGAGTATTTTGCAGATCTCGCTTTTTGTCACAAAGTTTTGAAAATTGAAAAAAAAAAAAAAAAAAATGTTTTTTCTTTACTTTCTTCATTTTCAAAAACAAATGAGAGCTGTAAAATACTCACCATGCCTCTCAACAAATAGCTTGGGGTGTCTACTTTCCAAAATGGGGTCATTTGGGGGGGTTTTGTGCTATTTTGGCATTTTATGGCCTTCGAAACGGTGATAGGTAGTGAGGAGTGAAATCAAAAATTTGCACCCTTAGAAATCCTGAAGGCGGTGCTTGGGTTTCGGGGCCCGTACGCGGCTAGGCTCCCAAAAAGTCCCACACATGTGGTATCCCCATACTCAGGAGAAGCAGCAAAATGTATTTTGGGGTGCAATTCCACGTATAACTATGGCATGTGTGAGCAATATATCATTTAGTGACAACTTTTTGAAAAAAAAAAAAAATCTTTTTATTTTTGTCTTTATTCAATCACTTGGGACTAAAAAAAAAAAAAAATATTCAATGGGCTCAACATGCCTCTCAGCAAATAGCTTGGGGTGTCTACTTTCCAAAATGGGGTCATTTGGGGGGGTTTTGTACTTCTCTGCCATTTTAGCACCTCAAGAAATGAAATAGGCAGTCATAAATTAAAAGCGGTGTAAATTCCAGAAAATGTACTCTAGTTGTAGACGCTATAACTTTTGCGCAAACCAATAAATATACGCTTATTGGCATTTTTTTTTTGTTTTTTTGGCCCAAATTTTTAAAATTTTTATTTTTTTTTTATTTTCTTTTTTTTTTCTAAAGACATTTGGCTGAATACATTTTGGCCAAAATGTTTGACTAAAAATAAAAATCACAGAGGCAATCAAATACCATCAAAAGAAAGCTCTATTTGTGGGAAGAAAAGGACGCAAATTTCGTTTGGTTACAAAATTGCATGACCGCGCAATTACCAGTTAAAGTAGTGCAGTGCGAAATTGAAAAAAGACCTCTGGTCCTTGGCTGCCAAATGGTCCGGGGCTGAAGTGGTTAAAGAGTAAACACAATTGATTGATGATAAATGGCTTCAGCCAAATGCTAACCATAAGTTTTTGTGTTATCGTCCATAATCTCTGAAAAATGGCCAAGAAATCATAAATTCTGCCAGGGTATGTAAACTTAGCACAACAGTATATATTATTGGCTTACCTATAGGTAAAAGTACAAGATTACAGTTTACAACCACTTTAAGAGCATAAAAGAGAAAATAGTATGTGAGACTTAGGCTGGCCCCATACATAGTGCACATTTCTTTCCTGCAACCATGGGTGATGGGAATCCTTCCTGCCAAGCAATTGTCTTGTCCTGGTGGGGGAAGCTGTACCCGCCGGAAGAAGATGATTATTGCTAGCGGTAGCTGTAAAAACAAGAGAATCTGGCAGGCTGGTTGTACCCAAGTTGATCGATCAACTTGGTACATTCAGCCTTCCCAATACCAGTTCGAATCTCGGACGATTCATGCTGAACGGGCCAAGATTCAAACCGTATATGGCCGGCCTTAAAGCGGAGTTCCACCCTAAAGTGGAACTTCCGCTTATCGGATTCCTCCCCCCCTCCGGTGCCACAATTGGCACCTTTCAGGGGGGAGGGGGGTGCAGATACCTGTATAATACAGGTATCTGCACCCACTTCCGGGACGCATTATCTGAGCTGCCCCGCCTCTATCCGAGAATGCCCCGTTGTGTCTTGGGAAACGCAGTTCCCAGGACACAGCGGGGACCAATAGAGGCACGCAGCGCGACTCGCGCATGCGCAGTAGGGAACCGGGCAGTGAAGACGTTGCGTCTTCACTTCCTGATTCCCTGACAGAGGATGGCAGCAGGGCAGTGAGAGACGAGCTATCGCTCTGCATCTTCTGCCGACACCGCTGGAACCTGGAACAGGTAAGTGTCCATTTATTAAAAGTCAGCAGCTGCAGTATTTGTAGCTGCTGACTTTTAATTTTTTCTTTTCAGGTGGCGCTCCGCTTTAATTTGTTAATTAGAGGTGCATTTCTTGCAAAGTGTTAGACCCCCCCAACTACTTCTTTGCAGTTATAAAATGACGCCTATACTGCAGCTTCTCTCAGCTCTGCCAAACAGCCAAAGGCTGCTGTTTCTGCCCAGAAACTGATTATTGAATTGAATAGGACCATCCCATGTGGTTCTATTCAGCTGTGACTGCTTAACATATATGCTGGTGAATAGGTTTCATTCACACTTGTGTGACTTGTCATGCAACTTTGGACATAAAAGTTGCTTGGCAAGCCGTTCCCCATGTTTGCCAATGATAACCATTCATATATGTTCGACTTAAATTTGCAGCGACTTCAAAGTAGTTCATGCACTACTTTGGTCTGAATTTCAGGCAACTTGTGTGCCATAGACTTCAATGTTAACCCTCAAAAAGTTGCATGAAATTTGTACCTGAATGTTAGAGCTGCACTTAAAGTTAAAATCTTTTTTTTTTTTGCAGAAAATTACTTGGAACCCCCAAAAATTATATATTTTTTTCTAACACCCTAGAGAATAAAATGGCGGTTGTTGAAATACTTTGTCACACCGTATCCGCCGCGAGATTACTTATCTGAAAGCGGTCCGCCCACTGAAGAAGTGGATACCGAGGTTATGGTACCTAGCTGCTGCCATAACAACGGCACTCCACTTCAAAATGCCGCCGTATAATGATGCCGAGCGGTCTGTAAGTGGTTAAAGAATCGAGATCGTGATTTAACTCTCCTCGCGATCCTAAAAAATTTTTTTCCCAATTCTATGTAACAAGTGCAGAGAGTTCTCTGCTCACTTCTCACAGCTGACAAAAAAAAAAACAATAAAAAAAATAATCCAGGCAGCCTGCCAAGTTTTATTACAACATCTTAGGGCTCTTTCACACATGCGGACCGTTCAGGTCCACCTGTCAGTTTTTTTAGGTGGACCTGAACTGACGCTCCACATAGTTCTATGGAGCGACGGATGTCAGCTGTGACATGTCCACTGACAGCCGATCCGCTAAATTCACACGGATGGAAACCCTATTTTCCATCCGTCTGGCGTATCGGATGAAAACAGACATGCGGTCCATTTTTCATCCAATCCCCCACAGTGAGCGGAGACGGACCTGTCATCCGCCAGCTCAGCAGGGATCGACGGATTGATCCCTGCTGAGCAATCTGAGTCCGTGAAAACGGACATTAATGTGTGAAAGGGGGCTTAGGTGAAACAGTGTAACATAGTTCTTTTAGATCTAAGGAATGAACTTCGGTCTGTGAATGAGGTCAGTTTATCCACTTAGACTAAACCTTTTTCTGACACCTTGTTACTTAAAAGTTAAAATCTGTATTTTTTTGCTGGAAAAAAAATTGAAATGGATCCATATTGGGAAACCCTAGAGAATAAAATGGCGGTTGTTGCAATATTTTATGTTAAGTCGTATACAAGTTCCATCAAAGTTGCACTCCAAAGTCAGCGCAACTTTGGAGTCGTACAAGTGTGAATGGATCCTAGGCAACAGTATAGTTCTGTATTGCTGCTATAGTGGTTGGAAGTCTTAATTACCTCCTGTGATTTAGAGAGCGATGCTGGTTGAAGCTTTCCTGGTAGGGCCATCCTAGCAAACGGGAAAGAAACCTCATGGTTTCAATAGGACTTGTTATTGACTTGTTCCATATTGGTTATCAAACCTGACTGGAAGTGCTGGAAAATTGCAGTTTACATAACAAAAAAAAATAAAAAAGTTGTCTGAGGCTTGCTAGATTTGGGCTGTGCCAAGCTTAGCTGGTGGCTCCCCCTTCCTGCAAGATACTAAGACACCTTTCACACTGAGGCGCTTCTAAACTGCTAGTAAACATTTGAGCACTTTTGAAGAGCTTTTCAGGCGCTTTTGAAGAGCTTTCAGTTAATGTCAATAGGGAGGGGCGTTTATTCACAGCCCTGCCAGCGCACTGCCCCAGTGTGAAAGCATTCATTGATTTTAATGGGAATAGGTTTTTGTGAGCTTTTCAGGTGCTTTTTTTTTTTTAATTGATTTATTTTTTGCGTGAAAGCGCCTAAAAAGCGCCTCAGTGTGAAAGGGGTCTTATAGTATTCATGGAGCAGCAATCCTGATTTGTACTAATTTTGCAGTAAAAAACATGGTACCAGGATCCTGTCCAACTGATATAGAAGCAGACAGGGTGCTCACAACCTTTGTTTACACCTGTCCTAAGGCCCCATTCTCACGAGCACCCTCCATTCCATCTCCAGAGGGGATCCTAGACTGATTTACTGCTGAGTTGGATCAAAATGTCACATAGGGAACATCCGTGTCCAATCCAATTCCAAGATGGAGGAAAAAATTGAACCCATGTAGTCCCATTTGGTGGCAGAATGTAAGCGGACATGTATCTGCCTTCATCTCCTACATCTCAGGTCAGGTTAGTAAAAAGTATGCAAACCTTTTCAGTTTGTTCCAATGAACCTGAACTGATTCCGGATACAGGTGGATGCATGTCTGTTTACATCTGGCCACCCATAGGGATACATTACTCCTTTTTTTTTTTTTTTTTTGATCTGTGTAGTCAGGAGGACAAAATGACATGGCGGTGTGTGTGTGTGCCTGTGTGAGAGGGATCTAATAGTGATTCTCCCTGCCATCCAGGTTTAGTTAACCACTTCAGCCCCGGACCAATTTGCAGCCAAAGGACCAGGCCCCTTTTTGCGATTCGGCACTGCGTCGCTTTAACTGACAATTGCACGGTCGTGCGACGTGGCTCCCAAACAAAATTGGCGTCCTTTTTTTCCCACAAATGGAGCTTTCTTTTGGTGGTATTTGATCGCCCCTGCGGTTTTTATTTTTTGGCTATAAACAAAAATAGAGCGACAATTTTGAAAAAAAATTCTTTATTTTACTTTTTGCTATAATAAATATCCCCAAAAAATATATAAAAAAACATTTTTTTTCCCTCCGTTTAGGCCGATACGTATTCTTCTACATATTTTTGGTAAAAAAAAACGCAATTAGCGATTATTGATTTGTTTGCACAAAGGTTATAGCGTTTACAAAATAGGGGATAGTTTTATAGCATTTTTATTAATATTTTTTTTTTTTTTTTTTTTACTAGTAATGGCGGCGATCAGCGTCATTGATCAGCTTTCCCGATGACAGGGAACAGCCGATCAATGACCAGGCAGTGTAGGAAGCGCGGGGAGAGGTTTGTTTACACATACCTCTCCCCGTTCTTCAGCTCTGTGACCCGATCGCGGGACACCAGCGGCGATCGGGTCCGCTGGTCCCGCGGCCGTGGTCACGGTGCTCCCGACCGGGTTGCGAGTGCGCCGCCGGCGGCGCACGCGATCCGCAGCTAGGCGATTTAAAGGGGACTTATATATACGTGCTTTTGCCTAGCCGTGCCATTCTGCCGACGTATATGTACAGGCGGCGGTCGGGAAGCGGTAATGGGCCTCATTCACACAGGTGTTGTGGTCCACACAACATGGATTGGCTATTTGTTTTTTGTGGCTGGAGCCACCTGGATGTAGGTAGCCCCTATTACGCATTGGGGATGCAGCAGCTGTATTGATACAGATGTGCAGGGGCAGTTGAGCAGCACCAAATGCACAGAGTCTGCGTTTAGGACCACGTACCTGTCCGAATAGGAGGAGCAACTGTTCGAGTTAGGACCCGTTCACACTTGTGCAACTTGACCTGCGACTTGGGACTGCAAGGTCGCATGACAGTCGTACCCCATGATTTCCAATGAGTACCGTTCATATCTGTGCAACTTCAAAGTAGTCCCTGCACTACTTTGGTCCAACTTTGATGCAACTTGAGGTCCATAGACCTCAAGATTACACAGGCATTGCTTCAAGTCGCGTGGCAAAGTCGCACAACTTTCAGGTCGTAAAGGTGTAAAAGGGGCCTAACATAGGCTGCCAGCATTTGACTTCAGCCGCATAAACAGGCCCCCAGTTCACCCTGTACACAGTACCTGTGTGAATGAGCCCTTGAAGACCTGTCATGAGAAATATAGCAGCTACAATTGCTAAACTCTCCTTCTGAAAATGCTAGTTGCCTGGTTGTCCTGCAGATCTTCTAGCTTTAATACTTTGTATTAGTGGCCTGCAACCAGTATGACATCTGTTTTTTTCCTGATCAGCATTGTTCTGGGTTAGTGAGTCAAGAAAAATAGCCCTGGGACTTTAGATGAGAGAGGTTTAGCCAATGTCCACAGTGAACACTGAGACAGTCAATTTATTTGTTTCAAAATGTTATGTAACAGAGCAGCAACAACAATGTGAGTTACCCGGCATAATAGCCAATGTACACAACACAGATGAAAGTAAATATACAAAGATTTATTACAAATGTACATCCATGAGCAACAATACAACTTAAAAGTTGCTGGGTCAGTAAATACACATACACAATAAGAAAATAAAATGTACATACATGTGGACAGGGGAGTATGTAAACACAATGCAGACATCAATAATACCCAGAATGTACTGGCATAAAACAAGCATCAATAAAGCCCTATGCATTTCGCAAGACCCTGCTCGCTTCTTCAGGGGCAGATGCATGAATGTTGTATCTGCAATGTAAATAATAAGATCAATAAATGTATGTTGTTGATAAATGGGGGCAGGCGGAATAGTTGGCAAGAGAGGTCTGAAACGGAGACCTCATACTTACCAAAGGTCTGAGATAAATCGCCAAACGTTGGATATAAAAATGGCAGCCGTGTAGTGCATTTTTTGTGTGCATTATTGGGGATGGAGGTGCCAGAGGGGTCAGACCAGACCTTAATCTCCCTTCTTTGGGTTAGTGAGTCGGTACTAAAACCAACTTGTCAGCATACTGGTCAGGCAACTAACATGGTCAGCAATTGACAGCCCCATAAAATCTCTTATGACTGCTTTGCATAACGTGGAAATCGACAAAATACGGCACTAAAAAGCAGATCACACTTTTCAGGCCGAAGTTGGGATTAAAGATTTTTTTTTTTTTTTTTTTTGCGATTAGGTTCCCTGCCTGAATTCTTTTAAAATAGATTTTTTTTTTTGCACAGCATGTCAGCTTTTTACAGGGTCTCGATTACAGAACAGTTCTCATCACAGCCACAGAATCCCAAAGAATCCCTTGAGGCGATTCGGTTCGCATTGTAGCGCTATACAAATTATTCATTCATTCAAAGGGATTTCAATACAGAAGAGTTTATATTTGTCATACAGATTTGTTGTCTCTGCATACATTACTTTTATTTAAACAACGGACTAAATATGTTTTTTTGAATTAAAGTAATCTCTAATGTGTTTAGTTTTCCTTTGATGCTTGATGACTAATATTACATCATGTCTTCTATTCAGACTTTTTTACTCTGTGCCAGCTGCTCTGTGCCAAAGGATTATTCTTAAGTAGTTAATGATTTTATTGGAGAGGCAGCTCATGGCTGGTCTTTAGTGTAACTGCTTTCTTATTTGTGAAATTTAAAATACAATTGCATTCGTTTTAGCACTGGTTAGGCAATACTGGCCTCTGATTCCTGTAGAATAGTGTTTTCTTCACAGGATATCAATTAACCAGTAAGTATCAGTATATTCTAATGGCATATAATGTTATATACTTTGATTTTTAATGAAAGGCTTTGAGGGCCAGTTCACACCTTAGAAAGGCAGTCCGGATGCGTTCCAGATGCTTTTCTGCATGTGTTCCAGTGTGTTTTTGATGCAGTCCGGTGTATCCCCCCCCCCCCCCCCCCCCCCTTTCTTAACTTTGAATAAGGACAAGTGTGCTCCAGTGAAGGTGCCTTCCTGTGCATTCCGGTGCAATTTATTTTCCTGGAACTGCAAGCACCGGTGTGAACTATGCCAATGAAAAACCATACAACCTACTTCCCATGTGTTTTTGATGCAGAAAAAAAAAACATTGGACTGGCATGTGGTGTGAACTGGCCCTTGGAGCTTTTGCGCAGACCCTGTTCATCATGTTGCTGAAAGTGCTTGTAAATACAATTGTACCCCAAAAATATAGGGGCTGCTCTCCCAACACTTTAGTGAATGCAAAACCAAGTGCTTATAGATATGACATTAAAAATTGGATGACGAATTGAACCCGAAGTTATGTCACGTATCAGTTTCTACAGCTTCTCAGTCGGTTTTGTATACCTATGCTGTTTGCTAATAAAAACCTTTGTTAAAAAAATGTTAAATTGGATGAAACAGTTTTTTCATGCTGGTTTTACAATCGAGCCATTTACCATTTTCGGAAAATGTCTGTTGTCAGTGACTGATATTAGCCATTTTGCCTCTTTGTATTTTGACTTTTTGTATGAGTCTTATGCTTATCCCCTCCTGAAGTTGGGTTATATCCTGTGCATTGGATGTCAGTGCAGCAGCAGATTCTGGGTCATTCCTATCTTTTAGCATTGTATAGCTGTTAGCGTATAGGCCTTCATTACTGACAATGTCTGCTTATTTATGGTGACAGCTATATGTACTTCTGTCTGATGACCTGATGAACAGTTGTCCAGTCACATCTACCCTTTGCCAAGTGTCTTTGTGTACTTTTTAACAGTTTTTTTTTTTTTTTTTTTTTTTTTTTTTTTTTTATATATATATAATGAAAGTCTAGCAGTATGCTCATACTGGTCTGATTCATTAACCCTGGAGGAATGAAAATTAAAGTGAAAGTGGCTTGTTGGAAATTCAGTACATTTTATATTTCCCCACGTTATAAACTGACTGTACACCTGTGTTAAAGTGATACTAAACACACACTTTAACCACTTTAACCACCAGCCTCTTTTTAAGATGTGTTATTTACAAGTTTAAAAAACATTTTTTTTTTGCTAGAAATTACTTGGAACCCCCAAACATCATACATTTTTTTTTTTTTTTTTTTTTTCTTCTAACACCCTAGAGAATAAAATGTCGGTCGTTGCAATACTTTGTCACACCGTATTTGCGCATCGGTCTTACAAGTGCATTTTTTTTTTTTTTTTTTTTTTTAAATATACTCTTTTTGAATTTAAAAAATAAGACAGCAGTAAAGTTAGCCCAATTTTTTTTTTTTATATTGTGAAAGATAATGTTACGCCAAGTAAATTGATACCCTACATGTCACGCTTCAAAATTGCGCCCGCTCGTGGAGTGGCAACGAACGTTTACCCTTAAAAATCTTCATAGGCGACGTTTAAAATATTAGTTTTTCAGGCCTACAGCGCTAAAAATAACGCCTATATAGTGCCTGAAAAAAGCGGTTCATTTCACTCCATTGTGAAAGCCGGAGGGCTTTCACACTGGGGCGGTGCGCTAGCAGGACGGTAAAAAAAGTCCTGCTAGCAGCATCTTTGGAGCGGTGTATTCACCGCTCCTACCCATTGAAATCAATGGGGCAGCGTGACTATACCGCTGGCAAACCCCCACTGCAGCGGCGGTTTTAACGCTTTTTTGGCCACTAGCGAGGGGTTAAAACCGGCCAGCTAGCGACCGAATACCGCCGCCAAAACAACGGTAAAGCACCGCTAAAAATAGCGGCGTTTTACCTCCGATGCCCGCACTGCCCCAGTGTGAAAGGGGCCTTAGAGGTTAGTGGGCATGGAGGGAGTGGGCTGTCGTTTACCACTGTGTATACACCCACGTGTGTGACTCTATAGTCACATGGGCTGCTTAGATGTGATGGGGAGTAAATGCTCAGCATAGAAACTCACTGAAAACTGAGCACGTGCAGAGTTGCCACCACAGCTGCAACATTCCTAGCTGAATTGGGGACATAGACAATGGAGATAAAGCAGCGGGATCAACCAGTTTTTTTGCTGAATAAAGAAAACAAATCTCATAGTGACGAGTGAGTATGAACAGCATGTAATGGAGCATTTTATGATGTGGGTTTAGTGACCCGTTAATGTTTTATTTTTATTTCTCTATTGAAGTGTCACTATTATGGAATTACGGATATATAATATAGATTTAAGTATTATAGCACTGTATCTATAACTAACATATTTTCCCCAGTCGTCTTCCAGGAGCTCCTCCCATCGCCACAGGAAACTCGTTGCCAAAAAAGTTCAAAAGGCGGTCCCTCAGGAATATGATCAGTCCTTTGTGTTTCCTCTGGAGGAGGCATGTTGCTGAGGGACCATTTTTTGTGTTTTTGGGGGAGGAATCCATCTCTCAGGAACTCCCTGGGAGAATGGAAGCAGGGAAAAGCACTCTCCTGGCGGCTCCTTCATTCAGAGACCGTATTAGCAGATTCCCCCATGGCAGGCCTTGCCTTGCATTCGTTGGGCCGGAATCGCAGTGTGCCGAGGCCTTCTCGTTCCGGGTCTCTGAGGAGCAGGGGAGGAAGGGGAAGGCTGTGCGCCTTATCCTAGCCAGTGTCCAGAACTCAGGAGCACCGGCGGGAATCAGAGCATTGGGGGACCATGGAGGCTTCTTCCCAGGACACTCTGGGGGAATCGGGCACATGTAGGCTGCTGGGCAGTACTGTAATGTGCTTTTGTTATAGATGGTGACTAGGAAACCGCTAGGGGGTGGGTCCTTACAGTACCAGATGGAGATGGGCTACTGGCTTAGTGCACAGTAGTGTGTTAGCTAGGAACTTTGATGGTTATTCCCCCCCCACCCATTCTGTTCTTCAGGTTAAAGAGACTTCCAGGGAGGATAGATCAAGCAGGAAGGAATGCCCTGTGGCACTAAATTTTCTTCCAGCTACACTAAAGCCTTATGCAAGCAATGCATTGCTAATTTGCTAAAATCCGAGGCAGTTTCCCCCATGGCCATATTTTTTCAACTCATTTAAGGACCAGGTAGCGTCCACGTTTAAATCCTTCAGGAAGTTTATCTCTGACGCAAGTACACCAACAGCCTCAAGTAGTCAGGCCACAGGTAGTGCAACTGTGAGTAGGGCTGAAACAACTAATCGATTATGAAATTAATCGATTACTATTTTCATAATCGATTAATCGGGCAGTAACATAATGGTGTTATAAAATAAAAATTAGCCCTTTATAGTACAAAAGAGCAAATAATCGCTACTGTAAATATTACTTTCACAGTTCTACATTAAAAAAATGAAACCCTTACAGTAGTGATTATCTGCCTTTTTTTTTTTTTTTTTTTTTTTTTTTTTTTTTTTTACTGTAAAGGGCTCTTTTTTTTTTTTCTATTTTTTTTTTTTTAAACCCCCATTATGTTACTAAACGTCTTAGACCTGGTTCACATCTATGTGTTATTTTGGTGCTTTTTGAAGAAACGTACTACAGTTCATTTACATGGTTTCCTATGGACACGTTCACATCTATGCTTTTCTTAGCTGCTGCGTATTTGGAAAGGGTCAGGGACTTAACGCAAAACAGTGTTTTTTTTTTTTGGTTCAATATACTTCAATGGCGAAGCTGCAGAAACGCATGTAATAAGTTTTTGCAGCAATTTGTGTTTTTTAATCTCTTCAACAACAAATTGGTCAAAAAACAGTATATCGCCTCTAATGGTGTATACAGTACAGGGGGTCCCCGAGTTACGAACTCGTTAGGGACTGCCCGCCTGTACTTAAGTCGGAAATGTTCGTAAGTCGGCCGCGCATGCGCAGACCGACAAATACGACCATTTCCGGACATTTCCGATGTTCCGTCCAATGCCGTTCTGCGCATGCGCGGCAAATTACGGACATTTCCGAAGTTTTCCGAGGCTCCGAATGGCCGCGCATGCGCAGAACGGCCAAAAAACGGCGGAAAATGGCGGAGGGTCCCCGCAGCGCCTCGTTCGTAAGTAGGGGATGTTCGTAGGTCGGGCGTTCGTAAGTCGGGGACCCCCTGTATATCTCTTCTGTCTGTTATTCTCAGTGGATTTAATATTTTGCTCCCTAACCATATAGTTGGTTGTTTATATTTACCACTGCATAGAGATATTTAAAAATAAATTGCCTTTTTTTTTTAAACTTTACACATTACCGGTAACTAAATTTTTATATACCACACTTTTTATTTTATTTTTTTTTTAAAGGTTATTAACCGATTAATCGAAACAATAATCGGCCAACTAATCGATTATGAAAATAATCGTTAGTTGCAGCCCTAGCTGTGAGGGTACCCTCCTCTCCCATCCGTGCAAACTCATACCCAGTAGAGCCCTTGGGGACTAGTCAGGTGCCTGATTCAGATTTAGACAAAGAGGAAGAGTAAGCTGAGTCTAGCAAATCTACAAAGTATAAGCTGTCCCTACAGGAAGTGGATGACCTTCCTGGTGCAGTTTATGATACTCTGGAAATCCAAGAAGAGCCACAACTATCCAGACATAAGATGTATCGGGGTCTGGGGAAAAAGAAAGTAAGAGTTTTTCCAGTTCATGAGATCCTGTCAGATCTAATTTGTAAGGAGTGGTCAGAACCTGATAAAAGCCTTTTTTTCTTTTTCATACATCATGGGACACATAGGCCAATTATTCATTACCTGCTGGTTATACTTCATCTCCAGGTGAATGGACACTGGTAGACCAAAGGTTTTTAGACAGGAAGTGATCCCCTATTTAACCCCTCCCATACAGGAAGTACTTCAGTTTTTTTTACCAGTGTCTGCAAGGTGGATGGTACGGTTGTTTTGAGCTCTCTGAGCTCCAGGTCTCTAGTCCCGCAAACGGTTCTTAAATTAATCAAAGGTTTGATCAATTGGATCCATTTGACATAGGCTTTATATGCTTAGATAAATAGTACCCGAGAGTCGCAAAGAAGACTCAAGATCCTGCAAGGTTTTTCCTGTAATACGGCCTCCGGGCACTGGACCCTGCCAAGTGGAATCCAGGACACCACAGCGCAAAGGCATTCCTGCAGGGTGCTGTACAGGTTCAAGGGAGTGGACCCTAAACATGAAAAGGGTACCCAGTCCTTGAAGGTCCTCAAGTGACAGGAACCCGCCGTGAAGGGTGAAGATTGGGCTCTTAGTTTCTAAGCTATCCTGCTCTCAGGCTGGGGAGCAACCCTAGAAGGGCTCGGGGGAAATGGTCAAGGACAGAACAGATCCTGCCCATCAACGTCCTGGAATTGGGGGCAGTGCGACTGGCCCTACGGTCCTGGACGGTGGAGCTTCAGGACTGCCCTATCAGTGTTCAGTCCGACAATGCCACTGCAGTGGCCTATATAAATTACCAAGGCGGTACCAGGAGTCGTTCAGCTCTGAAGGAGGTGAACCACATACTAGCCTGAGCAGAGGGACATGTGCCGATTTCTACCGGCAGTCCATATCCCGGGAGTAGAGACCTGGAATGCAGATTATCTCAGCCGCTAGCAGATCTGCCCGGGGGAATGGTCCCTACACCCAGGGGTGTTCCCGGAAATTTGCCAATGTTGGGGCTGGCCAGAGGTCAACCTACTGCCATCCAGGTTCAACAACAAGCTACAGCAGTTTGTGTCCTGTACATGAGATCCACTGGTAGTTCCATGGAGCCAGTACTCCCTGGTTTATGCTTTTCCTTCTGATCCCTCTCTTTCCACATTTGTTGCGCAGGATTCAGAGAGAGGGAGTTCCAGTCATTCTGGTGGCACCAGCCTTGCCCAGAAGGCCCTGGTTCCTGGAGATTGTGAGACTGACAATAGACTGGCCATGAACGCTTCCACGTCGCCCCGATCTACTGTCTCAAGTACCTATATTTCACCCCAATTTAAAAGGACCATGGCATCTCGGGACCAGTGGTGTATACCCTAGTGAATGCTAGAAAAGCTGTCACTAGTAAGATTTATCATAAGGTCTGCAAGATTTGTATTGCTTGGTGTGAAGCCAAAAATGGCATCCTCGGAAATACATGATTGGGAGAATTCTCTTTTCTACAGTCAGCTGTGGAAATCTAATTGTCTGAGTACAATCAGAGGTCAAGTTTCGGCCCCAAAAACAACCATTCTATCAAGGAAATTCCATTAGACTTGCTGTCACGCAAGCTAGCCTTCCTGATGGCCATCACCTCGGCTAGAAGAATGTCTGAGTTGGCGGCCCTTTCGTGCAGGGAACCATACTTGACCCTTCACCACGACAGGGTCGTGTTCCGACCTGTTCCATCCATCCTTTTTGCCAAAGGTGGTGTCGGCCTTTCATTTAAATCAGGACAACTAATGGATTTATGAAATGAATCGCTTACTATTTTCATAATCGATTAATCAGCCAGTAACATAATGGTTTTAAATAAAAATGAGCCCTTTATAGTACAAAGAGCACTACTAGTTCTCCTGGGAACACCAATGATGGGGTACTACTAGTTCTCCCGGGAACACCAATAATGGGGCACTATTCCACCCCCCCCCCCAGAAATACTTATGTTCATGGGGCACTTGTTGTCAACTTGTCAAAACAGAAATTTATGTTCTACTGTATTGTATAGCCACTACCTTATATCACGTCACAGGTGCAGCTCGGTGCTTACGGCTGCTTCTCGCCTCTTTTCTTGAGGCAGCAGTGGGCGGGGCTGAGAATATCAGGGGGGAAGCTGATGTAGGAGGAGAGAGGCGGACGTGCCTGGTGACATGAGCGCCGCTGTATTCTCATGAGGATATGCCGGTGCCTTGTACACAGGATTCTAACACTGGGACGGAGGCAGGACTGGCAGGGAGGAAGGTGCGTGCTGTTAGACCAACTAATTGATAATGAAAATCGTTTTCAACTAATTTCATTATCCATTAATCGTTTCAGCCCTAATTTTCAGAGAGAGGGAGGTCAGCAATGGCAGCCTCCTATATTCTCAGAAGAGGTTTCCTGCATGGTGAGAACTATGTAGGCTACTGTTAATGATTTTCTGAAAATGCTAATTGCTAGACTTCTTGGTTTGATTGTTCCCCCTCCATGACCAAACCATTTTTTGCTATTCAGCACTGTGCTACTTTAACTGGCAATTGTTCATTAATGCAACACTACACAAAAGTTGTATAATTTTTTTTTCACTCAAATAGACCTTTTTTGGTGTCATTTCATCACCACCAAATGTTTTTTCTTTATTCTTACACAAAGTTGTCACTTTAATGAGATTTCTCACACATGCCATGGGTATATGTGAAATTACACCCTAAACACATTCTGCTACTTCTTCCGAGTATGGGGATATCATGTGTGTGACTTTTTGGGAGTCAAGCCACGTATGGGGCCCAAAATAGTACAAACACCTCCACAAATGACCCCTTTTTGGAAAGTAGGCACTGCAAAGTATTTGATGAGAAGCGTGGTGAGTATTTTGCAGACCTCATTTTTTTGTCACAAGGTTTTGCCTAGATTCTGTGTTTGGGAATGTATTGTATGTAAATTACACGGCCTCGCAATTTAAAGCCCTAGTTTTATATAGGTAGGCCCTCAAACTAGAAAGTCATTGTCCAGAGATTGTGCAATCAGAAACCTTATTGGCCCGTACACACGATCCGAATATCGTACGACCGTTTTCTGTTAATAGTCGCAAGTAGAAATTGAATAGCTAAATAAAGTCAAGAAAATTCTCGCACGATCGAAAAAAAAATCGGAAGTGATGTCATGTGTTTGTAATGTATTTGTATTGACGGCGGACGACAACTATACTGACCAACCGAAAATCGTACGAGAAAAATTTCCGTGCATGCCCGATCGAATAAGATCGTATGAACGGTCGTGATCGGCTGTCGAAAGTAGTGTACACGTGATCCAAAAATCGGCCGATCTTTCCTCGGACGACCGTTTTCGTACGATATTTGGATCGTGTGTACGGGCCATAAGCCTGGTACACACTACAGTTTTTTTTTTTTTTTTTTAAACTGACGGCTCCGGTCAGGAGCTGCAGTACTAACTATCCGAGGTTCTCCACCCACTGAGCCATTGTGTTCTGATAGGGGGACGGCCCCCCTGTCAGAACACTCCAATCAACACACTCTGCTATTGGCTGAGATCGCTTATCGGGAGTCAGTTTTCCAGCATGCACTTCCGACCGAAGCCAGCTTCTGTCTGACAGACCGGCATACACATGGGCAGAATGTCGGCCGGTATTTTCCAAATACAACTATTCTTAGTTTGAATATTGGTTTCAACAGATGGCTGCCTTTTACTACATAATGTTGGCAATTTCATAAATCTTTTAATTTTATTTTTTCTCTTTTTCTTTTATAGGTCATCAACTAGACCTGAAGTAGCCAGCATAGTTCCATTAAGCACTCATGACCAGCAGTGCTCACAACGTGCTGTGGTACAAGCGAGAGCAAATCATCCTACGAGGCTAACCAGTATCATTTTTGCCGAAGATATACGTAAGTTATGTTTCTTTCTAATGTTGGGTCATTTGTTTTTAATGGATACATCAATAAAGTTTATCAATGTACTACACCGTTTCTTAACGCTTTAAATCAATTTTTGGGGAAATGAAAAGCATTAGGTGCAGTACATCTAAACTACAAGTTACATTGTAAGGCTATAATAACAACTATAATTGTGAAATTTCTATGACTTGCACAGGTATTGCTAGCTTTGTAATAGAGCAAAAAATGGACTCGCTGGCCACCAGAGAGGCAATTAGTCCTCTTCTGTTTCAGGGTGCAGCTGTTAAAAAATGTGACAGAATTTGAACAATGATGAGCCAAAACCATGCTTTTCTGGGAAAGAGAGCTTGACACATGCAGGATGCTGGATGTTGCTTTAGTTGTCTTCTACTATAGAAAAGAAGGACGTATTCTTATCCTAAATGATTATTCCTGCAAATGAAAACTTTACCAGAGAGGGATTGTTATTTTTATCTACCCTTAGAGCAACAACCTCTTTACTCAATATTAGAGCTGCACGATTTTGGCTAAAATGAGAATTGGGATTTTTATTTTATTTTTTTGCTTAGAATAAAGATCACGATACTCAAGCGGCATAACATCATCTTTCACATTATACAAGTAATTTTCTAGCAATAAATATTGATTTTTAACTTGTAAGTAGCAAGTGTCAGAAAAGGGTTTAGTCTTGGGTGGTTAAACTTCCCTCATCTACAGACAGATACAATATTTATTGAGCAAGTGAGTGGTGGCAAATGGGTCTATCGCTTCTCACATATAAAAATAGCAAATTTGTGAGGCCTAGTGTGCATGAACACGGCCTATACCCCAAAGAGAAGCTTAAACAGATAGACATAGAGAGTATATGCAAGTGAAAAAAAGTTTTTTATTCAGGGCTTCAGGCCCAAGGTAAATCAGTAAATGAGTGGTTAGACATATAGTTATACAAAGCAGTATATATACATGGTATTCATGTGTAACCATAAACATGTACAGAAATGCATAAATTGCACAACAACTTGCGATAATATCGGGGTCTTTCAGGAAAATGCCGACATGTTTCGGACGGACGTCCTTTTTCAAGGCAATATCTGTTCCTGTGTTTACTCAATAATACTGTATAAGACAGAGTAAAGTCATTAATATACAACATAATGTGTTTAATGGGTATAAACCTGTGAATTGCACCGCTGTATGGTAATGGTACTCACTTGCAAGGGTTAAAGAGCTGGGGATAAGCCCAGTGGACTTGAGGTACAAAAGTATGGTATCAGTATGTCCATGCAGTATACAGTGGATCTTGTGCTGTTAAAAGCAAACGGCTGCTACACATTTGAAAGGCTGCAAGATCTCCAAGCCATGCAATGGAGGATTGCAATGGCTGCCTGGGCCCGAACTGATAGATGGCTATGGAATAGAGGGAGTAGGTAGAGTAATATTAATATCACTAAATAGTGAAGGGGAGTAGGTTGATGCAAAAAGATGCAAAATGTAAAGTATTGATATTACCTGGTAGTGGAGAGTTTGCAATGTGCTGCAGTGTAGCCAAACGCCGGCAGGGAAGTGTGATGTCTAGTCCCGCCATTGTGGAGGCTAATATAGTGTGT
This sequence comes from Lithobates sylvaticus, assembly GCA_028564925.1. Classification (NCBI taxonomy): domain Eukaryota; kingdom Metazoa; phylum Chordata; class Amphibia; order Anura; family Ranidae; genus Lithobates; species Lithobates sylvaticus. Next base: position 70,843,790 of record CM053032.1, on the reverse strand, counting down.
ACTGATGGGTATCAGCTGTGCAGACCGTGGTGAAAGGGTAATTGCACTGAGCTGGGTAATGATTGCTGGGCCAGGTGTGGGGATGGTGGCTGGGAGGCCACAATATAATATCCCCAGTGTTTGAGATCCCAGATGCGGCGGCGCCGCGCGTCGACACGTCCAGGGGGGCGTGGCCTCGTGCGGCGTCGGAGCGTCACCGACGCGGGCAGACTGACCCCTCCCCGTGTGCTGGAACGCACACGGGGGGGGCGCATATGATGGCAGAACGTGCGCCTCAATGGGTATATGTGGCGCATGCGCCGTAGGGTATACGCGCATGCGCACATGGTCTTACCCGCGCCGGGCAGCCAAAACAACAAATGGAAGCGGAAAAACCGAAATATGTGTTAAGGGGGTGTGATTTGGGAAGGAATGTATCAATATACGTGCATTGCAACTGCACATAGTACATTAAGCATGTGATGTTTTCAGCAAGTGGGTCACATTACCATAGAAGTAGGTGGAAGCCCCCTAGTGGACAGAGACAGATATAGCATTTAAAATAACAAGATACAGCAATATTCACATATTTGTAAGGAGTAAAGACATTTTTCCATAAGCAGTATATGGGTATCTTTAAATTTGAATAAGTATGGAAACATTGCAAATGCTACGACATGGTGTGACATGGTATAACATGATATGACATAGTAGAAATGTGTTTATAAGACATAACAGCAGGTACAATTATTTGGATGTTGAAACAGAGCAGAATGACCATGATGTAGGTATATGGTTGGAACCAGGTAGAGAGGGGGTTCCAGGGAACAAAGGACTGTGGAAGCCCATCTCAATGACTGTGGGAACTATAAATCAAGTTCGCATACCCCTGATTCGAAGCCCTCGAGATAGGGCTTGAAATTGAATGCCTCGTTGAGGCCTGGGGGGGATGTGGCATTGAGGTGGAAGATCCATTTAAGCTCACTTTGAAGTAGGGATTTGTTGTAGTCACCCCCACGGTTAGGTGGGGGAATGTGGTCAAGTGCTCTGAATGTAATCTGGGGAGTTGAGTCCTGGTGCACTATTGCACAGTGTCGCCCTAGGGGGAGATCAGGGTCTTTCTGATTGATGCTAAGGGTGTGTCGATAAATGCGTTTCCAGAAGGGGAGCTTGGTTTTCCCGACATAGAAACACCCACACTCACACTCTAGTAGATAGACTATGCCGACTGAGCGGCAGTTGACAAAATGTTGGGGGAAGAAAGGTTGCCCATTGGGTAAGGTGTTGAATCTGTTGGGTTTAGATAGGTACTTGCAGTATCTGCATTTCCCACAAGGGAATGTGCCTTTTGTTTGTTTTTGTAAATAGCTAACAGGGGTATATTCACTTCTGATTAGTTTGTCACGAAGGGAAGGAGCTCGTCTATAGGTAAGTAGTGGGTGTACCGGTACGAATGGGGACAATGATTGATCTGTAGTTAGAATATACCAATATTTCTCTAGAATCTGTGTAATAGATGAATGTTGTTCGCAAAAATTGGTAATGATTCGCAATGGGGTTTGTTTATCTTGTGATTTGGAGGGGAAGAGTAAGGAGTTACGTGTTTTTGATTTCGCTTTTTTATATGCGATTTTCAAAATTTTTGGTGGGTATCCTCGTTCAAGCAACCTATTTCGTAAAACCGAGGCCTCGTTTTCAAAGGAGGCCTCGGTTGAACAGTTGCGGCGGGCACGGAGGTATTGAGCATATGGAATGGAGTTGAGGAGCGGTTCCGGATGGAAGCTAGAGGCAGCAAGGATGGTGTTGCCTGCAGTAGGTTTACGGTATAAATGGCTTTGGATATGACCTTCAGAGTCTTTTATGAGGGTGAGATCTAAAAAGCAGATGGAAGTAGGGCTAGAGGTCATGGTGAATCTCAAATTCAACCGAAATCGGTTGAATTTGAGATTCACCATGACCTCTAGCCCTACTTCCATCTGCTTTTTAGATCTCACCCTCATAAACCTACTGCAGGCAACACCATCCTTGCTGCCTCTAGCTTCCATCCGGAACCGCTCCTCAACTCCATTCCATATGCTCAATACCTCCGTGCCCGCCGCAACTGTTCAACCGAGGCCTCCTTTGAAAACGAGGCCTCGGTTTTACGAAATAGGTTGCTTGAACGAGGATACCCACCAAAAATTTTGAAAATCGCATATAAAAAAGCGAAATCAAAAACACGTAACTCCTTACTCTTCCCCTCCAAATCACAAGATAAACAAACCCCATTGCGAATCATTACCAATTTTTGCGAACAACATTCATCTATTACACAGATTCTAGAGAAATATTGGTATATTCTAACTACAGATCAATCATTGTCCCCATTCGTACCGGTACACCCACTACTTACCTATAGACGAGCTCCTTCCCTTCGTGACAAACTAATCAGAAGTGAATATACCCCTGTTAGCTATTTACAAAAACAAACAAAAGGCACATTCCCTTGTGGGAAATGCAGATACTGCAAGTACCTATCTAAACCCAACAGATTCAACACCTTACCCAATGGGCAACCTTTCTTCCCCCAACATTTTGTCAACTGCCGCTCAGTCGGCATAGTCTATCTACTAGAGTGTGAGTGTGGGTGTTTCTATGTCGGGAAAACCAAGCTCCCCTTCTGGAAACGCATTTATCGACACACCCTTAGCATCAATCAGAAAGACCCTGATCTCCCCCTAGGGCGACACTGTGCAATAGTGCACCAGGACTCAACTCCCCAGATTACATTCAGAGCACTTGACCACATTCCCCCACCTAACCGTGGGGGTGACTACAACAAATCCCTACTTCAAAGTGAGCTTAAATGGATCTTCCACCTCAATGCCACATCCCCCCCAGGCCTCAACGAGGCATTCAATTTCAAGCCCTATCTCGAGGGCTTCGAATCAGGGGTATGCGAACTTGATTTATAGTTCCCACAGTCATTGAGATGGGCTTCCACAGTCCTTTGTTCCCTGGAACCCCCTCTCTACCTGGTTCCAACCATATACCTACATCATGGTCATTCTGCTCTGTTTCAACATCCAAATAATTGTACCTGCTGTTATGTCTTATAAACACATTTCTACTATGTCATATCATGTTATACCATGTCACACCATGTCGTAGCATTTGCAATGTTTCCATACTTATTCAAATTTAAAGATACCCATATACTGCTTATGGAAAAATGTCTTTACTCCTTACAAATATGTGAATATTGCTGTATCTTGTTATTTTAAATGCTATATCTGTCTCTGTCCACTAGGGGGCTTCCACCTACTTCTATGGTAATGTGACCCACTTGCTGAAAACATCACATGCTTAATGTACTATGTGCAGTTGCAATGCACGTATATTGATACATTCCTTCCCAAATCACACCCCCTTAACACATATTTCGGTTTTTCCGCTTCCATTTGTTGTTTTGGCTGCCCGGCGCGGGTAAGACCATGTGCGCATGCGCGTATACCCTACGGCGCATGCGCCACATATACCCATTGAGGCGCACGTTCTGCCATCATATGCGCCCCCCCCGTGTGCGTTCCAGCACACGGGGAGGGGTCAGTCTGCCCGCGTCGGTGACGCTCCGACGCCGCACGAGGCCACGCCCCCCTGGACGTGTCGACGCGCGGCGCCGCCGCATCTGGGATCTCAAACACTGGGGATATTATATTGTGGCCTCCCAGCCACCATCCCCACACCTGGCCCAGCAATCATTACCCAGCTCAGTGCAATTACCCTTTCACCACGGTCTGCACAGCTGATACCCATCAGTACACACTATATTAGCCTCCACAATGGCGGGACTAGACATCACACTTCCCTGCCGGCGTTTGGCTACACTGCAGCACATTGCAAACTCTCCACTACCAGGTAATATCAATACTTTACATTTTGCATCTTTTTGCATCAACCTACTCCCCTTCACTATTTAGTGATATTAATATTACTCTACCTACTCCCTCTATTCCATAGCCATCTATCAGTTCGGGCCCAGGCAGCCATTGCAATCCTCCATTGCATGGCTTGGAGATCTTGCAGCCTTTCAAATGTGTAGCAGCCGTTTGCTTTTAACAGCACAAGATCCACTGTATACTGCATGGACATACTGATACCATACTTTTGTACCTCAAGTCCACTGGGCTTATCCCCAGCTCTTTAACCCTTGCAAGTGAGTACCATTACCATACAGCGGTGCAATTCACAGGTTTATACCCATTAAACACATTATGTTGTATATTAATGACTTTACTCTGTCTTATACAGTATTATTGAGTAAACACAGGAACAGATATTGCCTTGAAAAAGGACGTCCGTCCGAAACATGTCGGCATTTTCCTGAAAGACCCCGATATTATCGCAAGTTGTTGTGCAATTTATGCATTTCTGTACATGTTTATGGTTACACATGAATACCATGTATATATACTGCTTTGTATAACTATATGTCTAACCACTCATTTACTGATTTACCTTGGGCCTGAAGCCCTGAATAAAAAACTTTTTTTCACTTGCATATACTCTCTATGTCTATCTGTTTAAGCTTCTCTTTGGGGTATAGGCCGTGTTCATGCACACTAGGCCTCACAAATTTGCTATCATCTACAGACAGAAGTTCATCCCTTTGATCTAAGAACAAAATATTACTTTATAGTTATCTGTGATGTGATAAAACTTGGCCGACTGCCTGGATATATTTATTTTATAATTTTTTTTTCAGCTGTCAGAGAACTCTCTGCACTTGTTAAATGTAATCGGGAAATGCTGTTTTAAGATCGGGAAGGGAAAAGAAACGCAATTTCGATTCTGAGCGATTAATTGTGCAGCTTTACTCCAATATATTTGAGAACTTGTCACAAACCTACGCCATTCAAATTGACCATATGGTGAAAATATACATAAGTAAAAGACATTCGGTGAAAGCCACCTGCTAAACCGATCCGTGGATCAAGAGCTATAAGCAATTAGTACTGCAAGTAATCAACTCTATCTATATCGGTCCAGTTTGGGCACTGATGCAGCCCATCATGTTAAAGACAAATAGGGTGACTCGTGAGTCATGTATCTGCACTACTGTGCCATGTACTTAAAATGGTGCCTTGATGTACTTGGTGTGTTCTACCACCATTCCTTCCCAGCACACATTATAGCATTTACCTGCCTACAGAAGCACTGTTCAGACCTTTACAGAGTAGCTGGTGCTGCTAAATCTGTGACTTCAGACATCTGAGTTGTACAGGAACACTTGTGCATCACAGGTTTCTTCCCTTGTTTTGGCTTCCAACCAAGCATAAGCTCTTGATTGTACAAATAGGCTTCCTGATTCTTGCTCCATGGACCGTGGGCTTTGGTGAACCGTGGGGTTCAGGAGCATCCCTAGACTAGGGATAGACAGAATTGCTCTTCAGCAGAGTTCCTCTGGGTTTGCTTCAGAAATGTCACTGCATTCTCTTGCAGGCTGTTGTGATCTAACTGATTAGTTGCCTGGCCAGACACTCTGGTAGGCTGAGTTTTCAACCCTTGATCCTAGGGGATCAAGATGTTAAGTCCCAGGGTCTTCCTACTGACTGGTCACTTTTTGTCAGGATCTGTTTTAGTTCAGTTTCCTTCTGGGGACCTGTTGTTGTCCACATAAGGGTGGGAGTCCCCAACGCCCCCTTGCTGTGAGTAACAGGTGATTTACATATCTCATGCACTAGCCTGAGACAGGTTATCATCAGATCACTGGATGTTCTACTCTGCCCAGCTCTGACTACATACATGTCCCCTAAATCACTTGCCTGTCTATATAGTCTGCTGACTGTTCACTGCATCCCATGATGAGAAACATCCAGTCAAAACACAGCAATCCTGGGAGAGCTGGAGGGGAGGGGGATGTGAATTGTGAACTTTTTACACAGGATGTGCCTGTCTCAGGCCTCTGCACTGAGAAGAGTGATCAAAGAGCACTGATTGCTAAGTTCAGTCATTCACCAGCTCTCTGCTCTACCCCTCCAGCACTCACTGAATCGCTGAGTGGTGAAGGGAGCAGCAGCGGCTGGCTCAGTCTCCCAGCAGCTTGCTGGAGGCTGGGTTAGCTGCTTGTCCAGGGATCTGGTGGATCCTGACCGTAAAATTGGGATCGATCCAGCATCGGCACTGACTGACGTCGGCAGACAGCGAAATTTAGCCTGCTTTCGGCTGAAAATACCGTATAAGCCGAGATTTTCAGCCCTTTTTTTAGTGCTGAAAGTCCCCTCCTCGGCTTATACTCGAGTCAGCGCCGTCTGTCTAATAGAATGGAACAATCAGCGCAAACCCACAAAAAACAAGTAAATAAAATAAGTGAAAGTGCAAGCTGAACACCAAAAAGGCCAATCACGAATCCTTCAAATAACAATGTGAAAAATAAAAATAAGTGCAGCCCATCTAAAAAATAATCAAAAATAATAGAATAATAATAATAAGATATCATAAAATTATGATATGTATATGAAACACAATACACATAATGAAAAATAATCAAAAACAGTGACAAAAGTTCATGTCTTGTGAGTCCAAAATAAAACAGAGAGTGAATAACTGATTGTAGATAAAACACCCTGGTGACTGTAAATAAACAGAATATGTTCTTAAGGTGATATCCTCAACCGAAGGTAAATGGAGACTCTTACCAAATGTGCTATGCACATACGCATAGACTCAGTGGAGGGTGAAGTGTCTGATTCCAAGGGAAGCTGACTCCAATCAGGGCAAACGACCAATCAACTGGACGGATCTCCGGCAGATCTCCTCATATAATGGACAGCCCAATGCTAAGCAATGTGGATCCAGGCAAAAAAGATCTCCCAGCATATAATAGAAAAGAAGGGGGGGACACTCTAAGTGTAGACTGTTGGTAAACGGTTTATTTAAAATTTGAAGTTTAAAATACAACCTTGATGAAAAAGGTAAATGGTTGTGTCTGCATATAACATAAGTTATGCAGTTGACAAAAAGTTAAGGCAATGCTGTAGGTACACTCGATATGCACAACTGCAGCAAACAAAGCCTTATGGACATATGCATAAAAAAACAGCTCAAAGCTGCAAATGGGGAACAATTGTTTTTTAAAAAGGTCCCGCACTGCAGCAATGTAGAGAGATTGCGGAACGAAGCCGCTGGAGATAATGGTAGACAGCGAGTGACTGATAAACTTCTCCCCCCCTGTCATGCAGACAGACGGCAGTGTTCAAAAGCCGCGCCATCTCCTCCCCCCCGTCCGTGATAGGCGGACACTGATTTTCCCAGCAGTAAGTCAGTGTGCAGTGTTCCGCCTATCACGGACGTCCTGTCATTCTCATCTCATGGACGAGGATGAGAGGACGTCCGTAATAGGCGGAAGACTGCTCACTGGATGCTGGGAAAACCGAGTGTTCCTCCTATCACGCGGCTTTTGAATGATTAATGGCCCCTTACACGCTGATCGCCCGGATCAGCATGGGGGACACAGAACAAGCGATCGGCAGAGGAGGCACAGAGGAGGCACAGAGGAACAAGGAGGCAGATCGGCACGGGTAGGCTGCAATGGGGACACACGGGGGGGGGGGGGGGGGGGGGGGGGGTTGTACAGGACACAGGGGACATGCAGCTGCAGATGGGCATTTGCTGGCCCTCTTTTCCACTAACAGTAGCTGCTGCACATTTCACCCTCGGCTTATATTCGGGTCAATAAGTTTTGCCAGTTTTTTTGTGGTAAATTGGGGGCCTCGGCTTATATTCGGGTCGGCCTATACTTGAGTATATATGGGGCAAAATGTTTTTTAATATTCTCCTTTTAAGTAGAGGTAAGTAAGAGACGTTAGAGGGGGCGAGGCAAAGGGAAATCGGAGATGGGCTGGGAGAGGATAGAGCATCTTGAAACATTCAGAGGTACTTGTGAAGAGTTGCACCACTGGCTTTAAAGGCTAGAGCTAGATGTAACCTGGTCACAATTCAAGTCCTTTTACTTTTAACTAGGCCTACACCATCAATCCAAGTTTAAGGCTGCATTCACACCTGAGCGTAGCATTTTCAGGCAGAAAATCGCGCAAATGTACTGTGATTTTGTGGTGGTTTTTTGCAGCGTTTTTTACCACGATTTCACAGCGTTTTTTACCATGATTTCACAGCGTTTTTTACAGCGTATTTTGTGCAGGGAAAAAGGTCACCAATGTAAAAAGGAAAAATACCCAAATCTGCCCGATTCAAGCGACAAAAAAGGGTCCGGAACTTGTTTGAGCTTCAGGCATTCGGCTTCAGGCGACATGGAGTGGAGATGTGAACCATCTCCATTGAGAATAATGGATTTTTTCCCCTCTAGCGTTTTGTAGCTTGAAGCTTCAAGCTACAAAACGCTCAGGTGTGAATGCACATTTTGTTTTGGTACAATGTCGCACGACCGTACACTTGTCAGTTAAAGCAACGCAGTGCTGTATCGCAAAAAATGGCCTGTCAGGTAGGGGGAAAGTCCTTCCGGGGCTGAAGTGGTTAACAGGACCTCGCCATGGTCGACCAAAGAAGTTGAGTGCACGTGCTCAGTGTCATATCCAGAGGTTGTCTTTGGGGAATAGATGTATGAGTGCTGCCAGCATTGCTGCAGAGGTTGAAGGGGTGGGGGGGGGGTCAGCCTGTCAGTGCTCGGACCATATGCCACACACTGTATCAAATTGGTCTGCATGACTGTCGTCCCAGAAGGATGCATAAGAAAGCCCGCAAACAGTTTTACTGAAGACAAGCAGACTAAAGACATGGATTACTGGAACCGTGTTCTGTGGTCTATTGAGAGCAAGCTAAACTTATTTAATGCCAAGCGTGTGGTGGCAACCAAGTGAGGAGTACAAAGACAAGTGTGTCTTGCCTACAGTCAAGCATGGTGGTGGAAGTGTCATCGTCTGGGGCTGCATGAGTGCTGCTGGCACTGGGGAGCTGAAGTTCATTGAGGGAACCATGAATGCCAACATGTACTGTGACATACTGAAGCAAAGCATTATCCCCCCCCCCCCTTTGGAGACTGGGCCACAGGGCAGTATGGAGGAGTGGAAGAGGACTCCAGTGGCAACCTGTGAAGCTCTGGTGAACTCCATGCCCAAGAGGGTTAAGGCAGTGCTGGAAAATTGTGGCCACACAAAATATTGACACTTTGGGCTCAATTTGGAAATTTTTTACTTAGAGGTGTACTCGCTTTTGTTGCCAGTGGTTTAGCCTTTAATGGCTGAGTGTTGGGTTATCTTGAGGGGACCGCAAATGTACACTCTGCTACAATGTAAAGTAGTACAGCTTGTATAAAAGTGTAATTTCTTCAGTGTTGTAACGTGAAAAGATATAATTAAATATTACACACACAGTGTGCACACACACTCAGTGTGTGTGTGTGTGTGTGTAATATAAATATATATATATATATATATATAAATATATATATATATATATATATATATATATATATATATATATATATATATATATATATATTATATATATATATATATATATATATATATATATATATATATATATATATATATATATATATATATATATATATATATATATATATATATATTCCACATTGAAAATGTCTATATCTAAAACTGCACAGATTTGTACATTTATCTGAATTGTGTGTTTCCTAGACACGGGACAGGTTTTACGGTGTGACGCGATTGTGGACATAATTAATGAGATTCAAATTGTATCGACTACAAGAGAACTTTTTCTGGAGGACTCTCCCCTGGAGCTAAAAATACAAGCTTTAGACTCTGAAGGTAAGAGCCGGCTTCACAGCTTAGATCTGCATTATAAGACGACTTGTAATGTACACCTAAAATGTTCTGTGTTTTCTTTACAACCAGGTAACACATTCAGCACTTTAGCTGGGATGGCCTTTGACTGGGCAGTAATGAAGGATACAGAAATGGATGGGTACACAGATTCACATAATACCTTGAGGTAAGGGGGCAAATTTTAAAAAGCTTAACCACTTGCCCACATAGGTATATAGGTACTGTGACGGGGCAACACGTGTAGGAAAAATCGCGTACATGTACGTGGTTTTGCCTGCTCTGGTTTAGACCCCTTTAACACCAAGCCGCCTAGGGCGTCAGCGGTAAAGCTGCTTTACTGTAGTTTTAGTGGCCGAAAAGGGGTTAAATCTGCCCGCAAAATGCTGCCGGAGCAGCGTTTTGCCGGCGGTATCGCAGCGCTGGAGGAGAAAGAAGCTGCTGGCAGGACTTTTTCTGACTCTCTGCCAGAGCACCGCTCCAGTGTGAAAGCCCTCGGGAGTAGAGTGAATGGAGCCGCTTTTTTCAAGTGCAATTTTTAGAGATGTAGTGCCTGAAAAACGTGTGAAAGTGGTCTTAGAGGTGTGCTTCACACTCCATCTGACACAATATCAACAAAGCTGTTATGAATTCATAACAGCTGTTTCCTATGCTGTGAGGGGTCCATGTGATTAGCTGTAGCCAATCACACATCATAAATGTAACCTATTCATGACTGTTGAAAACTGTTCTATTGGAATGATCTCCGTTGTAACGACAAAGTGTAAAAAAATAATAATCCCTGATCCCCCCCCAAACCACTTGGACCTACAGGTAAGCCTATATTAAGGCTTGCCTGTAAGGGGATTAATTTGCTGTCCAAAAAATGTGGATATACATCGTTTACACATATAACATAATTGCATGAAATATACACAGACAAATTCCCTTGTATTATCAAGGAAAAATAGAATTTACATGAAGTATAGTTACCACTGAAGGGTGTAGATAGACAGACAATCTCCTAACCAGAGTTACTCTAAAATCGATCAGATGGTCCAGTGCAATCGTGTCATACGCACTCCAAGGGAGGATAGTCCACCCTTATCTGACTTGCAAGGACTCACGCCGAGAAGCAACCATCCGGTGGCGGGGGGGGTTGGGGTTAGTTTGAGTGAAGGCCTGTGAACACCTACAGCAAAAGTCCCAATGAATATCTAATAAATTTCAATTCACTTTTGATCTGAACTAAAGATAATCATTGTATTGTATTACTGGGGCTTGTCACATATTAAATCCAAACAAACCAAAAGTTTACTGTATCACACTATTGTTTGATGGTGTGAGGTGATGGGATATGATGTGGGATATGAGTTTATATAATAAGAATAGGTGATATAAAATGTAAGAGTGATCCATATGGGAAATTATGAGACCCCAATCAATACGAACAATCGTGAAAAGTGGAAAATAATGATAAAAAAAACGTGATGGTGAAGCCATGTAGTGAAGGCAAAACATAATAAAAATGAATGCTGAGTAACAATGTGTTGAATTTATGCAAGTGAAGAAAAATGAAAATGCAAGGAAGTGTTAAATGCGTTCAAACCGATCCTGTTGGCTGTGATAAATGCGTTATATTCCAAAAATTAATAAATGTAATTGTACCTTTATAGTAAGGATGGTAACAACCAATTTTAGATAATGCCATGTTGAAATTAACATAATCACTGTGCGGCCATATGGGGGGCCCGGTGGGTATAGGAAATATCTGTTAGAGAAGTTTAGAGGCATATATCCATCAAAATAGATTAGATGTCACTATCTGATTTTAAGCACACAGAAAAAGTTAAAATATAGTGCAAGTACAGCTAGCCACAACATATGTTGCATTTTTAACTGACCTGTATCAGAGATTCTGATGCATATAATATACGTGCTGACCACCTCCTCCAAACGCTGGTGATCAATAGAAGATTGGAGAAGGTGTTTTTTTTTTTTTTTTTTTTATGATGTACCAAGTTGGGCTCAATAGGCTGCAGGTGCCAGGCGAACCCACCCACCCCCGCTGCAGGGCACTCAAACCGAATGGCAACGCGCGTGGCTCCCTCGCCGTTCCGAAAGGTTGCCGACCCCGACCAATGACGTCACTTCCACTGCAACAGCGGGACGTAATGATGTCACGCGCACGCGGTGCATAAAACAAATCCGGAAGTGATCCGGGACGCCGCCGGCAGGAGGATGGCTCCACCTGGCGGACGGAAAGAAATACATTAAAGGGGAGCGGTGGAAGGCCCTCTCCCCTGCTGGGAAGGCACATGGGCAGGAGTCTCCACAAATAGAATCATGATTACTGGAACACACAGGAGTCTGAAAAATAAAGAGTGGAACGCAAAAATAAAAAAACACAATAGATTGAATTGTATAGTGCCAAGCAATTATTAAAAAAAAAAAAGGGCAATGCATTATATTTTTTTGGCTAAAAGGTGATTAAACTAAGGATTAAACTTATAATGAAATAGGACACTACAACACAAATAACTGCTGTAGTATAGAGTTGTCACTGGGTCTTGCTTGATGAGAAACCCTTTAAAAAGGGTGCAAAGGAAATGGAGTCATTCAGACCTGGAGGCATGGTAGCCTGGAGTCTGAAAATCCACCTTTGCTCGAGCTGGCGCAAGGTCTTATTCCAGTCTCCTCCTCGATCAGGGATGTGGATTCCATCTAATGCCATAAATTCCACCGCGGCATGTCTTCCTACTGGAAGATGGCAGTTTCCAATTTGCATGCCGTATACATGTTGGGATATGTGCCACCGAAACTCCTGTTTGGTCTTGTCACGGTAGAAGGCACCGCATTCACACACCATTAAATGCACCACACCCCAGGTTTGGCAGTTAGTGAAATGTGACGGTTTGAAGACCATTGAGAAGACAAGAAATGTCCACATGGAAAGGAGCCAAAAATTGGACAATGTTTATTTAGTTGTTCATTTCTGAACTCGCTCTGGACGAGTTTATCTTTAGGGATGTAGCTCATTTGTATGTTGAAGGAAGGGGTTTACTCTCGGATCGTCTGAGAATAGTCCAGTGTTTTTTGACTATTTAATTTCCTCATGTTGTTTGGAGTACCGCATAATTACCCTGGTTGTGTCCAAGTCGGGGTTCTTTTTAGGTTTTTGTTTGAACAATAGTTCAAATTGCGTTTTTGCACTAGTCTGATTGTAAGCCTTGCGTAGGCATGACCTGCTAATAGCCTCTTGCCATTAATCGAGTTTGGAGTTTGGTAGCCTCTTAGTTTAACAGAGCATCAGTTGAACAGTTTCTGTGAAGGTGCAGGTATTGCCCGTATGATGGAGTTTTTTAATTGAACTGGGTGGAAGCCATCAGCTCAAAATGGCCATCATTTCTTGTGAACATGATTTTAAATTTTCTCCCCACTGATCTGATCTGAGGTCGGAAAGATCTGCACACGTAACCCAAAAGGGTTAATTTTTGCATTGGTGTATCTATCAAAGGACTTGGTATGCCAAAATAATGCAGACTTTTTTTCTAAATTTCTACTAAGTTTAAGAAAGAGGGATGACATTTGAGTTTCAATCTGAGCCCCCTGTTCAAAACCTGTCTCATATTCAGACATAAGACTAGCCCATTCATCACCTTGAAAACTACTCGTAGCATATGAACGTAACAGTTTATAAAATGTATAACAAACCAATAATGCAAAGCTCATATCTTAACTCTCATGTGTCAAGAGGGAGAAAGGAAAAAGGTGTTTAACCACCCAAAATGAAAGCTCAATTTGTGGGGAAAAGAATGTATATAAATGTAATTTGTGTGCGTAGCCTGACCACTCAATTGTTTGTTAAAATAACCATGCCAAAAAACAAAAAAAAATGGCCAGGTCATGAAGGGGGTTAAATCTTCCGGAGGTCAAGTGGATAATTGCAGGGGGATTGACCATTCAAGTGAATATCTGTTTTGGTTCTGTCTTTTAACCCTTTCGCTGCTAGGCCCTCTGCGCCAATTTTAACCACTTGCCTACTGGGCACTTTTACCCCCTTTCTGCCCAGGCCAATTTCTAGCTTTCAGTGCTTTTGCATTTTGAATGACAATTGTGTGGTTGTGCAACACTGTACCCAAATAAAATGTTAATTTTTTTTGGAGACCGTGCTTTCTTTAAAAAAAAGTGTTTCTTAGTTTGTCATTAAATTTTGTAAATAAGCAATTTTTCTCCAGCGCTGATGTGGCGGCACTGATAATCAGGACATTGATCAGTGTCCTGATTATCAGTGCGGATGTCCCCCTAGTCGATTTGCCGGTTACCGGCTCTCCTCATGCTCTGCCAGGGCAAGGAGAGGATTGCCGATAACCGGCAAATCCTGTTTACATTGTGATCAGCTGTGATTGGACACATCTGATCACGTGGTAAAGAGCCGCCGTAATTGTCCCTTTTACCTAGGTTACAGATCACTGCTAATGTGCACCACAGGACGTCATATGATGGCCTCCTGGAAAAGTGTGACCGCGCTGTTGCTGTCATTCGGCTATATCGCGGTCGTGAACGGTTAAACTCTGGTGGCTGACCACTGTTGCTATTTTTTTTCCATTGCTTTTTTTTTTTTTTTTCCCCCATACAGCTTTCAGTGTTTGTAGAAGAATCCCCAAAACCATATATTTTCTGAAAACGCATGACCAGTAGAATAAAAAGAAGGTGCTACTGATTTTTGGGGCCCCATAATACATGTGCAAATGTTTATCAAAACTGTATTTTTGCTAAAAATACACTAAAATCATTATTCGCAGATACAAACAGCAAATTTTACAAAATTCCTACTAAATCTAAAAGCTTGATCTGTATTGAGTTAATAAATTACAAATATTTGTAAATTTTTCAATTGCGTCTTTTTGGAAAATGGTAAAAATGAATGTATGCAAGACTGTAAATAACCATATTTCTGTAACAATCAGAAGGTTTTCTTACCTTGAACCTTAACCACTTCCCACCCGGCCAATGTACTTATACGGCCGGGTGGGAGCCGTCTACTTCTGAGTGGACGTTCAGGAACGTCCTTCAGAAGTAGAGGGATCGCGCGTGCCCGCGCAGCGGCGCGATCCCGATGCGGCAGTGTCACCCGGACAAGGCGCATCTCGGATCGGCAGGAGGGCTCGGTGATTGGCCCTCCTGATCACATGACGGCCGTGTCGAATCACGGCCGTCATGTGATGTAAACAAACAGCCGGTTGCTAGGCAATCGGCCCTCCCTCTCCTCACACGGAAGTCGTCGGTGAGGAGAGGAGAGCGGATCGCTGCAGCCGGCTGGTGATCAGTGAGTATTAGCTGTTTTTTTACTCACTGATCACCAGTCTAGGGTCCCCACAGTAAAAAACACACATGTCCCCAAAACACACATGTCCCTCACATATGTCCCAGTAAAATAACATGTGCCAATGATTATCTGCACACATATGTCCGTGATCACCTGCACACCCCTTTTACATGATCATTTGCGTACATATGTCCGTGATCACGTGAACCAATTATTATACACTTAACGGAATTTTTTTTAAAATAAACATGTAGCAGAATACATTTTGGCTTAAATTTATGACAAAATTTGATTTTATTGGATTTCTTTTAAAAAAGAAAGGAGAAAATATTGTTTTTTTTCAAAATTTCCGCTATGTTTTCGCTTATATCGCAAAAAATTAAAAACTGAGTCGCAAATAAATACCACCAAACTAAAGCTCTATTTGTGCGAACAAAATGATAAAAAATTCATTTGGTTACAGCATTGCATGACCGCGCAATTGTCACTGAAAGTGTGAGAGCGCTGAAAGCTGAAAATTGGTCTGGGCAGGAAGGGTGTTTAAGTGCACAGTAAGCAAGTGGTTAAACAACCTGTCGTCCACTCCAAAGTCACCTTATAGTAGCTCCTGTACTTTTTTTTTTTTTTTGATTGCATGACAAAATGCAGATGTTTTCTTTAGCGCATTTGGGGTGTCTGTACAATGGCATTCAAACCCACATTTTTAGAGACTTCTGGAATTGTGGGCATAATCGTGTAATTCTGCCTACGGTTCAGATGTGAATGGGGCATTACTCCTGCCATGTGTTCAGTATTCACCATCATTGTTTACTAAACTAGACTATAAATGTTTATACTTACAGAATTTTGAAATTTTTGGAATCCACCTATGTACCACCGGTCTATATCACAGAAATGGAGAAAGTTGCAAAGCAAGGTGACACTATCTTAGTATCTGGATTGAAAACCGGAAGCTCAAAACTCCGAGCAAAAATGCTTGAAACTGTGTATGAGGCAAGTCTTTGGTGTAATATTTGTGACTTTTGTGCCATCACACTGAATAGGTCTCATGTAAGTGCAGATTTTCTGTAGCGACTTTTTACTGCCAAAGGTAACTCCTCCAGGAGAAGAGATGGAAAAGCCGGGGGCCAAATATTCATTTTAATCAAGGGAAAACGATTTATCCATTTTATTTCTTCCTGCTAATTTCTAGCCTACAGATGTCTTTGTTGCTCTAGGTGTTATTGAAGGCGTTTTAGAACTTTTATATTTCTGTTCTTATTTAAGTTCAGTAGAAGAACCATGGTATTGTGTATTGATAGCCTGTATGTGAGGTGTATACTTTTTAGCACGGTGTGCCTTTTGATATGTATTAAGAAAGAAAACCGGAAAGGACCATTATTGCTTTGATTGCCTTTCATTTATACTGTCATTGTATTCTGCATAATTGTAAAAAATTGAAATACACTTGTTCCAGATATTGCAGCGCCTGCACTGAGTATTTATACAAGCCGACATCTTCAAGTGACACTAAACATATCCAACTTCCTTTTAGAGGAAATGGACTATGGGGTTTGGCGCGTGCATAGAGTAGTGCATATGACTACAACTAACATGCCCTCCTCGTTCTAGATGGAAGTGATGGAGAAAAGGAGTGGGTATAGAAAACCACTAGGGATGCACCAATACCATTTTTTTATTTTTTATTTTTTCTTTTACGAGTACCGATACTTTTTTACTTTTTTATATTTTTTTTTTTTTTTAGGTACTTTTCACTTCAGCTGTCAGCAATGGTATAAAGCATTGAAAAGTTATTTACAAATGAAATAAATATATATATTTTTTTTTTTTATTTTTGCGCTTTTTCAATGTGAAATGTGTAAATATGTGTGTAAAAATATTCACTAACAAAGCAAACCACATTTTTTTTATTGTTTTATAAAATAGACGTGAAGGAAAAGAAAAAAAAAAAAAAAAAGCAGGAAAATAATTAAATGGAGAATAGGGAGTTAAGGCTGATTAGAGTAAATTAAGAGTTTAATAAGGGGTTAAACAGAGGAACATTTGTTCATCCCTTTTAATCTGCAGATGAAGAAACAGGTTAAAGAAACAATGTTTCTTTTTTATTTTAGTGTTTCAACGGCTGAGCAATGTTGTTAATAAACATGGAGGGAAATTAAACTTAAAAAATAAAATATGGTTGCATAAGTGAGCAATCCCTTAAATTAATACTTTGTTAAAGCACCTTTTTATTTTATTACAGCACTCAGTCTTTTTGGGCATGAGTCTATCGGCATGGCACATCTTGACTTGGCAATATTTGCCCACTCTTCTTTGCAAGAACACTCCAAATCTGTCAGATTGCGGGGGAATCTCCTGTGCACAGCCCTCTTCAAGCCACCCCACAGATTTTCAATCTGATTCCGGTCTGGGCTATTCTAAAACTTTAATCGTCTGAAGATGAATAAATATATAGGAATATGGTGGCCGTGGCGCTGTCAAATGTTAGTGTAATTATTTAAAGTAACATGTGCTATCCAATATTCAATGTGCAAATCCCAAAGCAATAAATAAATTAACCTGCTACATAAACGTGACACCTGCTATGGACTAGTAGTGTCCTCCAATGACTCTCTTGATTCTTGTGAATTTTGGGAACATAATAAATTATCAGTGTTTTAGCTGCTTCTGGTACTAGGTACCTTGCTTCCTTTTTTATTCAAAATACCTCGGTCCTTCTCTTTTTGTTATGTACTTTCTCAATGTCTTCTCATATTCCTTCTTTGGACTACTTTTGATTGTGTTGTATGTCCCTTCCATTTGTAGTAGGTTTTTCATCTTTTTCATAATTAGGGGTACAACAGATCGTCACCGATCTGTAATCCGAACGGGTCACCCTGTACGGATCGGCGCACCCCGCGATCCGCTGCCTCGGCCTTAGAAAAGGCCGCGGCTTTGGCCTAGTCCCAGATCGGGGGCCATCTTGGTACACGCGGTGATCGTTTACAATGTGATCGCTCCGTCAAATGACGGAGCGATCACTTGTAAACAAACTGGCGTCATGTCAGGACGCCGGTTCCGCTCTGTGTACTGATCTGTACAGTGGAGGGGAGAGATCGGATGGCAGCAGCGCTGTGGGCTGGATCTGTAGTGCCCACAGCACTGCTCTGTGACAATTGCAGTCACATCCAGTGGGGGAGATGATGTGTATATTAGGGGACTTATATGGTGGTGGAATTTTCACAGGTTTTTGCAAATTCAATTGTTTGCTGATCCGAAAAATTATCCGATCCGTGAGTTTTTTGATCTGTTGCACCCCTATTCATCTTTTTTTTTTTTTTGTTCAGCTGACAAAGGAGGGGGTTTGGTCATACTGGTCATATGACCACTCCTTTTTTTTTTTTTTCTTCTCTATACTCTTTATTGTCTTCCAGATGTTGTCATCTTTGTTTTCCTATTTTTAATTTCTTTATATCTTCCTCTACCAATTTTTTTAAAAACCTTTTAAACGTTCGTTTTATGTGGTGTTTTTCCAATTGAGTCGACAGTACAGATCACTTGAGAAAGTTATAAAAAAAAAAAACACTGGCCAATTTTAAGGTCAGATAACATTTTTTAAAACACTCCTCTCAGCAAGACCCACCTTCATTTTGAGAAACAAATTTTATTCATAACACACTGGATCCATCAAGACAAATGTGCTGCTACCAAGCCCGAAAGGGTTCTAATAAGTGTAATAAAGGCCTACTGTGTAGGGTGAGTCAAAAAACGAATAAAAAGAAAGAGGTTTTAAACTCCCTATGCACAGGAAGGGAGTATAAAATCTGAGTTAATTGCATCCAACAGCACGCATGTAACATACATTTTAGAATTAGGACTACAAGGCCACTGTATGTCAGAATACGAGAACATATTTGTAACACAAAAAAGTGGATTCTTGAAACATATGTCACAAGGCATTTTAGGGAACTTCACCGTAGAAATCAATCACTTCTGACTTTCTACGGCATAGATAATATCTCAGGCCATTGGACGATAAAAAGAAGAAAATCTCACAAAATAAAAAAAAATGTGGATTTTCTTGCTCAACACTCTCCAACCAGATGGTATGAACATTGATATCGACTTGAACTGCTTTATCGCCAATTTCTAACCTCATACATATGGCCCCTTCAACAACTTATTACCTCCCTAGTAGCCAGTACCAACTTTCAAACTTACATATTTGGTCCCTTTTTAAAATACATTACCTACCAATCGTAACTTTATAATTTATGGTCTTGGACCATCCAAATAGTTTGAATTCACTTTTAATAATCCTATTCAGGTTGATTATGTATAACTTCCAATACCTCCCTTTCTCTACATCATCTCCCCATGCATGTATATTTGCATGCGATTTCAGACAATCTTTAGGACTATCCTCACTGGCTGACTCTACCTCCCGGTTTTTAAATTATATTATTAAATTTTTTTTAAACACTTAGGTTTAAACTTAATTTAACCATTTTTAATTATCTTTATCAAAACTGTCCATGGTCACTTAAACGTCAACCTATTCAATCATTTAGATTCCTCTTTTTAAATAGTAATTTTCATTAATAAAACATAGGAAATGTAATGGATTTGGTTTATTATAATTTACAAGTGTTTAAAGTCTGTTCCAGCTAATACATCAGTAAAGCTGTGAAAGGCGCAACACCCCCTAGTGGGGAGAATTCTCTGGTAAGAGTGTATATGAGAAGAGCACAGTTTGGAGCGCCTGCCCTCAGTTTATATATTACTTTTATATTTGTATTTAAAAAAAATTATATTTCCTATTAACATTTTTAAGTCTGTGGACATTTAATTGTATGACATTGGCATTGCCATTATTTGATGAAATTTAATTGCACCAAGTCACTTTATAGCACAGGTCACACTATATCCTTCTAAGGAGCACTTGATATAATTTGTCATTGGAGCACACTACTAGGCCATAGCACGTGTCACGTTTATGTAGCAGATTTATTTATTGCTTTGGGATTTGCACACTGAATATTGGATGGCACCATTTGGCAGCGCCACTACCATCATATTCCTATATATTTTTTTTTTTCACTCTACCCCATGGCCCAGACATATGAAGAATATGGGAGATTCTACTTGCCAGATATTCCTGCAGCTCCATTAATGTTGCTGCAGGCCTCTTAGCAGCCTCCCTGAACAGTTTTTTTTCTTTTCACTTGTCTTTTCATCAAATTTGGAGGGCAGCCCCGATCCTCCTTAGGTCCCCCACCAGTGCTCCTGGCCCCTCCCCTCCTGCCTAGTGCACCTGTAGCAAGCAGCTTGCTATGCGGGCACCCAAGCAGACTTGATTCCGAGCCACTGCTCCGTGTGTCCATTCACACATGGTGTGGCTGTGATTGACAGTAGCAGGTACCAATGACTACCGCTGCTGTCTCAACCAAAGAGGAGGGAGAGACCAGGAGAGCTGAGGCTCTTGTGTGCATCACTGGACTGGATCAGGCTTGTGTATAAGTATTTTACAATCCCTTTTAAGTAGTGGGTGTGTATGAATTAAATTTTGGAGAACATTGGTATCAATAGAGTCACTTTAATGCCCGTTATAACTACTTATACTTGAATTGTTCAGTGTAGGCTATCTCCTTCCCTGATGTTGCATAATTAAAATGTTTGCTTTTCCCCAGAAAGTGCATCCAGCAGAGGTTCGACTTCTTATTTTAGAGAACATCCTTCTAAATCCTGCGTATGATATTTACCTGCTTGTGGGGTCATCTATAAAGTACAAAGTGCAAAAAATAAAACAGGGAAAGATCACAGGTAACTTTTTTTTTTTTCCCTGCACTATATGCATGTATGGTAGCTTAGGTTATTTACTAAAGCTGGAGAGTTCAAAATCTGGTACAGCTTTGCATAGTAACCAATCGGCTTCCAGATGTTGCCAAGGCTTAATTAAGCTGAAGTTTGAAGCTGATTGGCTACCATGTACAGCTGCACCAGATTTTGCACTCTCCAGTTTTAGTAAATCAACACCTTAGGCTGGGTTTAAACTGGTACGACAAACGCTCTGACTTTGGGAGCACATGACGTGTGCAAATCAATGTTCTCTGAGAGCCGTCTTAACTGGTCCGACACAAGTCGGTCCAACTTTGAAAATGCTCCCTGCACTACTTTGGTCTGACTTTGATCCTACTTCCACCCATTGAATATCACTGAAGTTGGATCGCCGTCTTAACTGATCCGACTTTGGCACGCAACTTGTGCTCTGAAGATCTTAAAGGGGAACCCAACGCCAAATTTAGAAGAAAAAAAACATGGGGTTCCCCCTCCAAGAGCATACCAGGCCCTTCGGTCTGGTATGGATTTTAAGAGGAAAAAACGCAGTGGAGACCCCCTCAAAATCCATACCAGACCCTTATCCGAGCATGCAGACCGGCAGGTCAGGAAAAGGGAAGATACGTCTAGTCAACAGAGGAAGACGGCGCAGAGGGGAGACCTGGCAGAAGACGGCGGACAGAGGTAGAAGAACCGGAGAGGGCTAAAAGTTTAGCGGAGAAGAACTGGAGCACCCCCCCCCCCCATGTTGAGGACATGTGGCCTGGTTTGGTCCAGAAAAGGGGGGCGACATGCACTCATCCCCCTCCTTTTTCCTATCCAGCCGGGCCGGGGTGCTTGGATAATGGTCTAGTATGGATTTTGGGTATGTATTATAGCAGAAAGTAAAAAAAAAAAAAAAAAAAATAAAAAAAAATTCAAAATTTTCAGCAAAAAAATAAAAACTGCAAAGATGATCAAATGCCACCAAAAGAAAGCTCTATTTGTGGGGGAAAAAATACATCAATTTTGTTTGGGTACAGCGTTGCACGTCCGCGCAATTGTCACACTGCTGACATGGCTGACATCTTTCCCGGAGTTATTTCTGGGTTTGCGGGCGCTGCGATTGGCCGGAGCCGCGATGATGTCATTCCTGCACATTTGCTCGGGAGCCGCCGGTCACGGCACGAACATCCGTTTCTTCAGAGCACATGCGCCGATGATGTCAGATGGCGCAGTATACAGTAAATATCTCCTAAACTGTGCAAGCTTAGGAGATCTTTACAGTACCTAATAGTTAAGCCTTACTATAGGCTTATCTATAGGTAAAAAAAAATTCAAGGGGCATTTTACTTCCTCTTTAACACTCTACATTCTCTGTATGCCAAAGCATATACTTCTGAACATCATCATTATAAGTCATGTCTAATTTTTTATTTTTTCTAGTTTTTTTTTTTTTTGTTTTTTTTGCATTTAAAGAAACCTATGCATTACAGCTTCCTCTGTACATTAACACATAGTGCTCCATTTTGTAAAAAAAATAAAATGCTTACTTTTTAAGTGGCTTATTGCCCTCCCCTCTGCCTACTGCAGATGGCAAGATGTATCGAGCACTGGATGTTGCAACCCTAGAAACTCAAAAATGCACTTGGCTTTGTTTTCTACCTACGCCTGCGCAGTCCGCTCTCACACAGCTTGATGTCTTTGAAGTTTTGGTAAACCCAAAAGCAAACCTTTATTATATTGCAGCTTAACAATTTTTAGATGTGATGGCTGCACTATTTTTTTTTAAGCTTTCTTTCCTTTATTTTCATTCAATAATCTGGCCAGTAAGTCTGTTTTTCAAAAGAACATGCTCTCCTGCAGATGTAGCAGTTAGACGGATGAGACAATTTGCCACAAACAGCTTTTGATTTATGTAAAACCCTTTATCCCAAAAGGTAACGGACTGTTGCTGTAACTGCTTATAAAGTATTGGCTGCAGTTGTGCTTGAATTTGTTAGTGTGTTTTAAATCTGCGGTGTGTTACTGGCCAGATCACCAAGTGAAAACAGGTGAAAAACTAAAAGAAAACGAAAGCCGCCACCACATCTAATGATTTGTAAGCTGCAATATACTACATTTTTGTTTTGAACTTAATTTCGCTTTATGATGAACAAAACTTTTTAAGAGTAATGAATATTCAGCCACCAGCTCAGTCTATTTTAAAGAATAACTTCAGACATGGGAATTTTATACATAGATTTTACTTTTTACTGTTAGAAAAGACTGTCTCTCTTTAACCATATACCCTTTTATTGCCTCTCCGTAGATTTATTGATGCCGTCAGAACAATACGCATTGCAGCTTCAGAATCATGTGCCTGCCCCAGTGGGTAATAAATTTGATCCAGTGGCTAAGCTGGACCAGAGAACATCTAAAGTGACAGCATTGCAGGAGGGTCAAACCAACATTGTGCTTCTCCATAAGAATATCCTTACAAGATTATTACTGCATATGCATGTGTCTAGCTAATGGGATATGGTGATTGTTATGTAAAGTTTATGTAAATGGTACAGTATAACACGACTTCAGCAGCAAGCAGTAGCTGCTTTTTGCTCGATATAAAAGTTTGATTGTGGTTGAATACAAGCCATGCGACTCTGTAGAGAACATACTGCATTGTTTGGCACTTGGAGTACACATGCCCACTCCTAAAAGACAAAAAGCCCAGTGTGAATTTGCTGGCAATGTCTTGTCTGCCCAGCTGTAAGAAAATCCTCTAAGTGTTTACAAGCAAGCTGATCATTTTCATGGCATGACTCCAGTGACTCTGCAGAACAAACCTGACACAGCTGTTCTGGACAGATTTCCGTCCTGGTAAAGTATTGTAGTTGTAAACACAGAAATGTGTGATTTTGTTTTAATATAATACGGTTACAAGGTTACTTGTGCAGTTTTTTTTTTTTTCTTTTGTCCTATTATGTTCAAGAGTTAAATATTTGAGGTTCTTCAGCCTGGTTTTCAGCATAAAGATCCTTAATGATTGCTTTTTAAATATCCGCATGCAAGGTGCTTCTCGATTACCGAATGGAACAATATTTGTGGTGGAACCTGGATATTTAGGTATTTTTTTTTTTTCCTCTGCTTTTAAAGTTTGTCTTATTAGGGGACATGCATATCTGCATGCTTAAGGTCCTCTCCTTATTGTTCTGTTTTAAATTAAAGCTCTTTTTTTTATTTTTTATTATCAAGTGGGAAAGTGTTAGAACCCCTGGGTTTCCCCTTGGGTTTCACTGCTCTCCAGGGCTCCGTTAAATAAATTTTCACTTGCTTCCCAGCTGATTAAAACTGTTCTCACCAGGGTAGAAAGTGGGGGGAATAATATAATGGATCCCCAGATAGCAGAGAAAAAACATGGGTTGTAACACTTCCTCACTCTATCCAAAACAGAAATAAAAAAAAAAAAAATCCTACAAGTTTTTTTTTTTTTTTTTTGGGCAGGATATGTGCTTTAGTTCGCTATGCTTTGTGCTAGCATAGAGCATAGCTTCTTTATAAATTGAAAACTGGTATGAGCGACTATATACAAGAGACTTGTATTCTTGACTGTTGGTTTGCTTTGTGACCTTCAGATTGGTGCAGTAATCCAGCGTGAAGCTTTGCCTCTGGGCATTGCTGCTCTCTTTCCATTTAAGCAGATTTGGTCAAAAGGAAAAATCAGTCCCCCCCCCCCCCCCCATGTAGAATAAACCAACCAATCCACATCCACATCCACTTGCATTGCATCATTTGGCATTTACAGGTGTCTTGCAAACAAATCCTATCACCATGATGTTTACCCTGTTTAATGTGGCCCCAGATGTCCCAAAGATAGAGGGCATGCACCGATTCCCCTTTTGGAAGGGCAACTTGTGGAGGTGCCATTTCACTCCTTTATACCCCTGCCATGTGTGCATGTCTGGATACACTGAGGTGGCGTGTGATGTCACACACTGTGTGGCTGATGGGTACTGTACACGTGCAAATTTGTGCACACTCTGCATAGCTGCATTGCAAAGAAACCCACTGCTGCCTGCAGCCCTACTCCATTTTCTCACCACTATTCTCACATCCACTAGGATTACCAGAGGGCATAGGTGTCGATAGGTCGAGAGAGGCTTCAGCAGAGGAACCAGCCCATCACCCACCTCCATGTATTATTGGAAGCTGCAAAAAAAAATGGATTCAGCCCTCAGTGTCCATACACTTCCAAAATCAGACACTCCCAGACCAGGTCGCTCAGCTGCTCTTCTCCCAGCTGTCAGCATGGGAACCCCCCCCCCCCCCGCAGTGCACGGAGTGGGTAAGAGTGCTCAGGCGGGCCATGGGAGCGGCGCTCAGCTGATCCTCTTCTGCCAGCTGTCAGCAGGGGATCTCGGGGGGCCCCCCCTCCCTCTGCAGTGCTTGCAGTGGGGAAGACCGATCAGGCGGGCCATGGAAGAGCTGAGTGGGGAGAGAAGACGGCACATGACAAGCCCTACCCCAAAAATAAGCCCTACTGGGTCTTTTGTTGCCAAAATTTATATTCAATATAAGACCCAGGATTATTTTCGGGGAAACAGTATATTGTTACAGCTATCTAGTTGCATAAGAGAAATAACCTCTCCATATTTAAGCTAATTCTATAGCATCAATTTGATGATGGGGGTCTGATACAGCCAATGGTACCTCGGCAGGGCATAATCAGAAGTCCAATATACATTCATAAATCACAAAATCGTATTTGCAGTACTGGAGAACTAGTGCCATCTTTAGCAAATATTGGTATTTTAAATCTAGAGCAGGGGTCACCAAACTTTCTAAACAAAGCGCCAGTTTACTGTCCTTTTAGACCTTAGGGGGTCCGAAATGAGACCTGTGGGAGTA
Source organism: Lithobates sylvaticus (assembly GCA_028564925.1). NCBI lineage: Eukaryota > Metazoa > Chordata > Amphibia > Anura > Ranidae > Lithobates > Lithobates sylvaticus. The sequence continues at coordinate 70,818,017 of CM053032.1, read as the reverse complement.
GAAAATGGAATATAGAATCATAGAATAATACCCCAGCTTTGGTGTCAGTGGAGGAATAGTTCCTCATCATTGCTGTCAGTGGGAAGAATAGTGCCTCATATCGGTGGGAGAAAGTGTCCCAAGGGCCGGATAAAGACAAGCAAAGGGCCACATCTAGCCCCCGAGCCGCAGTTTGGAGACCACTGATGTAGAGGAATTGTTTGAAGCTTGGGGTATCAATCAGGCCCAGGGGCGAGGTTGCCCTAAATGCAGTGGTACTTCCATTTTTGGATGGCTTTCTCAAAGTTATTCCCTCCTCGGGTCTGTATGTACGTTATCCAGAGCTGAAAAAGCAATAGAATAAGCATCATAGTTTTGCTGCAAGCCTTCATGTCTTTTAATGGTTATGAACATCTTTCCACATAATCATAGAGCCGCCACCAGAGCACGCTTTTGGTGTTGCCATTGCATGTTTATCTTTTAATTGAGTCTAATAGAATCAACTACTTTTTTTTTTTTTATAAAACAGTAAGGTGTGGTACTGTGAAATACGCTTAATAAAAAAATAATAATAAACCGCTTTATACTTGACTGCGCTGTGCAATGGAATTGCATAGAGTGGCACTGTACTTCCTCTTTTTGGGTCCCCCGCTGGTGCTCCTGGCTTCTTTCAATCCACAGAGTGGCTCCATAGAAAGCCGCTTTCCTTGGAGGCACTCGTGCCTCTGTCTGCATCTATTGACATAGACAGCAGGAATCAGGCCTGCACCTCCGCTTCCTTGTCACTGGCTTTGATTGACCGCAGTGGGGGCCAATGGCTCCAGCTGCCTCAGCAAAGTGCAAGAGACCAGGAAGCGAGGGGAGAGAAGATCTGCAGACAGCACAGCCCTGGATCGACGTAAAAGTGGGGGTGAGGGGGGGGGGGGGGTACTGATGCCTAAACATTTTTTTACCTTGATGCAAAGAATGCATTAAGGTAAAAACTTAATGGAACTTTAATGGAAATTATGGGAACTGTTGTATATCTGTGGCTATTGTACTGTGGCCAGTCAAAATACTTATCTTGAAACATTATTTAATTGTCCATATAAATCAAATGTTCCAATTTTTGTTATTGCTTACTACTTGTTTACCTGGACAGCTTTGAAAAGGCTTGTTAAATTTGGGTATATTTTAATTAAATGTTTCAGGATTTACTGTATACCCTGGAGATCAATGGGTGCTTGAAACTGGAAGATACTATGAAATAACTATTGATGTATATGACAAATCCAGCAACAAGGTCTATTTATCTGATGTGAGTATACATTAAAAAAGGGTGTATCTTGCGTATATAGCTTATAGGTAACGAGGTTAATATAGCTTACGGGTTAAAGGCTCTTACCTTCACGTGATTGGACAGTGGTAAAGCTTTCAAGGACTGGCCCACGGGCACCTCCCCTATAGATCTACCCCGCTCCATGAGTCCACAGTTTACTGCTAATGTTTTAAGGTCATGAACCTCTTCTCCTTCAAAGAAAAATCACCCTCGGCCATTTTGATTTTTCTTTATTTTATCTTCGAGTTCTCCAAATCCCCACTCCCTGCTAATGCCACAAATAGAAGTAGTGAATTCGGATCAGCACAACCTTGGGAGCTGTTCCTGGACCTCACACAGTGGGGACAGCATTTAATATTCAGCACTGGATCTAGCATGGGCTCTCACTTTGGTACATTGTGCGATGCGTGTAGCCAATAGCGGGATTCTTTACATTTCCAGGGCCATTGTCCATCTGTTGGGAACACAGACCCTGAAGACCTCTGTAATCTATGCTTTTGACTGTTACTGTTAGACCAAGGTGATATTTGTGTTCACTATGCTGTAAACATTTCAAATTTGGCACTAAAAAAACACTCAATGACCCAAGGTGTGACACCACACCACAAACTGCACGTTTTACCAACACTTTTCAATGAGGCATCACTACAGGATGGTCTACATCTGGGCGAAAGGGAGCTATTACAATGTCGCAGGCGAACATTTAAATCTGCCAAAAGCCCACGCAACAGTCTCAGACAACATGCCCCTTTTACTGGAGCAGGAGCCAGCTCGAAGATCGATTTTTGCATTCAACTATATTTACCTATATATAGAACCTGCCTTAGTGTGTAGCCTTCTCCCCCCGCCTCTTCTCTTACTGCTCCTCTTCCTCTGAGTCAGATCCCGGAATGCCTGCCCTAGACAAGGCAGACTCGTAAGGGAATGATGAGGGCAATGGAGCAGTATTGGAGGAAAATTTAAGTTTTTCTGCCCCAGAATGTGGCTAAATTGAAGAGGGGAGTTTCAAGCAACATGCTTGTTGACATGGAAAGGCTCATTGGTGCCTTCTGCAAGAGCCTCGGCATTGTGTAGCCTGACTCTCCTGGTCTTGCCATGCCCCTTTCGGTACACAGAGACCTGGAAAATCTTTTAAAACATTCTTTGTTCATGAACAGGCAGAATGTGCAGTCTATGACATTTTGATCACTTCAAACTGAATTCTTGCTCCCCCCAAAATCTTTGAACTTTATCCAGTGGAAAAAAGTTCACAAAGAAGTGGTCTATCCCTATGGTTGATCCTGCCATCTCATTCTTTAACATCTTACTGTACCTATTGAAGCTGTTCTTTCTTTCAAAGATTTTGTAGAGAGAAAGTTTAAGGCGCTCACTTTACTCTTGCTGGTCTAGCCTCATTCAGTTTGTCAAACTGCAGCTAACTGGACTAGAGCGTTTGAACAACCAACATGACCCTGTTTTCTGACTTCCTGGGGGCATGTCCTCGAAAGCTTTTACAGTGTCCAGTCACCTGAAGGTAGGAGCCTATAACCCAGGGTCTATAACCCTGTGTTCTGTTCTATACTACAACATGTGGAATTTACAGGCAAGTCTAGGACTGGACACTAGCAAACAAACTGTAGGCCAGCCTAGGATCACTCCTTCCACTGCCATCATCTGTTTATTGCTAGTGTTGGATGTATTTTCTACAGCATACTAAGACAGGTTTAAGACCTGTTTCTCAATGGACGAGAAAATTTATATTAAAAGTATTTTGTGCACTCAAAATCTTTTTCTTGCTGTCCATTCAAGGACTCAGGTCCCACCTTTTTGTTTATGCTCATGCACTCAGTATTGCTTTGCTACAAAACTGACGCATGCTGTTAGTAGCAGTTATTTTTTTAGGCCAGGGGTCTCCAAACTGCGGCCCGGGGGCCAGATGTGGCCCTTTGCTTGCTTAAATGTGGCCCTTGGGGCACTGTTTCATCCACTGATACCAACAATGGGGCATAATTCCCCTACTAACACCAATGAAGGAACAACATTCCTGCCAATGACACCAACAATGGGGCATTTCTTCTTCCAATGACACCAACAATGGGCCCCAATTGCACCAATGATGGGGCACAATTCCTCCCACTGAAACAAATGATGGGGCATTATTTTTTCCCCACTGACGTTAGGACCTTTTCTACTCCCAATGGCCACAGTCCGGCCCCCCTAAAATCTGAAGGACAGTAAATTGGCCCTTTGTTTAGAAAGTTTGGAGACCCCTGTTTTAGGCTGACCTTGCCTACATGTTTGTTTTTTTTTTTTTTTTTTTGTGCAGTCCTGTAGGTAGCAGTATAGAATGCATCTGAAAAGTACTCGCAGCGCTTCACTTTTTTCCAAATTTTGTTATGCTACAACCTTATTCCAAATCTTATAAAAATAAAAAACAAAAATAAATCACATGTTCATAAGTATTCACAGATCAGAGTAAAAAAAAAAAGTGCTTTGAGATATCAGGATATTGATTAGATTGTGTTTTTTTTTTTCTTTTTTTTTTCACTTTGTTGAAGCACCAATTACAGCCTCAAGTCTTTTTGAGTATGATGCTGCAAGCTTGGCACACCTATTTTTGGGCAGTTTCTCCCATTCTTTGCAGGATCCCTCAAGCTCCATTGGGTTGGATGGGGAATGGGGAGCGTTGGTGCACAGCCATTTTCAGATCTCTCCAGAAATGTTCTATCGGGTTCAAGGCTGGGCGCTGGCTGGGTCACTCAAGGACATTCACAGAGTTATCCCTTAGCCACTCCTTTGTTATCTTGGCTTTGTGCTTTTAGGGTCTTTGTCCTGTTGGAAAATAAACCCTTGCCCCAGTCTGAGAGGCCTTCAGGTGCCTTTTGGCAAACTCCAGGCAGTCTGACATGTGCCTTTTTTAGGCCTGTTTCACACTGGGGCGGTGGGGGCGGCGGCTCCTTCACTGCTCCAAAGATGCTGCTAGCAGGACTTTTTTTACCGTCCTGCTAGCGCACCGATCCAGTGTAAAAGCCCTTCAGCTTTCACACTGGAGTTAAATGACCCGCTTTTTTCAGGCGCATTACAGGCGCTATTTTTAGCGCTGTAGCGCCTGAAAAACGCTTGGGTGTGAAAGGGGCCTTACTGAGGAGTTGCTTCCGTCTGGCCAATCTACCATACTGGCCTGATTGGTGGAGTGCTGTAAAGATGGTTGTTCTTCTGGAAGGTTCTCCTCTCTCCACAGAGAAACACTAGCGCTCTGTCAGAGCAACCATCGGGTTCTTGGTCACCTACCTCCCCTCTGCTCAGTTTGGCTGGGCGGCCCGCTCCTAGGAAAAGTCCTGTTGGTTCCAAACTTCTTCCATTTATGGATGATGGAGGTCACTGTGCTCATTGGGACCTTCAATTCTGCAGACTTTTTGTACCCTTCCCCAGATCTGTGCCTGGATACAATCCTGTCTCGGAGGTCTACAGACAATTCCTTGGACTTCATGGCTCGGTTTGTGCTCTGACATGCACTGTTAACTGTGGGACCTCATATAGACAGGTGTGTGTGCCTTTCCAAATCATGTCCAATCAACTGAATTTACCAAAGATGGACTCCCAAGTTGTAGAAACATCTCAAGGATGATCAGTGGAAACAGGATGCACCTGAGCTCAATTTTGAGTGTCATGGCAAAGGCTGTGAATACTTATGTAAATGTGATCTTTTCGTTTTTTATTTTTAGTACATTTTTAAAGATTACAAACAAACTTCATGTTTATGGGGTATTGTTTGTAGAATTTCTAATCCATTTTGGAATAAGGCTGTAACGTAACAAAATGTGGGAAAAGTGAAACTCTGTGAATACTTTCCAGATGCACTGTAAACGCAAAGCTTTAAGATTACCTTTATCCCTCAATGCACTCCTTGAAAAGGATTTTCTACAGCGAGTACAAAAATCCTATTTTACCTTGTGTGTTCTCATTTTGTCTGTCCATTTATTTTATACATTATATTTGCAACCATTTAGATTTTTTATTTTTGTGTGTAAAGAAAGGGTACATATAACTGTTGTAACCCATCCTTAATCTGATCCATTTCTAAAATCATGGACTTCTGGACTTGAATTTGACTTTATTGTGCTACTAACAAGGATAAAAACGTAGGCCTTATATATATTTGCAAGTGATTAGTGGCTAACTGAAAGTTATCTGATTTACAGCTTCACATGTTGGTTTTGTTGAGAATGTTCATGGTCTTTAAGAAAATATATTTAATTTCAGAATATACGTATTGAAGCAAAGATACCAAAGGAATATTTCGAGATTCTTGAAAGCTCGCTGAATGGGTCGTACCATCACGTGAAGGCCTTGAAAAGTGGTCAGACTATAATTGATGCAGCTTTGACATGTATGGTAGATGAAGTAAGTGTGATTAGTTGTCTGTGCTACTGTTTGTATTTAACGGAATATCGGAGAACAATGATGTGTTAACACAGATATAAAAACACCAGTGGTTATGAAAACTATTGCATTTCCTATGGTTTGCCAAAAGTAATCTCCCCTAGAATAGTGTAAAGGGTTATTGTGGGATAAGAGGACACCCTATATTATCTCAGGCGGGGGGGGGTTGGGCTTGGGTAGCCTTTTTTTTTTTTTTTTTTTTTTTTTAAGACACAGGCATTAACTAAACGTGGAAGGAAGAGTGAAAAAAAATCCCAGAAAAAATACACAAGGGGAACACTGAAAACACTACCTAAAGCCCCAATACACACTATTAGATTTTCTGCAGATTTTCATCTTCAGATTTACCAAAACCATGTAGTACAAGGGCCTGCCTGATTGCATACAAATTGAAACTCTTAGGCTACTTTCACACTGAGGCGCTGGCGGTAAAGCAGCGCTATATTTAGCGGCGCTTTACCGTTGTTTTATCTGCGCTTTTCGGACGTTAGCGGGACAGTTTTACACCACTGCTAGTGGCCGAAAAAGGGTTAAAACCGCCTGCAAAGCGCCGCTGGTTTGGAGCGCTGCCCCATTGTTTTCAATGGGAAGGGGCGCTTTAGGATCAGTAAATGCATCGGCATTACACACGGCATTACAGCAGGAGAGAGCGTCGTGTCAACATCGGGAGAAGAGGGAAGAAGGATGGAGAAGACCGGCCAACGCTAGTAAAAGAGCTGGAAGAAGATGGCGGAGGAGCCCGGGAGAAGTGGCCGGAGAGAGCGGAGGAGTCGGAAGAGATCCCTGAATTCAGAAGAAGACCCCCGGAGCTGCCTAATAATAAATTGTCTAGTGTGTGTTTTTTTTTTTTTTTTCCCCCTCATGGGGCGGGGGGCCGGGATTTGGGAGCCCCCTTATTAAAGGGTGCTCCCGGATTCCGATAAGCCCGCCGACGGCAGACCACGACAACCAACGGCCAGGGTTGTCGGGAAAAGGCCCCTTCCCCAAAAGCACCCACCGCCCCATGTTGAGGGCATGCGGCCTGGTACAGTTCAGGAGGGGGGGGGGTGCTCGCTCGTCCCTACCCCCTTTCCTGACCGGCTGGGCTGCGTGCTCGGATAAGGGTCTGGTATGGATTTTGGGGGGACCCCCACACCGTTTTCTCGGCGTTGGGGGTTTCCCCTTAATATTCATACCAGACCTAAGGGCCTGGTATGCTCTTAGAGGGGAACCCATGCCGGTTTTTCATTTAAAATTTGGCGTGGATTTCCCCATCGAGAGCTGATTATTCTGTGATTTGGCCACGGCCAAAGTCGCCTGGCCTGGGGGCGACTTAAAGTCGTGTTGTAAGTCGCTCCAAGTTGCGCTGTGATTCATACTCAAGTCGTGTCCAAGTTGCCTCCCAAAGTCGCGCTGGAAGTCGTGTTGGCCCTGTGTGAATGGACTCTTAAGGTTTGACCTCATATTGTATGGTTTTGGTAAATCTGAAGCCAAAAATCTGCAGAAAATCTAATGGTGTGTATGGGGGCTTAAGTCTGTTTATGATAAATGAAGAAATCACAAATTATGCTTCTTTCAAGAAATTAAGGTCTCCCCAGTTTTTTTTTTTTTTTTGTTTGTTAGAGATGGATTTAGAGATTATATATATATATATATATATATATATATATATATATATATATATATATATATATATATATATAATCTCTATCTACATCAGTCTCATTGTTCCCCTGTCATGTATTTCCTAAAATAAAAGGCGACGGTTAGTGTGGGCAATTAAAGGGACAATGCCACCACATGTGTAAGTTGAGATGTGTAGAAGTGAATTCCTCAAGGTATCAAGTTGTCCAATCCTCCATTCATTTAAAGCCAAGCTAGGCAAACTTTAAAAAAAAACTGAGTTTTACCTGCCAAAGAATATACCGTATTTTTCGCTCCATAAGACGCACCTAGGTTTTAGAGGAGGAAAACAAGAAAAAAAAAATATTCTGAACCAAATGGTGTACTAAAATATTTTCCAGTGCTCATGAAATGCAGGCTGACCATTGCCATAAACGCAGGCTGACTATTGCCATAAACATACAGTGACATGCAGAGTGACTATTGCCGTAAATGCACAGTGATATTCAGAGTGACCATTGCAGACTGACCTAATGATATCTCTTGCCTGACAGAAGACAGAGCAGCCCGAGCGGCCGAATGCTCTGTCTTCTGTCCCAGGAACAGTGTAAGGCCCAGCCTGGAGATCACCTGGCGCCCACGGGGGGTACGGATGTCTGTCCCCCCCCCCCTCTCTCCTGTCTCTCTTCCGTCAGTGACGACGGGGAATGTTGCCATAGGTGGCGGGGGGCAGTGTCAGCGGCGGGGGGGGCGGTGCCTTAGTATATTCGCACCATAAGACGCAGAGACATTTTCCCCCCTATATAGTGTGTCTTATGGTGCGGAAAATACGGTACATTAGTGTCCATCCAATCCTAAGATTTAAATAGCTCTACCATACAGCACCATCTTGTCTGGCAGGGCGCAATTGCAGTTAATTTTCATTGTTAGACACTCATTGTGAATGGACAGTGGTAGGAGAAGCAGCAGACTGATCTGCTCATCACTCTTTCTCTATTCCTATCAGCATGTTGTAAGCTCTGCAGCACAGCTGCTTGGCTCCTTGTGCTGCTTCTCCCTCTCCCAATAAAGCTGAGCTATTTAGAGGCTGCAGGAGATACTAAGTAAAATGCAGGTATTTATACTGCTTGCAACAAATAAATACTTTAATTGACAGTAATGGGTAGAGAGCAGCATTCATATGTGTCTTTTTATATCTGCCTGGAGTCCAGCTTTAAAATAACAAGATTGTGAAAAAAGTATAGCCCTATTCAGGCACTGACCGTTAAATCCTGATTTACTGTGGCAAGTGAGTAATTTTCTTGATTAGCATTAACTTTGTCATCAAGGCTAATTTAAATAGGTTTGCAGCACTTGAACAAAAATCGTACTCAACTGTCCTGTTTTGGGTACAACAGAACGTGTTTGATTAGAGCATAACCTTTATACCTTTTTTATTTTTGCAGGATGGGGGTGTTCACGTTCTGGCAAATCCTGTGAGGAACCAGCAAGAGGTGGAAATCTATACTCCGATTACACTTTCACCCAAAATTCTTACTTTTCCTTGGCAGCCTAAGCCAGGAGCTTATCAGTACATAATACAGGTAATAAAAGTGCTGTTCAGTAAACCTGTTTCAGTAATTTTTAAATTGTGATAAAGATACATTTTAGTTAGATTATGTGGACTTTGTTTTATAAAGTCATGAAAATAAGCTTGTTGTAAAGATGTTTTATAAGCTTTATGTTGCTAATCCATGTGCAAATATGTTTTTACAGAACAGGGTCTGTTTGGAAAGTCATTATGTAATTTGGTAAATTAAAGCATTTCATTATATCTGTTATAACTAATTTATAACTATGAATACACCTGTAATTTGTGCTTTTAAGGTACAAGGTGGAAGTGGAAATTTTACCTGGTCCTCCTCAAATAATGCTGTGGCTACTGTGACTGTCAAAGGGTTGATGACAACTGCAGATGACATTGGTGTTAGTGTTATACGGGCTAGTGATGTGCAAAATTCTTTACATTTTGGAGAGATGAAGGTGAGTCGCAGCTTGCATTACATCCAGTTTCAGCTAATTCTATTTTCTTTACAGGTATATGTGTGTGTGTGTGTATGGATCTTACGCTCCACTTAGATATTGTTCAGAAAGAATATCCTGTTGTGCAATAACTATCTGCATGTATATGGGGCAGTATGTACATTTTCTCATGTACTCAAACAATGCATACATATTTTGGATAAACATTTTTATGGCCAAATCCTGTTAATATCTTCCTCAATATAAATACACTCTGTGTGCACCAAATGCCTTTGGAAACCCAGTTATTCCCTCAATAATGCAGCAGTGACCTTATTGTTGTGCTGCATTTATCTAGCCTGTGCAGAGAACAGAGCTATGGGAGGAACCCAGCAGGCCCACCCACTACAGGCTGCCTGCAGAAAACTACAGGAAGTGGGTGGATACAAGACCAGTCACCCTGCAATAGGCGAGAGCTGCAGTGACCAGTCTTTATTACACAGAGGAATGTTTTTTAATGGTTCTTTTCTACACAGATGTGTAGAAAATACCCAAAGCACGCCAAGATTTAAGAATATGTGTATCTATTGTATTTAGACAATTTTTGCCTATCCTGGAATTTGGCTTTAAGGTTTCATTCAGATCTACATGTTCCCATAACACTTAAAATACGTTGCTCTTGCGGTACCGTTAATTGTTAATGGCACTTTTTTTTTTTTTAAATGCGTTTTGTCACAATAAAAAACGTGCAAACCAGAACGCAGCAATAGTCTCCATGAGCTATTTTTATGTGTTTTGTTACTTGTAGGGCAGCCCATTGAAATAAATGGTCCTCCCTATGCATGCCACGTGAAAAACAAAGCATTTTATCCAGGTGTAAATGTGACCTTAATATCTGTCTGACCTTTCTGTAATTTTTGCTATGAGGGTTCCAATAATAGCAGGATTAAAGTGAAAGAAAACATATTTGAGTGCTGTCTTCTTAGGTTTCATTAGATTACAACACATGGTTTGAGCTTAGTAGACCGCTATCATCACTAGACAACTCAGGACCATTCACTGTTCTTGAGACTCAGTAGCAGTTATCAGTTTTTATGTGATTATTTGTGTGTTCCACCAAAACCCAGATGGCACCTTAGATCTCAGTATGTAAACATACCTGGTAATATACAAGCCTTCCTTTTGAATGCATATAGTATATCTAGTGTGGCATGATTTTACTGCCGTGCTAATGCTAGCTGCCTTCTACCAATTGCTGGCTGCCTCTTGCTTTATTACTTGGAAGAGAATGCCCTAGTTAACGTTGGACCCATCTGTATCCTTGTTCTGAGTCCGTGACTTTAGAGACTCTTGCTTTGCTCATTCAGAGAAATGTGACAGAACCTCTTTCTAGCCTTCTTTCTGACTACTTACTCCTTTGAATCACTCCCCTCTGCTCCTCCCGCTGTTGCAGCTATCACAAAATGCCTGATTCTTCTGGGTATGAGGTCCCATGGGCCTGAACAACCACTTGCCAGGCCTGGTCAATGTCGCATGACGGAGGGGGAGACATTGTTCATCCTGTGTGTAAGCTCCACCATCTACCAACACTAAGCTTAGACTGGGTTATTTGGTGGTAGCTGAGATGGAGAGAGTGGCAGGGGGGAGTACTGTGAAAGGAAATCAGAAAGGAAAGAGTCACTTTAAAATTAAAGCAAAAACATCTGTTTGACAGCCAGGTACCTGGTGCTTTCAACAATGGCAACTCTCATCTTTCTCATCTTAAGACCTATATTTTACATTTTAGGTGTTTGTCATTGAACCCACTGGCATGGAATTCACTCCTTGTCCGGTTGAAGCTCGTATAGGAAACAGGCTGGAGATGCCTCTCAGGATATTTGGCATCCTCAATGGTGATAATGAGGTTGTGTCATTGAGTGACTGCTCGCACTTTGACTTGTCTGTGGAAATGGAGACTCCTGGAATATTCAAGATCCTGCCAGGTATGTCCTGTCCTAAATAATCTAGCTGTGGATTGGAAGCTACAAAATAATATTGCATTCTATGGCTTGAATTTTCTGTGTATGTTCTACAGGATGTGAAATCTATTGAAATACAATAGTGATAGTTTTTGGGGCCTTTAATTAGTAGGAATTAAGGGTATGTGTGATTAGCAAAGTAGTAGCCCAGATAAGGTCTTTATTTTACCCAAACATTTTGCCTAGCAATAACCTGTAGAGGATTGTTCCTTTATAAAAAAAAAAAAAAAAAAAAAAAAAAGTAGACTGCCTGTGGAATTGGCCATTCCTGGTCTTGATGAGATTCTAATAGTCTCTGTAGAGGGCATCCTGTAGTTTAACATCTTTACCAAGGTATATTTATAAACCACCTTGTAGTTTGGGACTAAAGCATGATCATTGCTGCTAGTGAAGCTGTGAGCATGTTATGGATTTTATTTAAGTTGACTTCAGGCTGTCATGTTAAAGCACCCCTGTCACCACACTCGTAATGCAAACGCACATTTATTTAAACAGCAATTGTACCTTACGTGAGATATCGCTACAAATGCCTGAGTTGGCAATAATTCATAGTTAACCCAAAAAGACTTTTAACACTTCCACTGTCAAATCTGTACCCCGTACAGACCTACAAAAGTGCCTGTAGGTGGCCAAGTCAGTACGGTGTACGGACCTCCTTTCTCCCCCTCCTATAAGCTTATGGTCACTTCAATGACCATAAGCTTATATCAGAATTGTTCATCAAACTCTCCTGAACAATTCTCTAACTCTGATCAGCGGATTACAACCCGTTGATCCGAGTTATTAACCCCTAATGTGACCCCCCCCCCCCCCCACCCATGCCGCCGCTTCCCTGTCCCCTGCCTCTCCACCTCCCGCTGCTCCCTTTTTATCTTAAACTGCCCCCCCCCCCCCCCCACTCGCCTATCCTGTCCCCTTGTGTTTAAATGTGTTTACTAAGCTCCCCCCTGCAGTACAGTGAATATAGGCACCGATTGCTCCTATATTCACTGACAGCTGATCATTATAACCGCAAGTGTTACAATGTATCAGACTGTCATTTTCTGAATGAATGGAATCTCTATACAGATTCCTCATTCATTCAAGTACAGAGCTACAGAGGCCGGGGAATATCTTCAGTAGAGCTATTGGGGTCTGTTTAGACCTCTGATATCTCACCAAAGACCATGACGGCACCCCTATATTAATTTGCTATTGTCATGAGTGGGTGGGTTCAGTAGCACCTTCTTTTTATTCTAGAGGTCATGTGCTTTCAGAAAATATATTGTTTTGGTGGTCTTTCACAAATTCTGAAAGCTGTAAGGGAAAAATGTAAAGCCTTCAGATTTTTTATAAAGGAGGTTACAGAGGGGAGAGTACCCTTTTGCCCCAGAAAAAAAAATCTATCTTGGGAACCCTTTTGCTCCTCCTTCTTTTTTTTTTTTTTTATGTTTCTCCCAGGCAAAGCCTGGATCTCAGTCCCGCTGTCAGGTCACCTGAGTCCAGGTGACAGATGCACCCGTTGGGGTCTGGAGTGCACCGCAAGGTAGTGGACCCTATGGCTGACTGCTGTGGATGGAGATCTAGGTGATACAGGAGAGCAGGTACTCCAGTAGTACCAACACGGATGACGCTGGGAGCTAGAGCATGAGATTTGCCAGGGCATGGTATCTAAGAGCCAGCAGGTTTTCACCAGAGGCCCCTATTGGTGGGGATGGATTTAGCTGCAGGCTCCAGGTCGCGACCCCTAGGGCCTCCCAGCTCAGGCTCACAGTAGACTACAGGGAGTTAGAGGGGAAGCAGCAGACTGCGACAACAAAGAATAGTCAGGAAATAGCCAAAGGTTGGGGGCAACAAGCAGGTAAGGATAGTCAGAAGATGGCCAAAGGTCGGGGTAACAAGCAGGCAAGGATTTAAGAATTATTGTGATTTTAAAATGTACTTCCGCAGGGTGACACTGCAGATGCACAAGGTAGTAATGTGCCAATGTCTCAATAGCGTTTATGTAAAGAAAGGGAACTAATAAATTGGACTTTTGAAAGGCACATAGGTAGTTAATCTAAAAATAGTTAAATGTATTTAATCAGATAAACAGAAACACAATTACATGTATAGTGTGTGTGTGTGTGTGTGTGTGTGTGTGTGTGTGTTTGTATACACACACACACACACACTATACATGTAATTGTTTTTCTGTTTATCTGATTAAATAGGTAGTTAATCTAAAAATAGTTAAATGTCTTTAATCAGATAAACAGAAAAACAATTACATGTATTGTGTGTGTGTGTGTGTGTGTGTGTGTGTGTGTGTGTGTGTGTGTGCGTATATACAAACACACACACACACTATACATGTAATTGTGTTTCTATTTATCTGATTAAATACATTTTAACTATTTTTAGATTAACTACCTATGTGCCTTTCAAAAGTCCAATTTAAGCAGGCAAGCATAGTCCAGATCGGTAACTGGAAACGGACATGGAAGACACAGCAAGTCGCACACGAAAGCCAAACGCACACTATTGATCAGCAGGGCACAGGTTAATATAGAGTTCCCTGATAGGGGCTAGGGTGGAGCCATGCTTTGAGGAGAGATTACTTAAGCAGCTAGGTGAGAGTGGCTGGCATCTTAAGCTGAACACATGGAGAGGTAAGCTGACAGACAAACTTTCCTAAATATCTGACACCCGCCCTAAGTCCCCAATCTTCAAAATTCATGGTCAAGTCTTCCTCGCAATGAGAGGGGGTTCTCCAATTTGTCAGAGTGGGGAAATGTCTGTTGACATTTGCATCCATCTGGTCCCAGAACATTTCAGATGTTTGGGTCCAAAATGTGGTATTTCAAGGCTACAAGCTGGAATTTGGGTTTCTGCCTCTACTCCCACTTCATGTTGTAAAATGTACTAGCATGTTTACCGCCCTTAAGCCAAAAAAGGGGAACCTTCCCCCCCCAGGTACCAAAATTACCAAAACTAAAGGTACCATGTACCAAACCTAAGGCAGTCATTGCATATTTCCATTCAGGGGACCGTCTGGCCTATGTGGACATCAAGGATGCCTCTTGAATGTACACACCTTTTACAGTACTTCAAAGCTACCTGCATTTTGCTGTGGGCATGCTTAATTATCAGTTTGCTGCCCTTCCCTTTGGTCTGTCCATGGCACCTTGGGTCTTCACCAAGGTTCTAGCCCCTGTTCTTGCTCTGCTTCACTCCCAAAACATCCCCATGGTATATCAGTACAGTCTTCTATCGTCTTTCAGACAGACCAGACCCTACGGAGAGTTTGGTATACCCTTAACCCTCAGAATTCACTGCTGAAACTGTATTATTGCTTGGAGTACATGGACTTGGACTTGGAAATGGCACTGCCCAAGGCTTTCCTTCTCCTGGAAAACTCCAGACTCTATGGTCCAGGAGCCAACCAACCCTCTGCATTTGCATGAAGGTTCATGGCTTAAAGTACAACGAAAGGCATTTTTAATTTTTTTTGATAGATTAACTACTTGCTTACCGCACATATGACGGCTGCAGGAACCCTTTGTCCCTCCGGGCGGCCGTCGTATATCTTTTCTTCCCAAGCCTGTAGGGGGCGCTCCCGCCGCGTCACAAGGCACCCGATGCGTGTGCCCGGCGGCCACGATGTCTGCCAGGCACCCGCGATTGCCCATGAACACAGCAGGATCGTGGATCTGTGTGTGTGAACACGCAGATCTACGTCCTGTCAGAGGAGAGGAGACCAATGATATGTTCCTAGTACAGAGGAACACCGATCAATCTTCTCCCCTTGTGAGTCCCCTACAGTTAGAATCACTCCCTAGGAACATAATTAACCCCTCGATCACCCCCTTGTGTTAACCCCTTCCCTGCCAGTCACATTTACACAGTAATCAGTGCATTTTTTTTAAAGCACTGATCGCGAATGGTCCCAAAATGGTGTCTGCCGCAATATCGCAGTCACGATAAAAATCACAGATTGCCGCCATTACTAGTATAAAAAAATAAAAAAATAAAATAACAATAAAAATGCCATAAATCTATCCCCTATTTTGTAGACACTATAACTTTTATGCAAACCAATCAATATACGCTTAAAACCGCAGAGGTGATCAAATATCACCAAAAGAAAGCTCTATTTGTGGGGAAAAAAATTCATATGGGTACAGTGTTGACCACGCAATTGCCATTTAAAAGTGTAACAGCGCTGAAAGCTGAAAATTGGTCTGGGCAGGAAGGGGGTGAAAACCCCCTGTATTGAAGTGATTAAAGAGGGATTAAAACATCGGTCAGGTTTTTTATTTATTTATTTTTTTTCAATCAAAAAATAATTTTTATTGAGTTTTCACATTATACAAAAAAAAAAAACACACATAACATTTCCATCACATTACCCCACCCAACATCAATACAAAAAAAAAAAAAAAAACTCATCACCCTTCCTTATTTGCGCTCATCAAACCCTATTTCAGTTCCCTCCTTCACATTTTACCCAGATGGTACATAAATCATTATATAATTATTTCCCTCCAAGATTATATCTTTATTAATTTTCCATATCATTAATATACTCAACTGATTGCTCAAGCAGATTGGAGACTAACCACTAACGCCAGATCTTTTCACATTTTTTAGGACAATCTCCTATATTTAAGTCAGTTTCTCTCGTCTTAAAGTGGAGTTCCGCCCAAAAGTGGAACTTCCACTCATTTGTCTCCTCTCCTCTGGTGCCACAATTGGCACCTTTCAAGTTGGAGGGGGGTCTTTGACAGGTATCCTCTTCCCACTTCCGGGAGTCTGGGCCGTGCCCCAGTGACATCACCGCCGCACTCCCTCCTCCTCTCCCTGTCGCTGGGCCAGTAGGAGAGAGGCGCGGGGCCTCGCGCATGCGCAGTAGGGTTCCCAGCGTGAAGCTGTAAGGCTACACTGCCAATTACTCTCACCCGCAATGGTGGTGGCAGCAGCTGATGGAAATGTGCCAACATCTCTGGACTCCAGGACAGGTAAGTGTATTGTTAAAAGCCAGCAGCTGCAGTAAGTGTAGCTACTGGCTTTTAATTGAATTACATTTTTTTTGGGCAGAACACCGCTTTAAGTTGAGATTATTGATCCATTGATCTGTCATTGGTGGATAGTTTGATATCCATTTTTGTAGTGTAAATTTACGAGCCACATCACATGCACTTTAACTGGGAGACCATCTTCCGGTGTAATTCCTAGCAATGCTATTTTTGGATCAGGCTGTACTTGTGTAGAGCACAAGGAATTTAAAATTCAAATACAGATTCCCAGTAGCGATGCAATTTGGGACACCGCCACAGCCTATGTGTACCTGTACATAGTGCATTGTGGACAATTTGATGTAGTGGCTTTACCCCAGGAGTACAGTTTTAAAGGAGTGTAGTGGGCTCTATGGATGATAAATTGAGTCAAACGCTGTGTGGAGGATAAGGATACCTTAAATACATTTTACAAAGCTTGCCCCCATCCTCAACACAAAGTGTCTCTAGATCTCTACGCTTGTATAGGATAAGAATATATATTTCCTATGAGTCCCTGTTTTACATGTCTTGTAGTTACTGCCAAAGCTAAAATTGATGAAGGATTATATATTAATAAAAAGGACTTTGCTTGGCTCTGCAAAGCATGCCGTAGCTGTAAATATTGAAAAAATTATTTATTGGACAAGGGAGGGAGGCTTCCCCATCATCAGAATACAATGAGTGCCGCTGGTTATAGCCCGTGGCACTGATCAAGGGGCATTTATCTGACAGGCTGGTTGTACAGAAGTCGATCGGTAAAAGCCGGCTCTGCTTGTCACTCCTGAAGGTCCCAATAGGGGATAATTACTTCACATTCCACTATAGTCAGGTGGATTTAGCAACTCTTCAAGCCTATTATCTCAAGGAAAAGGTTCCACCTTTTCTTGTCACCAAATCAGCTTCTTGGGCTTTTCACCACCATCTGTTTTTTTGTTTTGCAAGTCTTGCCACATGGTCTTCTGTTCATAAGGTTTTACCAGATTGATATCCAGGCTCAAACTGATGCCGAATTCAGTTGTAAGCCCCCTATGTTCACTTTAGTATTTTTGTGGGCCTGTTAGCCTTTGGCCCCTTTCACACGGACGGACCGTTCAGATCCGCCTGTCAGTTTTGACGGCGGATCTGAACGGCGCTCCATGTTAGTCTATGGAGCGTCGGATGTCAGCGAAGACATCTCTGCTGACATCCGACCCGGTCCGATCCGCCAAAAGCAGACGTATGGCTCTACGTCCAGATCCGTCGCTGGCGGATCGGATCGGGTGAGATCTGATGAAAACGGACACACTGTCCGTTTTCATCCGATCTCTCCATAGAGACCAGCAACGCTCGCAAGCCCCTCCCCGCTCAGTGAGCAGAGAGAGGCTTGTCATCCGCCGGCTCAGCGGAGATCAACGGAGAGATCTCCTGCTGAGCCGGCGGACAGAGGCGGACTCCGTGCAAGCGGAGTCCGCCTCGTGTGAAAGGGGCCTTTCAGTTGCACTGTTGCCCACCCCTAAGTTGAACTGCTTTCGGATGTCTCAGTCGTTATGTGACTGTGTACTGTACTGTACAATAAGGAAATTAGAATTTTTATCTTACCAGTAAAATGCATTTCCTGGAGTACATTACAGGGCACAGAATCCTCTGTCAAAACAATCTTTCTAGTCCTTGTCACAAAACTCAGGCTAGCTAGGTGTAGGAGGAGTTATATAGTGAGAAGTCCCTGCAGCCTCTTTTTGCCAGTGACCTGAACGTAGCTGCGTGTAATCCAAAGTTGATAATTTAGAATAGCCAATGTCCTATACTATACTCCAGAAAACAGGTTTTACTGGTAAATCAAAAATCCTATTTTTTGTTGTGCCTACAGTGACACTATCAGTGTTGTTGCTAATCCTACTAATATTTACATACCCCTCTTATTTTGTGTTTTAGGTAGACTCGAGCCAAATGTTGATTATTGTAGTGGTATTACCGTACAAGGAGTGACTGCGGGGTACACAACTGTGTTTGTCAGCTACACTCATGGTCATATATACTTAAAAGCCAAAATTATAATTGCTGCTTATCTACCTTTAAAGGTAAGTGTAAAAGCAATACATTTAATCCCAGTGGTTTTAATAAATTAAAAAATGTGTAAACGTTTTCTGTGCAGCCTATTCTGTATAAACTGAGATTAGGCTAAAGTAGACTTCATATTGATATGTGGCAGTATCATTATTAAACACATTCAACAAGTTACTGTAATTTAATATGTACATAGAACAAATGTGAAACTTTGTTTTTTTTTTTTGTGACATCTTGGGAGTCCCACATGTAGCCTGAGGTTTGTCATCTAGTGTTTAGTGTATACTAAGGAATCCTATACCATTAGTAAATTCATTTGATAAAATATATATCTAGAGTTGTACTGTCAGCACCAGGTGATACATTTGTTCTGGTTAAATCAGTAAGTTGATCCTTTTTCCGACTCAGTGTTTCGTTTTTTTTAATTTTTATTTGTTCTGCCATGTTAGTGTTACATCTTTGGCTGTTATAAGTTGCACTAGTAACTACAGCTGAATAAAACAAAAACTGTGTCTGTCTTCATTTCAAGCAACAAGATGCGATTATTTTAAAGGGGGGGGTGGGGTTCTTTACTATACTCAGTGTGTGTGTGTGTGTGTGTGTGTGTGTGTGTGTGTGTGTGTAAAATATATATATATATATATATATATATATCTCTCTATCTAATCTATCCCTCACATTTTTGTAAATATTTTATTATATCTTTTCATGTGACAACACTGAAGAAATTACACTTTGAGTCAATTTGTTACAATGTAAAGTAGTGAGTGTACAGAATGTATAACAGTGTAAATGTGCTGTCCCCTCAAAATAACTCAACACACAGCTATTAATGTCTAAACCGCTGGCAACAAAAGTGAGTACACCCCTAAGTGAAAATGTCCATTATTGGGCCCAAAGTGTCAATATTTTGTGTGGCCACCATTATTTTCTAGCACTGCCTTAACCCTCTTGGGCATGGATTTCACCTGAGCTTCACAGGTTGCCACTGAAGTCCTCTTCCATGACGACATCAAAGCTGGTGGATTTTAGAGACCTTGCGCTCCTTCACCTTCTGTTTGAAGATGCCCCACAGATGCTTAATAGGGTTTAGGTCTGGAGACATGCTTGGCTAGTCCATCACCTTTACCCTCAGCTTCTTTAGCAAGGCAGCGGTTGTCTTGGAGGTGTGTTTGGGGTTTTTATGTTGGAATACTGTCCTGCGGCCCAGTCTTCGAAGGGAGGGGATCATTCTCTGCTTCTGTATGTCACAGAACATGTTGGCATTCATGGTTCCCTCAATGAACTGTAGCTCCCCAGTTTCTGCAGCACTCATGCAGCCACAGACCCTGACACTCCCACCATCGTGCTTGACTGTAGGCAAGACACACTTGTCTTTGTACTCCTCACCTGGTTGCTGCCACACACATAAGTTTATCTTGGTCTCATCAGGCCACAGGACATGGTTCCAGTAATCAATGTCCTTAGACAATGAGAGCTAATGTGAGAAGGGTTGAGGTAGTGTCTCAGTCCCAAATTGGTATGTACAACACTGAAAAAAAACATTTTGCCCACGGGACTTTTAAAGAGTCTCACCTCAGACAGTAAAAATCTGAAAAATGTATTATACATTTAAAAACGTGTACCACAATTATAAAAAAAAAAGACATAAAGGATGAATATGAATAGTGCTGCATAGAGTTCATATGAAAAAAATGTTGATATGCGGGAGCTGAAGGCACCATACAGATACCCCAATTGATCTAGTGCTGCTGCGCGACTGACCTCTATGAGTTTCAAAAGGTAATTCTCGCTTCCTTCGGAGAGGCGCAAGTAGGTATCTGGAGATAAAAATGGATCAATGGATGATAATAACAAAAAAAAAATGGAAGAATGAAAAGAGAGGAAGGGGTGGTAGGGGAAACGGCAGGAGGAGAGCCATATATGTATGAGTATATCTCAATATCTGTAACTTACAAGTAGTGCCAAATGCAAGCTTATGTGTAGAAATATATATGGTAACATACAGAGGGTCTCCCCAGGTGTGTCCAGAAGTCAACTCCTTTTCCCCATGGGAGCTGTGAAGGGGTGGGGAGATGGTAACAACGTGCTGTGTTCACAGATCTGACATCCTGGTGGTTAATGTAAATGCACCCAAAAGGAAGGAGAAAATGCCACACACCTGGAAACATAATGGCAGTGTTTAATATATTAGTAAAAAATGCGCTAATGACAAGGAGGAAAAATCGATGAAGTGATTAAAAAAAAGTGTATGTGTGTCACCAATAAGGATAGAAAATGTGGTAGTAGTATTCCATTAAACTACCATACCAGTTAATTCATAAAAGTGCAAAGCGTGGTTGAATATATTTGTATATATGTGCCAGTGATAGGCGGGTGTGGCTAAAATTAGCCCTCAATAAATCAAGTAACTTGGCATAGAAATGCTATCTAGATATTAATCGGCTCCATCATGTCCTGCATCATCATGTTGAAACTTTTTATCTCTAAACAGTAAAGTTAGCCCAATTTTTTTGCATAATGTGAAGGAGGAAGTTACGCCGAGTAAATAAATACCTATCATGTCAATCTTCAAAATTGCACACGCTCGTAGAATGGGGCCAAACTTCGGTACTTAAAAATCCCCCATAGGCGACGCTTTAACATTTTTTACTGTTTACATGTTTTGAGTTGGAGGAGGTCTAGGGCTAGAATTATTACTCTCGCTCTAACGTTCGCGGCGATACCTCACGTGTGGTTTGAACACCATTTTCATGTGTGGGCGGGACTTGCGTGTGCTTTTGTTTTTCCTTGCGAACACACAGGGGACAGGGGCACTTTAAATTTTTATTTTATTTTGCTTTGCTTTTTTAGTTTAACACTTTTTGAAAAAATATATATATTTTTTTTTTTTGATCACTTTTATTCCTATTACAAGGAATGTAAACATCCCTTGTAATAGGAATATGGCATGATCGGTCCTCTTTACAGTGAGATATGGGATCAATAAGACCCCACATCTCACCTCCTAGGCTGGGAAGCCTGAAATAATAAAAAAAAAAAAAAAAAAATCACCGGCTTCCCAGGCGAGGTGGCGCCGTTTGAATGCAGAGGCTGGGCGTGACGTCATAACATTGCGCCCAACATCCGAATGATCATAGAGACTCCAGCGACCACCTGGTCTGCCGGAAATCTCTATGGTAAACATCCGGTCTCCGACTCAGATGGAAGCGGGAGACGATAGTAGCACTGGAGGGAGAGGGTGGGGATGTCCCCTCTCGCTGCCTGTAAGAGCGATCAAGTGGCAGAACAGCCGCTATAATTGTTCTTATGGTGTAGGGAATTGCTGGCTGAAAAAGCCGATATCTGAATTGTGCCTGTAGCTGCAGGCATCATTCAGATATAACCGCACAAAGTCAAGGACATCATATGACGGCTGGCAGGCAGGAAGTGGTCAAACACCATTATGTTTTCAGGTGTGTGGCGTTTTTTTCCTTCCTTTTGGTTGCATTTACAGTGACCACCAGAATATCAGATCTGTCAACACTAGAGGTCGACCGATATATCGGCCGATGTTTGGCGTTTTTTAATT
This sequence comes from Lithobates sylvaticus, assembly GCA_028564925.1. Lineage (NCBI taxonomy): Eukaryota > Metazoa > Chordata > Amphibia > Anura > Ranidae > Lithobates > Lithobates sylvaticus. Next base: position 70,796,045 of record CM053032.1, on the reverse strand, counting down.
AATCGGCATCGGCCGATTGTGCTGCTAAAAAAGGCCGATTTTAAAACTTCAGCGCAAGAGTTCTCCCTGACTTGTCTGGGCAGCCTGCCAAGTGTGAAGAAGAAACATTGTATCTTTCTATCAATGAACTCAACCCCTTGTGGAGAAGTTCTCAGTTTAACCATTTAAAGCCTAAATTGTTGCTTACAAGTAAAAGGGAATAAAATAGCGGTTGTTGCAATATTTTATGTCACACGGTATTTGCGCAGCGGTCTTCCAAATGCAATTTTTTAGGAAAAAATACACTAATGAATTTAAAAAACTAAAAAACAGCAGTTAGCCCATTTTTTTCGTCCAAAAGTTTTGATTACCTGTTTTTGTGTATTTAATATTTAAGATATAGTTTTTTTTTTTTTTTTTTTTTTTGTTATCTAAATTATACATACAAGTGAACTGATTGGAGGTTTTGTTTTGTTTAATAAAATGTAAGAAATTTTCTGAATCACTTGTTGTTTAAGGCTGCTTTCACACTGGAGCGACACTTTACTGTCATTTTAGCGGCGCTATTTGGCTGCTAGCGGGGCGCTTATAACCCAGCTAGCGGCCGAGGAAGGGGTTAAATGCGCCTCTGGCAACGCTGCCGAATCGCTTTGCAGGCGATTCGACAGCGGTGCCCATTCATTTCTATGGGCAGGAGTAGTGGAGGAGCGGTGTACACCGCTCTAAAGAACTTTTTTTTTTTTTTTTAACATCCTGCCAGCGCATCGTCTCAGTGTGAAAGCTCTCAGGCTTTCACACTGAGACTGCAGGGGAGCCGTTTTGCAGGCGCTATTTTTAGCCCAAAAGCGCCTGAAAAATGCCTGTGTGAAGTTTTAGATTTTATTTTTATTTTTTTAGATTTTATGAGATTGTGACAGACCTAGCCGGGACACAGGCTTTTTGAGGACTAAATGCGAGCCTCTTGCCAACCGATTATGGGCCCTGGATCTTAAGGGGCACAGGGTGAATGAGAACCCCACTATAATCTGTGCTAGTCAGATTCAATGGCAGGGTTAATTAGCACATACAACAATAGGTGAAATACTCTTTTTAGAATCTGTGTCAAGATAGACTGGACTCATTTGCATTATACTAGACAACAGACAGGTGGCTGGAGTTGATATTAGCATCTAACATGTGTGAGGCTCGGTGACAACAAGTCTGACCTGTAGTGAAATCCTGATGGGCACAGTCACATCAGCTGCTTAAAGCGATTGATTAATTAGCTCATGTTTGTTACAGGTGTATTGTTAGAGTAAAATGAGCAGGAAGGGGGGGTCTCCTCTTCTACTGTATATAAATACTTGTCATTTTGGTTCTAATAAAAACAGTCCATGCTAGCACTAAGCAAGTGTCGTCTCGTTTGGTGCTTGGGAGCGGTTGGAATACCTGAGATCTATATTCAGACTGGGAGGAAGTGGTATATAACGAACGCACTCCAGAGGAGTGTAGGGACGTTTCGTCACAAGATGAAGGGGGAAAAAAAATCGGCCTAACATATCGGCCCAAAAAAAAATCGGCATCATATATCTGCCATCAGCCGCTGCGATTTCTAAATATTGGCCAGAGAAAAACCCATATCGGTCGACCTTTAGTGAACACACCACGTTGTTACCATCTCCCCGCCCCTTCACAGCTCCCAAGGGGAAAATAAATTGACTTCTGGACATGCCCGAGACCCTCTGTGTTACCATATATATTGCTACACATAAGCTTGCCTTCTTTATCCAACCGGATTACTTCTCCGGCGTGAGTTGACCAGCATTTGGCACTACTTGTAAGTTACAGCTATTGAGAGATACTCATACATATATAGCTCTCCTCCTGCTCTCCCCCCACCACCCCTTCCTCCCTTTTCATTTTTCAAATTTTTTTTGTCATCATTCATTGATCCATTTTTATCTCCAGATACCTACCTGTGCCTCTCCGGAGGAAGCGAGAATTACCTTGCAAAACTCGTAGAGAAGATCAGTCGTGCAGCAGTTCTAGATCGATTGGGGTATCTGTATGGTGCCTTCAGGTCCCGCATATCAAATTTTTTTTCATATGAACTATATGCAGCACTATTTATGGTCATCATTTATGTCTTCTTTTTTTTTTTATTGTGGTACACATGTTTTTAAATGTATGATGATACATTTTTCATATTTTTACATCTACTGTCTGGGGTGTGACTCTTTAAAAGTCCTGTGGGCAAAATGTTTTTTTTCTGTGTTTGTACAATGAATGTCCTTAGTTTGCTTGTCTTCAAACTGTTTACAGGCTTTCTTGTGTGCCATCTTTAGAAGAGACTTCCTTCTGGGATGACAGCTATGCAGACCAATTTGATGCGGCGTATGGTTTGAGCACCGACAGACTGACCCCCCCACTCCTTCAACCTCTGCAGCAATGCTGGCAGCACTCATACATCCATTTCCCAAAGACCCAAAGACAACCTCTTGATATGATGCTGAGCACATGCACTCAACTTCTTTGGTCGACCATGGCAAGGCCTGTTCTGAGTGGAACCTATCCTGTTAAACCGCTATATGGTCTTGGCCACCATGCTGCAGCTCAGTTTCAGGGTCTTGGCAATCTTCTTATAGCCTAGGCAATCTTTATGTAGAGCACTAATTTATTTTTTTCAGCTCCTCAGAGTTCTTTGCCATGAGGTGCCATGTTGAATTTCCAGTGACCAGTATGAGAGAGTGAGAGCGATCACACCAAATGTAACACACCTGCTCCCCATTCACACCTGAGACTTTGTAACACTGAGTCACATAACACCAGGGAGGGGAAATGGCTAATTGGGACCAACTTGTACATTTTCACCTGGAGCCGGTTCACACCAGGGCGACTCAGGATCCGACTTCAGGTCGCCCCGAGACGCCCCAAGTCGCGCTGTAATGTTAATCTATGGAGCCGTCTCAATGCACACTATTGAAGTCGCTCCGACTTCAAAAAAGGTTCCTGTACTACTTCAATCCGACTTCTAGGTGACTTGTACCCATTGATTTCAATGGAAGTTGCCTCCAAGTCGGATCTCCATCTATTTTAAAGCGACTTTACAGGAAAAGAAATTTATTTACTCAGGCAAACTCCACCCTCCCAGAGAGCTGATTATTCTGTGATTGGCCACAGCCAAAGTCGCCTGGCCTGGGGGCAACTTGAAGTTGTGTTGTAAATAACTTTAATAACCCAAAGTCACGTTGAAGTTGCTTCCAAGTCACGTTGAAGTTGCTTCCAAGTTGCTTCGCTAAGTCGCGCTGCCCCAGTGTGAACCGGCAATTAGGGGGTGTACTAACTTTTGTTGCCAGTGGTTTAGACATTAATGGCTGTGTGAGTAATTTTGAGAAGACAGCAAATTTACACTGTTATACAAGCTGTACACTCACTACTTTACTTTGTAGCAAATTGTCATTTCTTCAGTGTTGTCACATGAAAAGTTAAAATATTTTCAAAAATGTGAGGGGGATGTGTGTGTGTGTGTGTGTGTGTGTGTGTGTGTGTGTGTGTGTGTGTGTGTGTGTATATATATATATATATATATATATATATATATATGTATGTATGTATGTGTGTGTGTGTGTGTGTGTATGTGTATGTGTATGTATGTATGTATATATGTATATATGTATATATGTGTATATATATATATATATATATATATATATATATATATATATATATACATACACACACTAAATATATATATTACACACAATGTGTGTGTGTATATGTAGCACTGACCCCCGAGGTTTAATTTGGGCTTACCGTTACCTTCTTGACCTCGATTGCGTCTAGGGGTTTCCCGAGGTAGATGGCCCAAAGAATTTGAAAAACTGACACTGGATCCGCTTTGGGATTTTTATTTGCAAAAAGGGTAGACAACACAGTCTCTCAATAGGGATAGAGGGTTTAGGTAGGAAGTTCAGGTACTCGGAACTGCTCAAATACTTGGAAGTCTCTATAGAATCCAGAGAATAGCCACTCACAACTGGATTCCCTCCTCTCACTAGGCCTAGCAGCCGATGGAGTGCTTAGGTAGAATAAAAGTCTCTGCCACAGACTTGTTTGTAGAACTTGTGAATAAAGTCTCTGCAACAGACTTGGTTGTAACTGAAGGATAGGGACAAACTTGGAGAACCTTCATAAGATACCAGTATCTTGCAGCCGGTCCGGCGATACCGTATAAATGTAGATTCACTTGGTGTCTTTCAACTTCCCTTCCAGGCTCTTGCTGAGGAACCAGCCTTGTGCATGGCCCTCTCCCGAAGAGTCCTCCCCTGGTTGCTCTCTTGTGGGGCTCTCCACAAATGAGACGACAACGGACCACCTTGGAATCCTCCCAGTTACGTTGCCTCGGGCTAGCCAACCCCGAGACTCGGAATTGGATGGATCCGCACCCTAGGCCATGAGGGCCCTGAGGGCTGGTCAGGAGGACCAGGACCAAACAGACAGACCTTCTGGACCGGAACCCCGAAGCATGTGATCTCAGCACCTTAAGTATCCTCTCCCAGAATTCACAGCAAGACGACACTCTCACTGGTTCCGAGAGAGATTGGCACCCAATGCGTTATGTGTGTGTGTGTATGTATGTGTGTGTGTGTGTGTGTATGTATATATATATATATATATATATATATATATATAATTATATATATAATTATGTATGTTTAAATATATTATTATACGGAGCTCCAGGAGTACAGCTATCCCTACACTCTTGGAGATCTGATGGTAGGGATGCTGCAGCAGCTCTGCCCGCCTCTCGCCCTCTGTTCATTCACAGAAGCCTTGGTATTTTGAGTTCACATAATACCAATCGCTCTGTGGTTGGACAGAGGTAGATGTAGGCACAGTGTGGACTCTGCAGATGCAGTAGCTGAGACCAGAAGATCCCAATTGGAGTGCCAGCAGTATAGTGATGGCAATGTTCCCAATGCTTAGTGTAAAAAAAAAAAAAAAAAAAAAATGTAAATTAAAGAGAGAATCCATGAGGTGGCATGCACCTCATTGGACCTAACCCCTAACTTCCTGGAGTTTAGTTATGTGGATGACCGCAAAAGGGGTTAAATTACAGATTTATTGACCTACAGGAAAATATGGAAGCCGAAAAAATGTAGCGTCTGTTTTTTGTAAGAATCTGTAATTATACTTTTTTTTTTTTTTTTTTTCTCACTTTGTAGACAGTTGATCCTAAGTCTGTAGCTCTAGTGACCTTGGGCTCCTCAAAAGATATTTTATTTGAAGGTGGTCCTAAGCCATGGGTACTCGAACCCCTGAAATTTTTTAGGAACCTATCTACTGAAGACACAGAAGGCACTGGCCTGTTTCATCTTGATCCCCCTTCGTCTCGCAATCATTTTCAGCATTGGGCTAGAGCAGTTTGCAGGGACCTTGGTGAGCAGGTACGTGTTACACCATATATATATTATTCTTTTATGTGGATTCGTTTTTGTTTAAAATGTTTTACAACAGGCTTTTAAAGGGTGTACAATTTGAGAGGAAATGGAAATGTGTGCAGAACAGTCTGATTTACTTTTCACTTGATAAGTGCTGCATTGTTCATTCTGACGTGTTCAGTTAAACTAGTTGTTTTAGTAGTGATGTTTAGCAAACTATAATTGCTGCCTCAGTATAACCAGTTTAAAAAACATTTACTAAAAAGATGTTGTGTTTTTTTTTTGTTTTTCCCATGCTAGGTCATTTCCTTGTCTGTAGGGAATCACCCCACGGAAACCAACCTATTTCCAGCAGTAGAGAATGTTGAAGTGAAGCTGGCCTGTTCCCCCCTCTCGCGTTTCACAGTTACTCCTGTGTATAAACATTCCCATAAGGATCTCATCTGTCCTCTGATGCAGCAAGACAAACAAGTGGTAAGGACTATTCTGTACTGTAGAAAAGTTATTCATGAATTTAATTACAGCTTTGCTGACTGGAAATCGGACTTCATAATTAGTTTAAAGTACTTTTCTATTAAAGTGCAGCCGTAACCAGACTATGAACATTAATATTTTTAGGTATTGTTTAACAATCTCAACAGAGCTTTAAAAAAGCCGTCACTGACCTCTTTAGCTGCGTGTAGTGTGAAGTAATTTCTGAAAGATCATAAGCACTCTCAGGTTTAATTTGAAGGCCTATTTACACCAGAACACAGTGTGGCAAAGGTGTATTCTGTGCGCGTTTTTCCTGCTGCACCTACACGTGATGCCGTTGTGAGACATGTGCGGGTGCCAATTAATTGTTAATGGCACACCAAAAGCAGTGCCTTTTGTGGTCACCAAACCACATGGTACCGCAGTACCATGTGGTTTGGTTCAGTGTGATCTGAAAAAAGTAGCGCTTTCCTGTCCATTCAAATGAACAGGCTATCAAAACCAGACCATGTCTGTAAAGGTAATTTTTTTTTTACCTTAATGTATTCTCTGCATTAAGGTAAACTTTTCAAAAGTGCCCCTCCTTAAGCACTTAGCTGAGCTCAATCTTGATGCAGCTCTGTGCTCATTTACAGCAATTGGGAAAAGAGGGAGGAGCTCAAGAGCACTGGCGGGAGGGGGACCACAGAAGAGGTGGTTTGGAGCCGAAATGTGCAAAACCATTACATAGAGCAGATGAGAATAAAATAAAGCCTTTACAATCCTTTTAATATGTGCAGTCTGGGCACAGGTGCACTTTAATGATTTTCAGTTTACATGTACATTTCTGTAGAAAGGCCAAAACATAAAATGTCCCCTAAATAGATGCTGTAAGTAATTCCTTTTACCAGTCAGTTGTTTAAGGGGGGGAGAGAAATATCAGTGTGAATTTGTATCTCCTCTCAAGACCTATCTTTTTTTTTTTTTTTTGGTAAAACATTGTCTTGCTCAGTTTTTATACCTCATAATCTTGTGCAATGCATGTCTTAATGCAAGTGCTTGTCGTAATCAACTTGATCCTCTTGTTGCATTAGATCATAAATCACTGGAATGAAATGTAAATGATTAATCAAGTATAACACATTTGTCTTCTCAGATTCCAGTTTCCAACTACCAAAACCAGTTGGTACAATTATCAGCTTATGACAGTCATGGAACTAAGTTTGATAATTTCAGCTCGTTGGCCATTGACTGGGAATCTTCCAAGATTCAGTTGGCCAGTTTTGATTCTGACAAACCCATGTCCTACTTTGAGAAAGAAGATGCCAATGGTCAAAGGAAACTCCATGGTATGTGGGAATACTTCTATGAGTGCATGCTGATTTATTTATTTTTTTTTCCTGCCTATGCAAATTCATATTACGCTACTGAACTTTATTTTCTAAATCTGAAAACATCTTGCACATGACTAAAGTTCCTATTTTTATCTTGTGTTTAAGAGAAATTGTGAGTTAAATTATACTCCTTTTTGGTACAGTTGTTATTATTTCAGTGATTAGTGGACCTCTGGGTGGTAAGACTTGCTAGTCCTAATATTCCAAATGGAAAGATTTTTTGGTAATCTGGTTCCCAACCCAGAAGGCCAAAAGGAAAGGGGGAGCTAGTGGACTATTGCGGTACTTGGTGCATAAACTTAGATCACGATGTGAGACAAATGTAAAAGTTTTGAACAATTTATTACAGAAAAACAGAAATAGAGACAAAATCTAAACACAACATATATACTAAAAACCGTACATATAGTGGATGATTTCAATATTTCATTTGACTAGTTTCGCCACGAAGTGGCTTCTTCAGAACATATATACATCTGAAAAACAAATTCACAGATATATAATACATTACAGTATATCATGGTACAAAGTGGCATCATAGATGCATGGGAAAAGGATTCAATGTGTATGTTGATTTCTTACCCAAATTAAGCACGGTCAGAATATAGCGAGCGCACCCAGGCACAGTCTCCCACGGCGACTGGGGGAGAAGGTAAGGACCAGGCCAAACGAATACGGTCTAATAGGGAGATGATATATGTGGTAAACAGATAGTGATAGTTAATGTGGCTAGACATGTGTGGTGCATAACCACCACCATGTATCACCAGAAGTAGATATGGTGCCTACTGTAATTGAGGTCTAGAATATCACCGGTATAAAGAGCAGACTAGATTAGGTTGAAAAAGACTCCAGAATAGGAATAGAATACCTATTTGAGAATTTAAATGTGTAAAGTGGATAAAAAGTGGTGGGTAGGTTTGAACAAACCACAACATTGGAACTGGTGTGGCCATCCGCACCAGAGTAGATAAAGTGATAAGTCGTCATAAGTGAACAGTAGTGACATGCTTGTGAAACCAACCACCAATAATAAAGGGAAACTACAGAGCATTGAATGTGTAATATTGTATAAGTGGGGTTGGTCCATATAGGGACCCCCCACAGTCAAGTCAACAACCAGAGACACACCCAAGTTCAAAGGCGTGACAGTGAAAGAAAGAAGGACCACATGTATATAGAGATGATGTGGTCAAAGGTGTAGTATAGACAGTGACGTATTAGTTAATTAACGGGGACCCCTCCTAATCATTCTAACAAAAAGGGGGAACCCCCATATGAGTAAAATATCTAGGGGGGGGGAGAGGGGAAGGGGGGAAGAGGGAGGGGAAAGAGGGAGGGGAAAGAGGGAGGGGAAAGAGGGAGGGGAAAGAGGGAGGGGAAAGAGGGAGGGGAAAGAGGGAGGGGAAAGAGGGAGGGGAAAGAGGGAGGGGAAAGAGGGAGGGGAAAGAGGGAGGGGAAAGAGGGAGGGGAAAGAGGGAGGGGAAAGAGGGAGGGGAAAGAGGGAGGGGAAAGAGGGAGGGGAAAGAGGGAGGGGAAAGAAAGTGGGGGGGGAGATTTTGGAGAAAGGGAAGAGAAAAAGAGGGACAAAGGAGGGGCAGGATATTTACATACCTCTAGTGCCCTAAAGATCGCATAGACCGGGAGGCACCGGAAAACCACTGGAATGGTGGATTGGTGGTGCAAACAGTAAGCAACAAATGTAATGCAATAAACAGCTATATGATTATCTCAATGCACACAGGTGAATGTTACCCCAATGTGGCAGAACGTCCCAGGGCATGAAAATATAGACCTGGGGGGGAAGGTAAAAAGTATGGATAAATATCAAGTTAAGAGCCTATACATCGGGAGTGTGCAAGGAGAAGAGAAAAAAAACAAGGTTGCTTACCACCACAGATAAAGTTCCAGGAATGCCCCCCGGTCCACGAGTGCCTGACAATAGACGGACGCTGTCCGTCTAAAGTACCCTCTCCCAACCCCTTGCCGGCATGCCGCCGGCGTGCCGCATCATGGGGTCACAGATCCCACAGGCAGCGCGTACACGTACAGCGCATGCGCGCGCACGCCGAAGGGCCCGCAATGCGCAAGCAGCGGGGCCGCGCGCATGCGCACACACCCAGAAGACCCAGCGTGAGCTAAGTCAAGGCGTGTGCAAGGGGAATCGGGGAGGTCCGCCCACAAAACATTGACGGAGACTCCCCGTCCCCCAGGGGTCTGACCAATCGCTGCGGGAAGCAAGCAGGGTGCCCGCCCACATCTGACATGACAGAATAGGATATATACAAAAACCAAGATAAATCAATACAGTTGATTACAGAGTTGGTTGATACAATAGCAGATTGCATAGAGATAAAATATTAGAGAATAAACATTTAATAGTTATTACTAAACAGAATATATACAGAACACTATATCTAGACAGCATTAGACTCATGGATGAATCGGGGTATACAAGGATTGCATATACAAATCTAAATAATTCAGGGAAATTAAATGATCTCGGACTCAGCATAGAGCCCGTACAGTGCAGTCAGATGGATAAGTGGGAAAGACGGTAAGAGGGTCCGGGCAGGGAGTGGGTCAAAGAAATGGCCTTAAGGAGTTAACCTCGTTTAGGCCTGGCGGCAACATGGCGTCTAACCTTTCAATCCAGAGGGATTCTTTTTGCAACAGTATTTTATCTCTGTTGCCACCTCGGATATCAGGGGGTACCACCTCCAAGGCCAGAAATCTCACCGCCTGTAAATCAAATTTGTGGTAAAGTCCAATGTGGCGACCAATAGTGGTCAATTTGCCATTGGTTGAGTGGTAAACGTGGTCGCCCACTCTCTGCCTGAACTCCCTGACCGTCTTTCCGACATAGAACGCATTACATTTACATACCATTAGGTAAACAATGCCTGTAGTATTGCAGTTCGCCGAAAAGTGTGGTGTAAACAATTCCCCATTGTGGAGCCTAACCTTGGCACTCGATGGAATCCAGGGGTACAAGACAAGGGGCACTGGCCACAAGGGGCAGTGCCACAAGGGCTCCCGGCGATTCCCCTATCTGATGTGTAGTGGCTCTTAGTGAGGCGGTCTCTCGGAGAGCGAGCTCTCCGAAACACTACCTCCGGCTGGTCACGCACATAATTGGTTAATATATGGTGACCTGTAAGTAGGTGCCAGTGTTTGGCCAGTATCTTTTTGAGTTCGTCCTGATGCGCCGAATACTGTGTGATGATTTTCACAGTATTGGGTCTAGGGATACGTGGGCTAGGGTATAGCAGTGCGTTCCTACTGCGACTGTTCGCTTTGTTAAATGCTTTCCTTAGATTAGTCTTTGTATAGCCTCTTAATAAGAGGCGTTCCTTGAGGGCGTGCGACTGTTTAAAAAAGTAATCATCTAGTGCACAGTTTCGACGCAGTCGTAAATACTGCGCGTAAGGGATACTGTGCACTAGAGATTTGGGGTGTGCGCTGGAGGCGTGCAATAGCGTGTTCCCCGCTGTAGGTTTACGGTATAGATCAGTACCGAGAGAACCATCGGCTCTAATCCTAATTAAAACGTTGAGAAATGGAATCTGCGTTCTATCCATAGAGACAGTGAAACGCAGGTTCATAGAGTTTAATAGCTTCCATGAATGGAGTTAACAGGGGTTGTGGTCCGGTGCTTAATTTGGGTAAGAAATCAACATACACATTGAATCCTTTTCCCATGCATCTATGATGCCACTTTGTACCATGATATACTGTAATGTATTATATATCTGTGAATTTGTTTTTCAGATGTATATATGTTCTGAAGAAGCCACTTGGAGGCGAAACTAGTCAAATGAAATATTGAAATCATCCACTATATGTACGGTTTTTAGTATATATGTTGTGTTTAGATTTTGTCTCTATTTCTGTTTTTCTGTAATAAATTGTTCAAAACTTTTACATTTGTCTCACATTGTGATCTAAGTTTATGCACCAAGGTGTCCTTTTATGAAAGTGCGGTAAAATACCGCTATTCAGTTCTCAGGCATTCTCAGAGGAGATCGCTCTCCCCTGAGTGCCTGTTTATGATTGTCTGTAGATAGCTTCTCATGTTGAGTTGAGAAGCTATCTACAAACGCCGGGAACTCCTCAGAATTTCTCCTCACACTGTAATCTCGCGAGATGTAGCGGGATTACAGTGTGAGGAGATTTAAAATACAAAAGTTGAACACTAATCACCACACATTATTCCCCAACATATTAATAAAATAATAAAGTTAAATTCCCCCTACACAATATACATTAACCTAATTATTAAAAAACATTGTTTTTATCAATATTTAAATATTATACATGTGCCTATTTAAATGTTAATGGTGTATAGTAAATTAATGTAATCCACATATGTAATGAAGCTATACACCATTCATATAAATGTAAAATACATTTATAATCATTAAAAAATAATTTTAATAAAGTATACAAGTATAAATATTTATTAATAAATTAAAATAAAATATATTTAATAACTGATAAACCCCTGTATAAGGCCCCTTTCACACTGGGGCGGGAGCGGTGTCGGCGGTAAAGAAGCGCTTTATTTAGCGCTGCTTTACTGTCGTTTTATCAGCGTTTTTTGGCCGCTAGCAGTGCAGTTTTAACCCCCGCTAACGGCAGAAAAAGGGGTAAAACCGCCCGCAAAGCGCTGCTGCAGCGGCGCTTTGTCGGCAGTATTGCCGCGCTGTCCCATTGATTTCAATTTGAATTTGAATTATGAATACACCGCTCCTTCACCACTCCAAAGATGCTGCTAGCAGGACTTTTTTGACCGTCCTGCTAGCACACCGCTCCAGTGTGAAAGCAGAGTGAAAGGGGCCGGATTTTTTCAGGCGCTATACAGGCGCTATTTTTAGCACTGTAGCGCCTGAAAAAGGTCCAGTGTGTAAGGCCCCTTTCACACTGAGGCGCTTTGCAGGCACTAAAGTTCTAAAAATAGCGCCTGCAAAGCGCCTTCAAACAGCCGCGGGCTTTCACACTGGAGCGGTGCGCTTGCAGGATGCTGAAAAATGTCCTGCAAGCCGCATCTTAGGAGGATTTACCGCTCCTAAAGCGCCCCTTCCCATTGAAAATAATGGGGCAGCGCTCCAAACCCCCCTGCAAAGCGGCGCTGCAGTGGCGCTTTGCGGGCGGTTTTAACCCTTTTTCAGTCATTAACGGGGGTAAAACTGCCCCGCTAGCGTTCGAAAAGCGCCGCTATAACGACGGTAAAGTGCCGCTAAATATAGCGGCGCTTTACCGCCAGCACGCCCAGCGCCTCAGTGTGAAAGTAGCCTAATGGAACATGCCATGGGTAAAACAAAATTTTATTTACTAATAAATTAAAAATGATATAAAAATGACATTAATAATAGCATTTAAATGCAGGTAGAATAATATATCTATCTATCTATCTATCTATCTATCTATCTATCTATCTATCATAGCATATAGTGTATATGTATATGTATATGTATATATATATATATATATATATATATATATATATATATATATATATATATATATATATATATATATATTGTGTGTGTGTTTATTTCAATGTGTATGTGTATATCTATCTATATATATTATATATATAGATATAGATATATACACAATTTAGATTGCTAACCTGCTTGTTTTGGGGTGTGTAATGGTGGGGAAGATGTTCTCTCACTGTATGGCTGCTCCTGAGTGAAAGAGGGAAGTCAAAAGACTTCCTGCTTTCCCCAGAATACTGAGGCAGCTTCCCGCTTCTCTCTCTGATTCTCCACCTCTGAGATGGTGAATCAGAAAGTGAGAATCCTGTCACAGATCGCCAGTGAGGTGCTGAGATCGCACCTTCATACACTGGCCGTTTCTGTGACAGTCAGTTACAGATTCTCACTGTGCTGAGGTGATCAGTGGAGAACATGTTCTCATCTGATTACCTCAGTTTCATACACAGGTAAAGACCTGAGATCAGCTGTGAGACTTGGGATCGCAGCTGATCTCAGTTTCATAAAAGGACACCCAAGTACCGCAATAGTCCACTAGCTCCCCCTTTCCTTTTGGCCTTCTGGGTTGGGAACCAGATTACCAAAAAATCTTTCCATTTAATATTTGGATGATGGTACGGTATCTATAACAATACCCCTCTCATACATTTTGTGGATTGGCCCCACATTTTTCTAATATTCCAAATGATTGCAATTTTCCCCTATGCAATTGCATATAAGTGACAGGTCCTCTTTGTGTGTGGGGGGAGAGTAGAATAGAAGTATATACAGCGAGGGTGCAGTGTGTACTGACAGACTCCCTCACTTGCCGGCACTGACTGTTATTTCCGTGTTTTTAAATGTAATTTTTTCCATACTTTTTATAGCGTCGAAAAAGAGCTGTCATTCGGCCCGCCACTCACTAAAGTAAACAAAGGGGCATGGTCACAGTGACCCCCTACCCTTCAGTGTACATACTGCTCTTATCCCCCCCCCCCCCCAACTTGTCTACAGTACACATGGCCACCCTAAGGCTGCCTTCACGCCTGAGCGTTTCAAAGTCGCACGGTCTTACCGCGATTATGCCAAGTTTTTACTGCGATTTTAACCAAGGCAGAAAAACGCCTGTAATCTGTCCCAAAGAAGCTCATGTTACATAGTTGGGTTGAAAAAAGACACAAGTCCATCCAGTTCAACCACAAATAAAAAATATATATCATACAGCCCCATTTACCCCATTCTATACCCACAGTTGATCCAGAGGAAGGCAAAAAAAAAACAGCAGTGCATGCTCCAATTTGCTAAAGCAGGGGAAAAATTCCTTCCTGATCCCCCGAGAGGCAATCGGATTTTCCCTGGATCAACTTTACCTATAAATGTCAGTACCCAGTTATATTACATTTATATGTACATTTAGGAAAGTATCCAGGCCTTTATTAACCACTTTCAGACCGGACCAATTTGCAGCCAAAGAACCAGGCCCCTTTTTGCGATTCGGCACTGCGTCGCTTTAACTGAAAATTGCGCGGTCGTGCGACGTGGCTCCCAAACAAAATTGGCGTCCTTTTTTTCCCACAAATAGAGCTTTCTTTTGGTGGTATTTGATCGCCCCTGCGGTTTTTATTTTTGGCGCTATAAACAAAAATGGAGCGACAATTTTGAAAAAAATGCATTATTTTTTACTTTTTGCTATAATAAATATCCCCAAAAAATATATAAAAAAACATTTTTTTTCCTCAGTTTAGGCCGATACGTATTCTTCTACATATTTTTGGTAAAAAAAAAATCGCAATAAGCGATTATTGACCGGTTTGCACAGAAGTTATAGCGTTTACAAGATAGGGGATAGTTTTATAGCATTTTTATTAATAATTTTTTTTTTATTATTAATGGTGGCGATCTGCGTTTTTTTTTGTGACTGCGACATTATGGCAGACACATCGGACATTTTTGACACATTTTTGGGACCATTGTCATTTATATAGCAATCAATGCTATTTAAATGCATTGATTCCTGTATAAATGACACTGGCAGTGAAGGGGTTAACCACAAGGGGGCAGTGTAAGGGTTAAGTAAGCCTAGGGGTGTGTTTCTTACTGTGGGGGGGGGGGGGGCGTGGCTGTCAGCTAGTGAATGCTGATCTCTGCTCCAATCACAGGGAGCAGAGATCGGCGTCACTAGTTGCTAGGCAGAACGGCGATCGAGTCCGCGTGGAACGCGACCGGACTCCCGGGGGTCCCGACCGGCACGGGAGCGCGCCACTCCTGATGGCACGGACAGGCTTAAAGGAGGGACTTGTATATACGCCCTCCTGCCTGTACGCGCCATTCTGCCGACGTATATCATCGTGCGCTGGTCGGCAAGTGGTTAAAGCAATCTACTGAGCTGGCCAGAACCACCCCTGCAGGCAGTCTATTCCACATTTTCACAGCTCTTACTGTGAAGAAACCTTTCCGTATTTGGAGATGAAATCTCTTTTCCTCTAAACGTAAAGAGTGCCCCTTTGTCCTCTTTGTTGACTGTAAAGTGAATAACTCAACACAAAGTTCACTATATGGACCCCTTATATATTTATACATGTTGATCATATCCCCCCTTAATCTCCTCTTATCAAGGGTGAATAAATTCAGTTCCTCTAATCTTTCCTCATAGCGGAGCTCCTCCATTCCTCTTATCAGTTTGGTTGCCTTTCTCTGCACTTCCCCTTCTCTCCAGTTCCCCAATATCCTTTTTGAGAACTGGTGCCCAAAACTGAACTGCATATTCCAGATGAGGTCTTACTAATGATTTGAACAGGGGCAAACTGATATCTCTCTCTGGAGTCCATACCTTTCAATACAAGTAAGGACTTTGCTCGCTTTGGAAACAGCAGCTTGGCATTGCATGCCATTATTGAGATTATGATCTACCAAAACCCCCAGATCCTTCTCCACTACGGATCCCCCCAGTTGTACTCCCCCTAGCATGTATGATGCATGCATATTCTTAGCCTCCAAGTGCAGAACTTTACATTTATCAACATTAAACCTCATCTGCCACATAGTCGCCCAATTAGACAGAGCATTGAGGTCAGCTTGTAAATTGGAGACATCCTGTAAGGACATTATTCCACTGCATAGCTTGGTGTCATCTTCAAAGACCGAAATTTTACTTTTGATCCCAGACCCAATATCATTTATAAAGATATTGAAAAGTAAGGGTCCCAGCACTGAACCTTGTGGTACACCACTGATAACCTTAGACCATTCAGAGTAAGAATCATTAACCACTACTCTCTGAATTCTGTCTTTTAGCCAGTTTTCTATCCATTTACAAACCGATATTTCCAAACCTGTAGACCTTACCTTACACATGAGCCGTGTGTGGGGAACTGTATCGAACGCTTTTGCAAAATCCAAGTATACCACATCCACCGCCACCTCTCTGTCCAAGGTTTTACTTACCACCTCATAAAAAGAAATCAGGTTTGTCTGACAACTGCTGTCTTTTATGACTCCATGCTGTCTGTTGCTTAAAATATTTTTTTCCTGCAAGAACTCGTCTATGTGGTCTTTTATTAATCTCTCCAGTATCTTCCCAACTATAGAATTTAAACTAGCAGGTCTATAGTTACTTGGTAAAGACTTTGTTCCCTTTTTAAATATAGGCACCACATTGGCCCTGCGCCAATACAGTGGTACTATTCCTGTCATTAATGAGTCCCTAAAAATTAGATACAATGGCTTTGAAATTATAGAGCTCAATTTTAGGATCCGTGGATGGATGCCATCAGGTCCAGGTGCTTTATCCACCTTTATTCTGTTTAAATATTTTTGGACCATATCACTTTTGAGCCATTGTGGATTTGGGGCTGTGTCACTACCACCCCCATTATGGACATGAGCTCCCCATGCTCCTTTGTATACACAGAGCCGAAGAAAGTATTTAATAAATTAGCCTTTTCTGTGTCCTCAGTCACCCACTCTAGATTATTTTGTAAAGGGCCTACATGCTCAGACTTGACCTTTTTACTATTAATATATTTGAAGAATTTTTGGGGGTTTGTCCTATCTTTTGCAATCTCTTTCGTTTTGAATGTTTGCATCCTTGATTTCCTTTTTACATATTCTGTTATATTCTTTGTAACATTTAAATGACACTAGTGATCCTTAATTTTTATATTTTTTAAAAGCTCTTTTCTTATAGTTTTATAGCTTTTTTTAACTTTAGCGGTGAGCCACATAGGTTTTATTTTTAGCCTTTTAAATTTATTGCCCATGGGAATATGCTTTGCAGTGAGTTCACAAACAGTCTTTTTGAAGAATCCCCATTTCTGTTCTGTGCCCATTGATGCCAATATTCTCTCCCAGTCTAAGTCCTGGAGAGCAGCCCTCATCCTTGGAAAATTTGCTCTCTTGAAATTAAGTGTTTTTATCTTTCCTGTATGTGATTTTAGCTTACAGCTAACATCAAATGAAACCATGTTATGGTCACTGCTACCCAGATGTTCCTTTATCTGAACATTAGTAATACGCTCTGCATGGTTTGAGATTACCAGATCCAGCAGAGCATCATTCCTAGTTGGGGCCTCAATAAACTGGACCATAAAATTGTCCTGTAAAAGGTTTATAAATGTTGCCCTTTAACTGTCCCAGCAGTGCCATTACTCCAGTCACTTTCTGGGTAGTTAAAATCCCCCATTATCACTGTCCCAGCCCTTGCAGCCCTTTCCATCTGTGCAAGGAGCGGAGTCTCCACCTCCTCATTAACATTGGGTGGTATATAACAAACTCCAATGATTTAACTTTGAACTACGCACATCTGTATGCAGTTCCACCCATAATGCTTCAGACTCATCACACTCTCCATCCACCAGGTCCTCTTTCACACTCTCTTTGAGATCACTTCTCACATACAGACAGACCCCTCCACCTTTCCTTTTTAACTCTTTCCGAAAGAGTGCATAGCCAGGAATATTTATAGCCCAGTCATGTGAGGAATGAAGCCAAGTTTCAGCAATAGCGATTACATCATAGCTCTCCTGATGCACCAGAGCTTCCAACTCACCTATTTTGCTTGGCAGACTTCTGGCATTGGTGAACAAACACTTTAATGCATTACTGTATTTTGACTGGTCACATACTATCCTCTTGGGTGTTCCGAGATTGCAACTAGGACTTGCTACTATACTTACCTTGGGTTTATGTGCTTTGGTTACCCTACCACTAATGCCCCTAATATTACCCTCTGGAATATGTTCCACGCTGACTATTTCTCTCTGGACCCCCCCCCCCCCTCCCCCCACCCCCCCCCCCCATCGCCTAGTTTAAAAACCCCTCTAACTTTTTGGCCATCCTTACTCCCAGCTGATCTGCACCCTCCTCATTTAGGTGCAGTCCGTCCCTTCTATAGTACCGGTTATCGACTGAGAAGTCGTCCCAGTCCTCCAGGAACCCAAACCCCTCCTTACTACACCAGCTCTTCAGCCACTTGTTTTACAAGTGTTTTTATAAGCTGAAAACTCTCAGGTGTGAATGGAGCCTAACACCCTGCCGGCTCCTGACAACCAATGCAAAAACGGATACAGCAATGGTACTGCGTGTCCGTTTATCCTGTGTTTGTTTTTTGTTTTTTTATTTATTTATTACAGGATTTATATAGCGCCAACAGTTTACGCAGCACTTTACAATATAAAAGGGAGACAATACAGTTATAATACAATAAAATACAAGGATTAAGGGGGCCCTGCTCAGAAGAGCTTACAATCTAATAGTTTTAATGGCACAGAAATGGGGGTTTGATCGGTTTAAAAAAAAAAAAAAAAAGGTGTGGACGGACGCGGATGTAAAAGGATGATCATACATTTACATCCATTTGCCCATTGGAATGCATTGATGTCTGTTTTTTTATCCGTCTACGGAATGCCTGTGTGAAAGGGGCCCAAGTAATTTTGCGGTTGTAAGCAAATGGCACATAAAAATAAATATTGCTTTGGTATGGATTTGTTTTTTGCCAGTTGAACATATTCTTTGGTATGTAAATGTTTGTGTGATAAAATGACAAGTCAAATATATGCTACCGTTTAAAATCCTATACTGCTTATTTAAATATGTTTTTTAGCTGCTGGCTTATTCCTTTATTCTTGATGATTTATTGCATGGAGCTTGCCTCAAAGGAAAAGTTGTTTTTGGTAGACAGAGAATTTGTAGGCATTTTATTTGAATATCAGGTGTACAGTTTGGAGGTGGATTGGTTCCTGATTTGGAAGGGAAAAGTTTGTGTAGTTGACACATGTATGGGTAAAATTCTTGCTTATCAAACTTGGATATTATGGTCATTGACAGTAGAAGTTTATTTAAAGCAACTGAGCAAAAATTACAACAGGTGCATGCTATATGTCATAAGCACGATTATGGGTATTGCAATGTATTAAAGTGGATGTAAACCCGAAATTGTTTTATTTTTTTGATGGCATAATGTAGATAAGATTTTCCTTTTTTTTTTTTTTTTTTTTTTTAGCCCAGTCTTGCCACACAGTTACTCGAGCCCTGAGCAATCGTCTTGACAATGTCTTAAACATTGTCAAAAACTCCCCCTTGCTGTGAGGGACAGGTTATTTACTTATCTCATACACTAGCCTGAGACGGGCACATCCTGTGTAAAAAGTACACAATTCACATTCTCCCAGGATTGGCTGCCTTTACTGTGTTTTGACTGGATGTTTCTCATCATGGGATGCAGTGAACAGCAAGAATATAAACAGACAAGTGATTTAGGGGAGCTGTAGAGTCAGAGCTGGGCAGAGTAGAACATCCAGTGATCTGATTGTTATAGTGCAGTGTGTGTGTCTGAGGTCACCTGATCACATTTGCAACATTCCTTTCCATCACCAGGATTTGTGATGTGGGGGAGGGGTGGATTTCTCACTTTTTATAATTGCACCCAGTAATGCTGAATGAGCTTAGGGCCAGTTCACACCAGTGTGCTTTACGAGATCGCATGTGATTCCCACTGCAGTGCAAATCACATGCGATGTCCGTGCAGTGCGATTTCAGCCATACAGATAGTATGTGTGATATCGCACCGCATTCCGACCAAGCTCGCACAGGACCCTTATTTTGGTCCGCACCAGAATCGCATGGGTGTTCTGCGAACTGCTGCGGAGTGTCATACAATGTTAACGACACCCCCATTTCAGCTCGCATATCGCACTGCAAACTGACAGTTGGGACATGAATCGGATTGCATAGGTGTGCAATCCGATTCATGTCCTAACTGTCAGTTTGCAGTGCGATATGCGAGCTGAAATGGGGGTGTCGTTAACATTGTATGACACTCCGCAGCAGTTCGCATATGGCAGTGTGAACTGCTGTGCGAGTCGTATGAGATGTGGGAACTCGCAGTGGATTCGCAGGGTTCCCGCATCGCACCAGTGTGAGCCGAGCCTCAAAGCATACAGCCTACAAATGTCACCTGACTGCTCCCACAAAGGCTGCGATTCGGGAACCCTGGGAATCCACTGCGGGTTCCCATATTGCATCCGACTCGCACTGCAGTTCACATTGCCAGATGCGAACTGCTGGGGAGTGTCATACAATGATATGTCCCATACACCCCATTTCAGCTCGCATATCGCACTGTGAACTAACAGGACATGAATTGAATCGCATAGGTGTGAACACCCATGCGATTCTGGTGCGGACCAAAAAAGGGTCCTGTGCAAGTTTGGTGCGAATGTGATGCGATTTCAGCCATACAATTTGTATGGCTGAAATTGCATCGCACAGACATTGCATGTGATCTGAACAGCAATGCGGTGCGAATCACAGGAATGCAGAGTGTACAGCGGTGGGTAGTACGTGTAGGATGGTGTCAGGATAGTGGACGGCGTCGGCGGGACAATTTTTTTTTATCAGCCCTGTTGGGGGCTTTGGTGACATGTCAGGGGTCTAAACGGAGACCCCTGAGATCTCCCATTTGACACAGAGAAAGGGACAGAGGATAGATTCCCCAGTCCCTTTCTCTGCATTGAAAATGAATGGAGGGGAGACAGCGGCTCCTCCCCATTCATAAACTGAGCATAGTAACACACAGGTTACTCTGCTCAGTTATCACATGACACAGGAGCGATTGGTAACGAACGCTCTGTGTCCCATTCAGAAAAGAAAGGGGTCGGTAATTGACATACCGTCCCCTTCCTCCGCTCTCCATCCTGACAGATCCCCCCCCCCCCCTTGCAGCCCGTGGGAGAGGAGAGAGAAGCCGTCTGTGGGGGGCGAGGGGGGGCGGAGGGGGATGTTACACACTGCGGAGGAGGGGGGGCGGAGGAGGAAGACACAGGGGGGTATGTTTTGGACACGGAGGGGGGCAGAGGAGGACACTGAGGACAGGATGATCGGTGCGATGGGACAGCTGCATTGATCCCCCCCCCGCATGACTTTTCAGGTGAAAGCCGCAGGGGGGATCAGTGCAGCTGTTCCATCGCACCAATCATTCTCCACTGTTACTGGACACTGTGTAGATGTGACGGGGGGCCGTGAGCGCGCTCTGCTTTTACCCAGAACACGCTCTGCCTCTCCTGCACGCTCTGGCCAAGGGGAGTGTAGAGGTGGGCAGGGAGTCTGCTGACCACCGAGCTCCGAACAACAGACCCGCCCACTGAAACTGGACCTTTTTGGGGTTTCTATTAGCTAAAGGGGGACATTTGACAGGTAAGGATACATGCAGGAGGCGTGTATATCCTTATAGATCACCACTGTGGCAGTAGTTTAGAATTGATGAGAGTGGGTTTACATCCACTTTAAAGCTTTTAAACCGGTAAAAAATACATTTATAATGAAATGTAGACCTTTCATCCAGTTTGCAAAACATTTTGTGTGACTCTACTCCACTGAATAACAGTTGTGGCTGTATTATACAGTGCAGTATAATTTAGAAATTTCTATTTATTTAGGTCTGAACACAGTTCATGTGCATCAAGTATCCGGAACGGCAGTCATTACTACTACAACTAACAATTACCAGGAGTCTCATTTAAGAGCAGCAAAAGTAAAGACCCCAGTAAGTAGAGAACATCTTGTGGTTTCTTAGTCATATTCCTATTATCCTAAGGGGTGTCCAGAAAATAAAAGGCCTCTAAAGTTCTCCTTACTTGGGCACCTCCCCAGCCTACTGTTTAGAAGATAAAGCAGCAGCAGCCTATTGCTGAAGTACTCTGTGGTCTCCTCTCCTGTTACAGTGACTGCTCCGTTTTAGGGCTGCAACTAATGATTATTTTCATAATCGAATAGTTGGCCGATTATTTTTTCCGCTTAATCTGTTAATAACCATAAAGTGTGGTGTATAATTTAGTTAATATGTAAAGTTTAAAAAAAAAGGCAATTTATTCTTAAATATCTCTATGCAGTGGTAAATATAAATAACCAACTATATGGTTAGGGAGCAAAATATCTAATCCACTCTGAGAATAACAGACAGAAGAGATATACTGTATATACTAAGTGCCTGACCCTTTCCAAATAAGCAGTGGCTGAAAAAAGCATAGATGTGAACGTGTCCCATAGGAAACTATATTAAATGAACTGTAGTGCGTTTCTGCAAAAAGCACCAAAAAACACATAAGTGTGAACCAGGTCTAAGACGGTTTAGTAACATAATGGGGTTAAAAAAACTAAAATTAGCCCTTTATAGTACAAAAAAAAATCAGATAATCACTACTGTAAGGGGTTCATTTTTCATTTCAGTAAGGGGTTCATTTTTTTTACTGTAGAACTGTGAAAGTAATATTTACAGTAGTGATTATTTGCTCTTTTTGTAGTATAAAGGGCTAATTTTAGCTTCTTTTAACCCCATTATGTTACTGGCCGATTAATCGATTATGAAAAGAGGTATAGATTAATTTCATAATCGATTAGTTGTCGATTAATCGATTAGTTGTTTCAGCCCTACTCCATTTTCTCCAATATACCCCCATCCGCTCCCACTTTTGGCACTCCCACAATGTGCTGGTGTTTAGGAAATATGGAAAGTTAATTGGGTGCCAGTATTTAAAACCACATTCAATTAACTGGCTGTAAATGCTATTTATTTTATATTACTTTCTAGGTTTAGGTTATGTTATTATAAATATTGTCCCTAATGTGCAGTTTGAAGAAGAGAGTGAAACTAAAGCCAGTCAGATGACTCAAATTTTGGCCATTCCAGCAGGGACTAGCTGAGATTCGATCCAGCCTGTCCGAGTTTTTTGCTTGCGATTACTGCTTGCTATAGCAGCTAGCTGTAATTATTGCATTTAGCCTGCAGGGAAGTATCCCTGCCACCAGAACACAATAGCACTGCAGGAGTGATTCCCCCATCAACACTGTATTTCCTGCAGAAATTAGGAGCCTGTAAAGCATTGTACCAGGGATCAGGCAATCACTGATGCCAGGCAGGTCTCCTGCACACTGTCGGTGTATCTGCTTACCCGTACATCCTTTACTGCTACTCCTTTTTTTTTTTTTTTTTGCAAGCCATTACTCGCTGACAGGAAGACTCAATGATCTACCACAGCGCTGTGGTAGTTTCTTTGGAAACTACAAGCTGACAGACGCTAAGGCTAGCCGGACTTGTAGTTCATTCATACACAGAGTTCTGTGTATGAATGACGTGGCCGTGTGGGCAGAGCCCCTTATGGCCACAATGCTTTTAAAAACTGACAGAACAGGGAACTTCTCCATGTACTGCTGCCACAGAAAACATGTTCCCAATGAGCTTTAGCTGTACTCCTCCTTTAACCACTTAAGCCCCGGACCAATTTGCAGCCAAAGGACCAGGCCTCTTTTTGCGATTCGGCACTGCGTCGCTTTAACTGACAATTGCGCAGTCGTACGACGTGGCTTCCAAACAAAATTGCCGTCCTTTTTTTCCCCACAAATGTAGCTTTCTTTTGGTGGTATTTGACCACCCCTAGGGTTTTTTATTTTTTGCGCTATAAACAAAAATAGAGCATCAATTTTGAAAAAAATTCAATATTTTTTTAACTTTTTGCTATAATATAATATCCCCAAAAAATATAAAAACATTTTTTCCCCAGTTTAGGCCGATACTTATTCTTCTACATATTTTTGGTAAAAAAAAATCGAAATTAGCGATTATTGATTGGTTTGCGCAAAAGTTATAGCGTTTACAAAATTGGGGATAGTTTTATAGCATTTTTTTTTTTTTTTTTTTACTAGTAATGGCGGCGATCAGTGATTTTTATTGTGACTGCGACATTATGGCGGACACATCGGACATTTTTGACACATTTTTGGGACCATTGTCATTTATACAGCAATCAGTGCTATTTAAATGCACCGATTCCTGTGTAAATGGCAGTGAAGGAGTTAACCACTAGGGGCGGGGAGGGGTTAAGTGTGTGTGTGCGCGCGCGCGCGTGTGTGCTTTTTTTTTTTTTTTTTTTTTTTTTACTGTAGGGGGGCGTGGCTTTGCATCTGGCGTCACTGATTTGTCTTTCCCGATGACGGGGAACAGCCCATCAGTGTCAGTCGCGCTAGGAAGCACGGGGAAAGGTTTGTTTACATAGACCTCTCCCAGTTATTCAGCTCTGTGACCCGATCACGGGACACAGCGCGCGCGACCCACGGCTGGGCTCTTAAAGGGCCACGTACAGGTACGTGGTTGTGCCCAGCCATGCTATTCTGCCGACATATCGGCGTGAGGCGGTCCTTAAGCGGTTAAAGTGGATGTAAACCCGACATTTGTTTTTTAAATTAAGGCTTGAACCTTGTACAGTATAGGATTTCATGTCATCTGTGCCCAGACTTGCCACAAATAGATAATCCAGCTCTAAGCAATCCTTATCTTTTTTCAGTGAGATAAAAACTGACACACAGGGAAATAATGTCAGTTCTTCCCCCTTGCTGTGAGTGACAGGTTTATTTCCTTATCTCATGAATAAGCCTGAGAGAGGCTTTCTGTCTACTTCCCATCCCCCCTCATTTCTTCAGCTCTCACAGGATTGGCTGCTCCACAACTCAGCACAGCCCCCATGAAATGTACCTATCAGCTGCTAATCAGTGCCCAGCAGCTGCCAGTCGGTGCCCCATCATTAACTCTTGTCAGTGCCTAATAAAGTGCCCACCACAGTGCAAATCAATGTCCATCACAGTGCCATCTATTAGTGTCCATCAATGCCACCTGTCAGTGTCCATCAATTCTACATATTAGTGCCGCCTCATCAGTGCCCGTCAGTGAAGGAGAAAACAAAATTTTACAACAAACAAAAATATTTTTTTACTTGTTTAGCAGAAAATAAAAACCCCAGAGGTGATCAAATACCACCAAAAGAAAGCTCTATTTCTGGGAAGAAAATTATACAAATTTAGTTTGGGTACAGTGTTGCATGACCACGCAATTGTCAGTCAAAGTGCGACAGTGCTGGAAGCTGAAAATTGTCCTGGGCAGGAAGGGGGGAAAGTGCCTGGTATTGAAGTGGTCTAGCAAGTTTAGTGCAGTGTGGATGTTAGACAATTGCTTGATATAGATATTTGTACATGGACTTATCGTATGCATCTGCTTTTTTTTCTGCAAGTAGAGTGGAGCGGAATTGGAACACAAGTCATGTGTTTGTTGTTCCATTAGGGAAATTCACCCTTTCTCTGTTTGCCATTATCACTTTGAGTGAAATAGCAAAAATCCCAACAGTTGTCACCAGAACAGGAATAGAGGCAAAATATTTTGATGGGGACAATTGTTCTGGTGACCCCAAGGACAACAGGGATTTTCCCTCACTTCCTCTGTTGACTTTAGGACAAAAAGTGAAGGGCAATCTACCCAATGAGACACAGATGGCAGGCAAAACCTGACAGGGACTACACTCACTCTATCCAAAATGATTAAAAAAAAACTGTTGCTTTTAAGTCTTATTTCCTTGTCCTTCTGTATTGTAATTTCACTGTCCCCCTTTATATTATAAAGTGCTTCGTAAACTTTTGGCACTATGTAAGTCCTGTATAATAATGTGTGTAACATAGAATAAATATAGTTTATCGTTTCTGGTCTAATTCTATTTGGTATTATTTCCATTCTTCCAGTACAAAGCATTGACCCCTGTGTCTGCCAGTCTAGAGCTCCTGCTTGTGGAAGATATTAAAGTGAACCCAGGATCTATTTCTATTTACAATCACCCTGAAGTCACGGTGAGCTTTGCTGTTTCAAGATCTGGTTCTTATCTAAAGGATTTATGCATTGGATTTAATGTGAAAAGTAAACATGATTATTGTAAATTGTCACTATGCATTTTATCCTGCTGACATTTGGTTTAGGTGGGTCAGCTGCAATAACATATAATGTGCACTGATACTACACACTTGTACTGCAGCCACACCTTAGCGTCATGTTTTTGAGCGTTTTTTCGAATGTTTGTGTGTTTCTGAGCATTTGTGTACAGGGTTTTTGAGCTTTGCCGTTTTTTAAATTGGGCATTAGAGAAAGTTATCTGTTTTCATCATGTGTTGCCATGTTGTGTTTTTTTCTGTTTTCATCCACGTTTGTTTATTTTTAAAAAAAAATTTTATAAGAGTTTTTATTTTTGTTTTGTTAGGTTAGGGGTTAATGTTAGGGTTTTTATTTATTGCATTTGAGCAGAAGAAACGCTCAAATGCGTTAGAAAATGCACTAAAATGCTCAAAAACTCTTGCATCAACATTTTCTATGGAAAGAAAATGCCAAAAAAATGCACCAATCTACCCGATTCAAGCTACAAGAAAAGCCCCAGAACTTTTTTGAGCTTCAAGCGACTTGCAGTGGAGATATGAACAAACTCCATAGAGAATAATTTTTTATTTTTATTTTTCTCTTCCAGCGGCTTTGAGTTGTAAGCTACAAAACTGTGAAGGTGTGAATTGGGCCTTATACATACTTTAATTTTGTACAATTTTTTTTGTTTTTGAAAATGTTTTTTTTTTTTTCAACTTCAGCGTTTATAGTTAGAACTTCTGAATCACTTTCTGTTAAGTTGCAGAAAAACTAATCTAACAGGGGCCAGAAATGGTTTTATAATGACTTGAAGTCATGTCTTGTAGATATATACATATTTAACAATATTAACTCGTATTTCAGGCTGAGTTCACGATCTCTGAGGGATCAGGATATTTTTACATCAACAGCAGCATTTCCAATATTGTCAAAACAATATTTCTAGAAACAAAAGGAATTGTGACAGTAAGTACAGCACTCTGATCATTTCAAATTATTTTCTTTTCTTATTTAATCTTTAGATTCGATCTTCATATTTAGAAAAAGTTTAAGTGAGCTGAATTTTTGGTTAAAATTCTTTTGTGGTAGAAAAAAAATTAAATTATGCATCCATGGTTGGCACCCAGGCAGGGTATAATTGCACGTTTAAAAATGCTGAATGCATTTCTATACTCTAATGTAATAATTTTTTTTAAATGGCTTCTAGAAATAAATGTAGACTACTGTTTTACTGAAATATAGATTTGTTGGTATCTACAATTAAAAGGTTTTTATGAACTAGTCCAGGGTTGTGGAACTGGTTACCGACAGACCAAAAGTGATTAAAAGATGTTTGGTTTTTTTTTTTTGTTTGCTTTTAAGATTCATGCTCGCCTAGGTGGATGCAGAACCTCTAACACTGAAAACGGAGGGATTAAAAACCTGTGTTCTCACAGCTCACTCGAGCGCTGGGCTGTGGAGGGGGCAGGAGTGGCCAGCTCAGCCTCTAAGCGGCTTGCTGAGAGGCTGAGCCGGGTGCCAGTCCAGGCTTTTTGGGTGTATCCCGACTCCATTTTCACGATTTTGCCTGAGCCTGGACCAGCTCTGTAAAGGCAGCCGACGGCTGTCTACTAAAAACTGGTCACAGGAGTGCAGAAGGAACTGCACTCTTGTAATCCACAGGAGAACAGCCAAACCAGCTTTGGCTGTACTCCTTTAAATAGAAACCAAATTTATACTCATCTGTCCTAAGCACACATCTGCATTTATATATGTATTAACAAAAAACGATTAGATCAGTGGTTCTTAACCTCAGTCCTCATTACCCCCCACCAGGCCATGTTTTGGGAATTTCCCTTAAGCCCCATACACACGGTCTGACTTTTTCATGGATTCTGTCCGATCGGACAATGTTGTTGAAAAATCAGACCGTGTGTATGCACCATCGGACAGTGTACGTCGGATTGTCCGACGGACAAAGTCTTATCTCCTGCTGGAAAGATTTGCCGACAACACGGTCCGATCACACCAAATCCGATCGTGTGTACGGTTGTCCGACCGGACAAAGTGCTACGCATGCTCAGATCACATTACAAGACCAAAGCTATTGGCTACTAGCCTCTACGTAGTCCCGTCGTAGGCAACAAAAAGGTCCAAAATACCAAGCCTGCAAACATGGCCTGGTGGGGGGTAATGAGGACTAAGGTTGAGAACCACTGGATTAGATAAACTTATGGAATGCATACCTTTCATCAGCATTTAAGTGGGGCTATAATGGTTTTATATCCTTTTTTTATTTGTTAATTTTTTTTCTCTTAAATTCATGTTTATAAACTGGCCTCTTAAAATATTTTTCATAGTCGTATAAAGTATGTCTTTTAAAAGTAAACCTTTAATGTCGGTTGTTTGACTGCAGAGCATTTGGAGAATTTTGGTGTGCTTTTTGGTCCTGCAATCCTGTGAACTGTTTTCAGCAAAGAGCAGGCTGAAGTCTGCTCTCTGCTGACGTCGGAGTCGGTCCAGGCTCAGTGTCATCACGACCAGAGTCTGGATCTGCCTAGAGAGCCTGAGCCGGTAGCTCCCGCAGCCTTCACTGCCCCGCGCTCCAGTGAGCGAGGAGGGCGCAGAGCAGAGAGCTGTGACCGGCAGTCGCCACCTCTCTGCTCACAAATCTGTCACTCGGTTCTCAGTGTTGGAGCCGTCAGTGGACAGATGCAGCATCGGACCAATGCTGCATCCACCAAGCTAAGTATGAGTTTAAAAAAAAAAACATTTTTAAGCTGGCCATAGATGGATAGAATTTTGAACTAAAATTCTTAGGAAAATGTCTACAAAAATTCTCAGAACGTTTGACGTTCAAAATATTTAATTTGCTTTTAACATTTGATTTTGGAATGAATAGACTTTACCAAACAAAAAGCGCATACACTGTTAGAAATGTGTTCATTGAAGAAATTTTTTACATCCTGCTCTTTTAAATTTTCTTGACACTGGAGTCGAAAACGAGCATCGATTTGACCCACTAATGATTAGAAAAAACAAACAAATGTTCTTTGTACCGTCTTTTGCTAAGATTTTTTGTTCGAAATTCTAGCACTTCCACATGGCAGCACTGGGGTCAGTTTGTTCTCCCTGTGCTTGTGTGGATTTTCTCTGGGCACTCCGGTTTCCTTCCACTCTCCAAAGACATGATGGTAGGTTAATTGGCTCCTGTCTAAATTGGCCCTAGTATGTGTGTGTGTATGAATATGAGCTAGGGACCTTAGATTGTAAGCTCCATGAGGGCAGGGACCAATGTGAATGTACAATAATATATGTAAAGCGCTGTATAAATGGTTGGCGCTATATACCTGTAATAAAGTTTTAAAAACTGCTGTTTTTTTCGGGAGCTGTGATTTTATTTATTTTTTTTCCTTCAATGCTTAAAGTGAAACAATAAAAATGAAATATCCCTTTAAATATCGTGCCTGGGGGTGTCTATAGTATGCCTGTAAAGTGGCGCAGTTTTCCCTTGTTTAGAACAGTACCGCAGCAAAATGACATTTCTAAAGGATAATTTGTCATTTAAAACTAATCTCGGCTACAATAAATTGTTGGGAATATAGATAAAACTCATTGAAAAAAAAACGGCATGGGGTCTCCCCCAGTCCATTACCAGGCCCTTTGGGTCTGGTATGAATATTAAGGGGAACTCCTAACCAAAAATGTAAAAAAATAATTGCGTGGGGTTAAGGGAAACCTGCGCCAAATAAAAAAAAAAAAAAAAATGGCATAGGGATCCTTCCCCAAATCAATATCAGGCCCTTTAGGTCTGGTATGGGTTTTAAGAGGAACCCTGCTCCAAAATGTAAAAAAAAAACATGGTAGGCTGCAGGAAAAGAGGGTGACAAGAGAGCCCCCCCCGAACCGTACCAGGCCACAGTCCCTCAACATGGGGAGGGTGCTTTTGGGGTCTGACCGCTGCACAAATACCATGTGACATAAAATATTGCAACAAGCACCATTTTATTCTCTAGATTCTCTGCTAAAAAAAATATATATATATATATATATATATATATATATATATATATATATATATATATATATATATATATATATATATATATATATATATATATATATATATATATGTGTGTGTGTGTGTGTGTGTGTGTGTGTGTATGTGTGTGTGTGTGTGTGTATGTGTGTGTGTGTGTGTGTGTGTGTGTATATATGTATATATATATGTGTGTTCTAAGTAATTTTCTAGCAAAAACTACGGATTTTAACTTGTAAACACCAAATGTCAGAAATAGGCGTAAAGGGTTAAACATTTTTTGAGGGTTATAGTAGACTCTATGGATTATGACACAACTTTCCAGGATGACTTTAATTTACATGTGCAGAATCTTATCTGAATTTGCCTGCAAAAGATTCCTTCCACATATGCCCTTTAAAGGAGATCGTAAGTTTGAGACAGTCATTGGCTGACAGCTGATCACGTGGTAAGGAGTCGGGATCGACCCCTTACTCGGATCTGTGATCCAGCGAGTCTCACAGACTCGCTGATCACAGAGCGCGCCGCGCGCGCCCTTTAGGGGGCGCACAGGCAGCTCGTGGCCGGGACGACGTCAATAGACGTCGTCCCAGCACAAAAGATCCGCGCTGTAGCCGTCATTTGGCTATAGCGCAGGTCTAAGGTGGTTAAGGAACAGTTGGCAACACTGCCCCAAGCCCCGGACATTCCATGAGGTTATACTAAAATGTATTTCTTGCATGCTAAAATAACAGAAAATAAATCAACACTAAAGACCTGCAAAAAACGAAAAAAAAAAAAAAATGTATCGACCTAATAATAAGCTCGCTCACACCTCTCCATTCCAAGTGATTACTCCAAACTATATATTTCTCCCTCTCTCCGTATCTTCCCCCTCATTATTTGTGCCTTCCAACATGTTAATATTTGTGATATGTGGTTCTTATCCCTCGCCCTACACCTAGCCCCACAACCCTCCCCCCCCCACCCCTCCCTTATCCCCCCCACCCATGCCCATCAGGGCCAACCCTAAGAGCTTCACCTGTAACCTTACCATTCACTTTTTCTCTCTTGTATACATTCAAACTAAAATGGTGCCCCCCCTCCACTCTCACCATATTGAACAAACAAACTTATTTATGTGATATTTCAGTGATATTACAATAGTGGTGATAAGCCAAAAAAAAAAAAAGGGGGGGGGGGGGGGTGTTCGCCCATCCCTACTAGTAAAGCAGCATGTGAAAGTATGGAGAATCCTAGAGCATGCTACTTGCAATCAATGACAAATATTATGTAATATTTTATGTTTTCCCAATTAAAATATAATTTTATCCCTGGTCTTAAAAAAATAAACATCTATAGCTTTACATTTTCTTAAAAAAATAAATAAAATACTGCTGCAGTTTGATGTCATAAAATGTACCTGGAAGATCTGTGATCTCCTCCTCCTCCTCTTCTTCTCTTCTCTCTTCTTCTTCTCTCTTCTTCTTCTTCTTCTTCTTCTTCTTCTTCTTCTTCTCTTTCTCTTCTTTCTTCTTCCTTCTTCCTTCTTCCTTCTCTTCTTCTTCCTTCTTCTTCTCTTCTTCTTCTCCTTCTCCTTCTCCTTTCTTCTCCTTCTTCTTCTTCTTCTTCTTCTTCTTCTTCTTCTTTTCCCCAATAATTTTTTATTAGGGCCAGTTCACACCAGACACAGTTCCGTTCCGTTCCGTGCGCTTTTTTTTCTGCACTAAAAATGCATGCACAGTGTTTTTTTTCCATGTATTCCAATGGCCCTAGTTCACACCATGCAGTCAGTTTTTGGTCCGTTTCCGGTCCAGAAACTGACTAGAACTGACTGTATTGGTGCAGAAAAAAACGGAACTGCATCTGGTGTGAACTGGCCCTTAGCGTTTTTTGCATGTATACGATCAAACATTTGAGAAACAAACAGAAGGGGAAAAAATAAAAATATGGTGTACAGAATACCTACCAGAAATTCACATGCCATCACGTTAAACATAGATGTAGACTCCCAACCCTACATTAGCTATGCTTTAATCAAACAGGCGAATATACAAAACTCAGAGAATATATGTATAGGATTTCAAAATGGCATATATCAGGTAGCATCTCGACTGTCATCATGCAATAGCAAGACTTGAAAAATCATTAGCACTACCAAGTAGGAAAGTCAGAGTATTTCTTAAAGCGGGATTCCACCCTAAAGTGGAACTCCCGCTTTTCGGAACCCTCCCCCCCTCCGGTGTCACATTTGGCACCTTTCAGGGGGGAGGGGGGTGCAGATACCTGTCTAAGACAGGTATCTGCACCCACTTCCGGCATAAACTCGTGTCCCGGCAGACAGCACTGAAGATTCTCATTGCGCCGCGCGACTCGCGCATGCGCAGTAGGGAATCGGGAAGTGAAGCCACTTCCTGATTCCCTCACCGAGAATGGCACCGGCTACAGCAGAGAGCCGATCGGCCTCTGCTGCCCACACCGCTGGAACCAGGGACAGGTAAGTGTCCATTTTTTAAAAGTCAGCAGCTGCAGTATTTGTAGCTGCTGGCTTTTACAAAAAAATTTTTCAGTACAGTCCCGCTTTAATACACTGGTCATCAACCCTGTCCTGTCCACTAACAGGCCAGGTTTGCAAGATAACTGATATAGATCACAGGTGATATCATTTGCTGCTCAGTGATTTCAGTATTCTAGTCTGCATCTCCCCAAGGTAATACATAAAACCTGGCCTGTTAGTGGGCCCTGAGGACAGGGTTGATTACCACTGCCTTAATAGCATCCAGATATGGCTATCCCTTGTTTTGGTATCTGTAAGCAATGTGTGCCACCCTAGCTATTGGATTAACCATTTAAAGGCCAGCCAATACTCCACAATATTTACAAAGAGTACTTGCATCGCCATGTCAAAATTAACCACTTTGCAATGTGACCTTTTTTCAATTCTAGGTGTATCCTTTGCGCCCAGGGACCTTATCTATCATGGTTTACGATCTTTGTCTGGCTTTCCCAGCACCAGCTGCAGTCCATGTTCACGTATCTGATATTCTGCAGGTGGAAGTTAGAGTGGTGGATAAGGTAAGTTGATTGAATTTGTAGCTCAGACCTGTTTATAGGTTCTGCTGAATTCTTGTGATGTAACTATTATACATTTTTCTTAAATCTGTGTTCATATTATTTTTTTTCTTTTTGCCCACATGAATACAGACTACATAATGTACAGTGTTTGCATATTAACCTTTTATGTAATAAAAAAAACAGCAATTTGATATCTTTTCTTTGCATCAAAAATGTTTGTCATGGGTACTATTTTAATCGTACAGGACACTGTAAATCTACCCTACTCTGTGTTTTTGCTAGTGCCCTAAACCTCTTTTCCCTGTAGAGAACTTTTGGCTAACTATTTATTATTTTACTTTGAATCTTCCATCAACTCTTCACGCAATGTGTTACTGTCTTCTAATAAAACGATAGAAGCAGTAAATCTGTGTAGTGTATGGGTGTAGTTTGGTTTACCATTGGAAACCATACCTGGACCCCACACCATGGGGATGGCCTGTACACTCTTTGTGCAATGCATGTAGTTAGCAGGGTGCTATACAGGTCCTACCTATAGAGGGACCCGCGACATGGACAAGATAAGACAAGGTCACCCTGTTTACTGAACTGGTGCCGGTGCCGTAGCCCCTAATCCTAAACGGTGTCCGTTTTATACCTTATGACTATCGGAAAACTGAGGCTGTGTTTGAAATCAACTCAGTTAACAGTGTAAACATTTCAAACTCCGTGGTAAAACGTAACCACTCGGAGCTTAGTCTCAGGTGGATGACCAGGACCTTTAATGCTACTCTTAAAGCCCTTATAAGGTACTCAGCGCTTCCTCCCATCCTTTGCCACAAGGATTTAATACAGAATGGTCTACACCTAGGTTGCTGTGCTATCCTTTCAGGACATGCTTACCCTTGCACTCTACTCCCTGAGTACCCCAAAGGAATACCCTAATCCATACCAATGGCAGAAACCAGGCGAAAGGGAGCAACAGCAAAATCTCAGGCTAAAATTTGTTCTCCCAAGGACCAGAACAACACTCATTCCCAGAGTGACGAAGCGTCTCTTGCAGGATCTGATTTTAACACCAGTCTCTACTTCTGATTCTAGCTCTGTTTTAGGCGTGCAACAAGAGGTCTACCTGACCTTGGCAGACTGTTCTGCAACTTTCACAATGTGACACAATGCAGCTTGTCACAATTTCTTACATAACTAACTGCTTTAATACAGCAATCACTGTTTGGGCCTCAAAACTGCCAACCTCCTTCTCCAGCTCCGCTGTCCTTACCTGAGTCGGATTCAGATATGCCTACCCTGGAAGAGGCAGACATTGAAGTGAATGAAGAGGACCCGCAGCAGTGCTAGAAGCTGCAGAAGTTTTCTTTCCACCAGTTTCTTATGAACTTGATGTTAAGGCTTCAAGCAATATGCTTGCAAATGTGGATATGCTCACTTCTGCTGTGAGCTATAAGTCTTGGCATTGTCACACCTAGTTCTGTCTGGCCATGCACCTTAGGTTACAAAGAGACCTGCATAAAGAAGGGTCAGTTTGAGGATCAGGTTTCCACCCCTCCAAAGGTCATTTCCTAACTCTATCCAGTGGAAAGAGTTGACTAACAAATGGTTTGTTCCGGTGGTAAGAACCTTCAGTCTGTCTTCACACATCTCTGTACCAATTGAAGATGTTTCTTATTTCAAAGAATCTGCTGATGGCCTTTAACAGTGTCAAACTTTCTATCTTTACTCTTTCAGGCCCACCTCTGCAACCATCCAGTGCTGCAATTTTGGTCTGCAAACCACAGCTAACTGGACTAGTTCATTGAACAACCAACACAATCCTGTATTCCAGGCCCATGCCTTAATTGCCATAACTAGCCAAATATAGCAGTTACCTTCTGCCTTGCTTTTTTGTGTCAATGCAGTAGAACAATTTATGGCACAACTTTCCAGGATGACTTTAATTTACATGTGCAGAATCTTATCTGAATTTGCCTGCAAAAGATTCCTTCCACATATGCCCTTTAAAGGAGATCGTAAGTTTGAGACAGTGGATAAATTAAAGAGATCACAATAGGAAAAGAAGTTCTCCCACAGAAAAAAGATACAAAACATTGCAGTGCACCTCAACGGTCTATTTAGGCTTTCACTTCCAAGCCTCAGTTCAGCTCTTCCTTTCAGCATTAGACCTGACCCACAAACCTGAACAAGTCTTCCTCAAAGCCCTTTTCCCAATGAAGTGGCGCCTATTAGTTTCCCTATATCAGAATCGCAGACATCCTGGACCTGTGGTTTCAAAGAGGTATAAGAGTTCAAAACTCTACCCCCTCACTGTTTTTCTTTGTTCAAATCATCCAAAATTTGCCCAACTACTTTCAGATTTGCAGAATGCCCTGAACCATCTCTTGTCCCAGGGATTAGTCGACCCAGTACCTCTAGAGGACAGGTTCAAAGGCTTCTACTCAAACCTGTTCACACTACCAAAACCCAACAATGGTATTTGTCTGATCCTGGATCTAAAATAGATGCCTTCAAATTCCAAAATTACACATGGAATCCGCTCTGAGACAAGGTGAATACTTGGCATCCGTAGACCACCAATATGTCAGTTTTTCCAAAAACATCCAGACTAACTCTTTTGTCAACCTTTATGCAAGGTGTATCTTGCATCAGGCACCCTGTACCTCCTTGGGACTTTACTCTGGTTCTTTGCCTTGCAGAAACCACCCTTTCAGCCCATCAGGGTAATCCACTTAGATGATCTCTCCCACAAAGTAGCCTTCTTCATTGATAATTCATCCGTTAGATGTGTCTCTAAACTAGCGGCCCTCTCTTGTAGGGAGACATTTCTCGTCCTTCACAAAGACTAGGTAGTCCTACGGTCAAGGCCATTTTTCTCTGCTATGGTGTTATCAGATTTTCATCTCAATGAAGACCTTTTACTTCCATCTTTATGCACCCAAAAAAATAATTGATCTCTACTGCTTGGACATAGTCGGAGCCATCAGAATCTACCTTAAAGCTACGGCTTCCTGTTTGCCATACACTCAGGACCTGATCAGTTATGTCCTGCTTTAAAATCTGCGATCGCTAGGTGGATATGACAACTTGGCTCTAGAAGGAAAAGCTACTGCAGCACTGCTACGTGTTCACTCCACCATCAATGGGAATCTCCTGGGTATTTAGGAATCTCGTGGGTATGTAGACATCAAGTCTCTCTTGCCCAGTTTGTAAAGCCGCCATCTGGTTTTATGTTCATACCCTTTTAAAAGTTCTACCAGGTGAACATCGTCTTCTGCGGCTGCAGTTTGTGGCCACAAGTGTCTTGCAGCAGCACCCTGAAGTTGGGTCTGTTGACCCCTTTTATTTGTGCCTATTGGTGCAGTTCTGTTTGCCTAAATTGTTGCCCACGCTTCTCATTCATTGCTTGGGAATGTCTCATAGTCTATGAATATTCAGTCTGTGTCCTGCGCTATACCATTTAGGATAAAAGGAATTCAACTTGCTTGTAAATTGTAATCTTGGAATACAGTACGGGCCCAGGCCATCCTCCCTTCTAATCCAATATTACTCTGCTTTACTTGCTACAAAACTTCTAGCATTGTATTAGAAGACAGTGAGGAATTTAGTTAAAGTGGTTGTTAAGCCGCTCTAACCTGTATACACCATCAGCATTGCCTCCTATTGTAGTATCCCCCTCTGTGTGATTTATTAAAATAAATTCAGAAAATACCTTATTTCACTGCCAAGATTGCGATCACATGACTGGCCAGCTTTCTCTTTTCCTCTGAGATGCAGCCGGCGGGGCTGAGATTCCTCTGTCGGTCTGGAGGGGAGGAGGAGAGAGCTGGCTGGTCATGTGATCACAATCTCGGCTCTTAAATGAGGTTTTTGCAGCATTTAAATGTATAAATCATTCAGAGGGGGGCACTGCAATAGGAGGCATGGATATGCAGGTTAGTGTTGTGAGAGCAGCATGAGGGGGAAGGGGCGGCCCACACACACAGAGGGGAGGAGGGAGGAGGACACAGAAGCAGAAAGGAGAGCAGATAGCAGGCTGCTGATGTCAGAGGCACATAAACTGACCATGGTATCTGGTCTCAGCAGCCATGATACACCGTGTCAGTTTACAAAGGGGTGGGGAGAAACTGTCAGGATCAGGCAGATTTTTTTTAGGTGTCATATAACATGCTTTAAAGGAGCAGGATCCTCCATTTTTTTTTTTTTTTTTTTTTTTTTGAGGGTTAACAAACGCTTTAAGAGTTGATTGAAGAGCCATTGTAAAATAAACTAGTTATCCAAGAGTGAACTTTTCATAGGGAGAAGGTCTGACAACTTAGGACTATAGTAAACAGAGGACTTGCTGGATGGTGTAGGGTTATAGGGAGCTCAAAAGCTCTGCCAGTCACCTGAAGGTATCAGTCTGTGGATATTCAGCCTGTGTCCTTTTTTTGTAATCCAAGATATGGAATTTACAGGTCAAATTTTTTTTTTTTGTTGGCTGTACTTTCCCAGCGGCTGATTTAGTTACATAGTTTATTTGGAAAGTGATATGTTTTAAAGAAACACTGGGGGTTATTTACTAAAGCAAAATCCACTTTGCACTGCAAGTGCACTTGGAAGTAAAGTCGCTGTAGATCCAAGGGGGACATGCAAGGAAAATAAACAGAATTTTAGCTTGCACATGACTAGATGATAAAATCAGCAGAGCTTCCACTCATTTCAGATCTACCCCTTAGATTTAGAGCGACTGCACTTCCAAGTGCACTTTCAGTGCAAAGTGGATTTGCCTTTCGTAAATAAACCCCATAGTCACTTTACTAAAGTGACAGTGTCTGTGTAAACCATCCACCACAATCTTATGATGCACACTTCTGCATTGGTTCTCTAGATGCTCCTTCCTGTTTGCAGTTAGCACAAAATACCTGGTGGTTCCAGGTATGGGGGGAGCATGGAACCTCCTCCTATGACTTCATCTTGCAGCGATTGAGCCTAGCAGCCAGTCACTAGCCTTCAGCTTTGTCACGTGATTGAGGGGGTGACGTCACCACCAGTGATGTAAGTAACTGAGTTAAAATAAACTGAGTTACCTAACGCAGTTACTTTAGAGGGTAACTAGTAATCTAACTGATTACTTTTCCCCTCATGGTAACTCAGTTCCCATTACTTTGGCTTAGTTACCCCAATTACATCTACCGCCACTAGATGGCAGTAGTGTAATTCCAGTGTCCTGCCGAAAAAGTTCCCCCGCTGGATAAGGACCCCCTGTACTGCGCAGGGCTTGCGCAGTACAAAGGACTACGGAGCTTCCGAAAATTGCCGAACCTAAACAGCTCTGAGTGAACTCTACACCGCACAGGTGCAGTTAACATGTAATTGTACGAGGCGATGCCGCACGCTCCCGATGCTCGTGCTACTCTGCAAGGGGCGTCTATCGTGTAGGTAAGGGGCGGGTCTAGTATTACTGTAACCAAGGGGCGCATTTATTATTATTGTTATATATCGAGCTCTGCCCATTAATTTAACATTCGCCCTCTTCTGTAGCCATCTGCCCTTACACGATATAATAATAATAATAGACCCGCCACTTGCTTACACGCTATAACAGATCTGCCTCTTGGTTAGAGTAATAATAGAGCAGCCCCTTGGTTACACGATATATAACAATAATAATAAATGCGCCCCTTGGTTACAGTAATACTAGACCCGCCCCTTAGTTACACGTATAGAATATTTAAAAAAAAAAAAAAGTCAGTTACTTTGCTGTGTAACTAATTAATTACTTTTCCAATGTAGTAACTGAGTTACTAACGCAATTACTTTTTGGGAGAAGTAATTTGTAACTTAACTAATTACTTTTTAAAGTAAGATGACCAACACTGGTCACCACTCCCTCTAAGCTAAAACATTTTTATAGATAATCCAGGAATTTTAGTGGCAGCTCCGGTGGGGGGGGATCACGAAATAGTTCAGTATTGGGGTGATTGGACTTACAAAATGGCAGTATCTTTATAAGGCAGGTTTTTATGATGAATGTCAAATTGTTTGTCAAATTGTTGGACATTATTTTCGTGTATAGTGATTGTTTTTGGACAACCTTTCTCCATTATTCATTGGCTGTGCTGCCTTTTCCTTTCTTTTACATTAGCAACTTTTGATGTTGTGCTTTAGACTATACATGTTAACATTGTGCAATTAAACGGCTGCCTTTTGCTGTACAGGTTGAAATTGGAAAGTCTATAAAAGCCTATGTGAGGGTCTTGGATTCTTCTCAAATACCATTCCTTGCTAAATACTTTGTCTACATGGATTTGGATCTTGGATCTTCATCACACATTGTATCTATTAAGTGAGTTTATGCAACTTTTAAATAAGTTTAACACTTGTTTCATTACTTGGGACAACACATTGTAGCTGTACTCTTCTTTTTTTTTTTTATTACTTTTACAGAGCCCTCAGTGAGAAGGTTGATGAGTTTACAACAGTCTTTGTTGTCCATGGTCTTGCTTTAGGACAGACAAGTCTTACTGCATCTGTCACAGATAAAGCTGGTAACAGAATTGATTCTTCAGCAAGATCACTTGAGGTAAGTTGAGGTTTAACCAGCAGTGGACCACAAGGGAGTAGAGTTTAACCATTTACTGTGGTCTTACTCAGTCATAGCTTGTTATTGGAAACATTATACTCTCCTTTCTACTCACTCATGAAGTACCTCTACTTGGACTCCTCGATGAGGTGGAATGACCCATATAGGTCCGATTTCAGAAAACCTTTTTTTTTTTTTTTGGTGCACAAGCAGATCACACTTAAATGTCTCTCAATGGATTAATACTGTCAACCAAATGATACCTTATGAAAGTCATATACACACATAGAGGGTTTCCTTTGTAAATATTATAAGATCCTGGGACACTGTCAATGGATGAGGAACACATTTCCTTTTAAGATCTGTCTGCAGGATAAATATGGTGCAACTCTACATAGTAACTATGGCTTCCAGGTTTTATTGTCAAAGTTTAATTGAACAAGCTGGTTACTATTCACAGCTACACCAGTTTTAGTAAATCCTCCCTATTGTGTGGTCATAGTAAGAAGAGTTCCCTAACCCTCGGTTCACATATGCTGTGCTGGAAATTCAGCGAATCCTGTGCTTATCCTGCATCGCATTGAAAACTCACCACGTTCATGCGATCTGCGGGTGTCCATTTTAAATTAACGACACCCCAAAATAGTTGTCAAAAAGCAGTGCGATTGTCAGATTCCAGGTAACTTTTTTTCGTGCAGTGCGATTTGAGCCCATACAAAATTAATGGGCTCAAATCACACTGCAAAGGATTTTACAATTTAGAAAGGAATGCGGTGTGATTCCTGTTTGAATCACTTGCAGTCTCCCGCACTGCTCCTTTGTGAACCCAGGCTGAGACTAGGATCACATCGCATGTAATTCGCACAGGAATGGCACAGCATTTCTGTGCAAATCACATGCGATGTCTTTGTGGTGTAATTTGAGCCAAAATAAATATATTGATTCAGGCAATCGCACTGCATTGTTTGAGCTGTTTTGGGGTGTCATTAGTCTAACATTGACACCCGCAACAGATCGCATGAACACAGTGCGATTTCAATGTGGTGTGGAAAAGGCACAGGAAATCTGCTTTAATACAAGTTAAGAAATATACTTGGGTAGGAAGACCTCCGATTATTAGTTTGGGATTTCAAAATATGGAAGGTATCTGGATTTTCCACTTGCGGTTTTACTTTACAGTGTATTCTGAGGTATTCACAGGTCGCATTATTTAGTAAGTACAAACTGCCTAACTGCAAGAGTTTGTCTATGTTTTAGAGATTTTGGGCTTCAGGAAATGACTAGACTTACATTTTTTTTTTTTTAAAGGAAATATAAATTCTGACTGTGTGCTATGGTTAATTTCTCTGCTAACTTTAGTCATTTGGGGACCACATTTTAAATAAGTGTCACTGCCTTTTTCCCACACTGACTACTATTCACTTTTTTTCCCAGTTCTTTCCAGATTTCTGGTTTAAATTCGTATAAGCTAGAAAAAAATGCTGTTATGAGATAACGTGCAGCAGCAAAAAGTTATGTCAGGCTTTATAATTAATTATGGGTTTGGTAGGCATATTTGTTTATACCTCTTACTATTTGTTAATGCCTGACAGGTATTCCCTCCATTCCGACTCCTGCCTCGGAGGATTACGCTCCTTATCGGTGCTACAATGCAGGTGAACATTCTTTTCTGTTACTGGATACTGTATACATTTCAGCTAAATTTAATGTATAGTGCAGGAAGCAACTTGCAGGGTGTGGTAACCCCTAGCAAACAATAACATTGGTCTCTGTTGGTAGTACACATTGTGCTTTGCTCCTTGTACTGTTTGATTTATTAAGCAGATGTGGTGGACTTACAAAAATGGAGCCATTACAAGTTAAACAGAATTGCCGCTATGGCTCAGTTCTGCTTTTTCTGGAAAGGTAAAATCTTTTTTTTTTTTTTTTTTGCTTTAAATAACTTTTTTGATTAAATTTTTGCTCCCAGTTTTTGTAAATTGTCGGAGTATGTGGATTTATAGAGGAGGCTATGAATGGTTGATGTGCTTGTTTATTTTTTTATGTATACTGCACTGACAAATTCAGCAGTTCTTTACACATTTACAAAGTGAATGTTCACATTGCAGGTATATGCACACACTAACCCCAACAACCTTTAGAGAAAGTAAAGTTAATAGTTTCCAGTCAATTCCCCCCCCCCCCCCTTTTTTTTTTTTTTATTTTTTTTTTGATAGGATGGCCGTGTACAAAATATTATTTTACTCTTTGTTCTTATCCTTTAATTTTTAGGTCACATCAGAAGGTGGCCCTCACCCACAATCTAACATCATATTTTCCATCACGAATGAGAAAGTTGCTTCTGTGAGCACCAATGGTCTAGTGAGAGGTGAAACCATCGGCAATGTATCTGTGACTGGTGCCATACAGGCTATTGATTCAGAATCTGGAAAAGTGGCTATTGTGTCTGAGGTAATGTTGTGCAATTAATCATTCTCTTGTTTCTATATTGTATTTTTAGATCTCAAAAAAAAAAAAAAAACCTAGCATGAGGAATATTGTATAAAAATTTGGAGAGTCTCATATGACTGGACAAATACCATGGATGTGTCAAGGCAATAATGTTCAGCAGCAGTGTAATATGGGATCAGTTTACATGTAATAAGAAGCCGAGCGTTTCATTAAGCAGTCTCCTATATTTAACCACTTCCCGCCCAGCCTATAGCAAATTGACGGCCGGGTGGTGGTTCAGTTATCTTGACTGGACATCATATGACGTCCAGCAGGGGGCGCGCGGCGATCGTTGGTGCAGCGTGTCAGTCTGAAACATCGCATCACCGATCTCAGTAAAGAGCCTCTGACGGAGGCTCTTTACCGCATGATCAGCCGCGTCCAATCACGGCTGATCACGATGTAAACAGGAAGAACCGTTTATTGTCTTTTCCTCACTGGCGTCTGGTAGTCGCAAGCCCCCCCCCCCCCCCCCCTTCACGGATGCCTGCCCAGGACCACCAGGCAGGGATGGTCACCACACAGGACCACAAGGTATGCCACTCTAGACCACCAGGGATATGCCAATCAGTGCCCATTAAAAATGCCTGCCAGTGCCACCCATCAGTGCAGCCTTTCAGTGCCCACCAGTGGAACCTATCAATGCCTATTAGTGCCACCTTATTGGTGCTGCCTTATCAGTGCATCTTATAAGTGCCAATCAGTGAAGGAGAAACTTACACTTTTTACCAAATTTTATAACCGAAATAAAGAATCTTTTTTTTTTTTTTACCGCAGAGGTGATCAAATACCACCAAAAGGAAGCTCTATTTGTGGGAACAAAATAATATTTTTTTTGTTTGGGTACAGTGTAGCATGACCGCGCAATTGTCATTTAAAAAGTGACAGCTGAAAATTGGCTTGTGCAAAATATGAGGGACAAATGGCGCTCCCTGTAGGTAATAAGTATGGTGAACCTAAAAGGTATAGGTGAAAAAGTGCGTACCTATAAAGAGTATCTACCTTATTAATCCTGCTAGGTGTAAAGTAGATGTTATGATATAGGTGGGGTGTGCCACCCTAAACTTATCCACCCTGTAAATAACAATATTATTGAACTGCTCCAATCTGTGAATCCCAGTGCTAGTGAGCGTGAGCAACTTAATAAATAGAAAATAAATAAATAAAAAATATAGAAACACAAATATAAATGGTGTGTATTATAAATGTGGCTGATTAGATACGTGGCTAGACCACAGGGGAAGGGAGGTAGCAGCTGACCAGCTAGCATGTATCCTCTACCCAACTAGTAGTGTATCCATAATATTAACCATTATACATGTAGATTTAGAATTGTACCAAAACCACCAATGGTGAGTACCTTTGGTAATGTAAGAGCCAAGTGAGCAGTGTGCTATAAATATGCAGGTGACAGTCCCAATACAAAAGAGCAAAAATTAAAAGTGAATAATAATAATAATAGAAAATATAATAATAAAAAACCTGTGTATAAACCATACACTCAGTGTGTAAAAGTTGAACAGTCCAAAAATACGGCTGTGAAAAATACAAAAATCATATGTATTAAAGGAAGGGAATCCAATCCTATGCAGGGGCCCACAACAAGATCAATAGGCAATGTGTTGATGAGTGGGTGAGGATATATGGGTAACAGTTGTGAAGATAATTCCACCGGTGACTTGTAGTGCTTCAGGCAGTAGTAGGTGACTGTTGTGCTCCCCCCCCAAGGTTCCCTCACTCACCAGACGTAGGTACCCCTGCAGGGGTGAACAGCATGGGAATATGGATGTCGGATGGTCCTCCTGGTGGTAATCTGGATCGGGTCCTAGTCCAGTAACTTTCTCCAGTGAATGCAGCCAACACCCTCAGATGCGGGGGAGGGGGGAATACCCCAGATGGTGCTCGGATGGTGCCTCACAGAAAAAAACAGAAGGATATACCCATGTGTGGTATCAGGTGGCTAATTTATTGATGAATTTAAAATTGGAATTAAAATAAAAATAAAAATAAAACCCAGGGTGTCTCACAGGTGTCTCAAGTCCCGCTCCGGAAATGACGTCAGCACGCCTTACCGGTTTCGTTATTGACCGTTATCAAAGGGCCTTTGATAACGTTCAATAACGAAACCGGTAAGGCGTGCTGACGTCATTTCCGGAGCGGGACTTAGAGGCTTGGTACGCTTGTGGAGCGCAAACAGCAAACCAGCCCTAAACCGCCCCTGCTTGTTACTTTTTATTGTGTACGGTGGAACCAGGCCGGTCCTGTGAGACACCCTGGGTTTTATTTTTATTCCAATTTTAAATTCATCAATAAATTAGCCACCTGATACCACACATGGGTATATCCTTCTGTTTTTTTCTGTGAGACACCATCCGAGCACCATCTGGGGTATTCCCCCTCCCCCGCATCTGAGGGTGTTGGCTGCATTCACTGGAGAAAGTTACTGGACTAAGACCCGATCCAGATTACCACCAGGAGGACCATCCGACATCCATATTCCCATGCTGTTCACCCCTGCAGGGGTACCTACGTCTGGTGAGTGAGGGAACCTTGGGGGGGCAGCACAACAGTCACCTACTACTGCCTGAAGCACTACAAGTCACCGGTGGAATTATCTTCACAACTGTTACCCATATATCCTCACCCACTCATCAACACATTGCCTATTGATCTTGTTGTGGGCCCCTGCATAGG
Organism: Lithobates sylvaticus; assembly: GCA_028564925.1. Classification (NCBI taxonomy): domain Eukaryota; kingdom Metazoa; phylum Chordata; class Amphibia; order Anura; family Ranidae; genus Lithobates; species Lithobates sylvaticus. The sequence continues at coordinate 70,751,288 of CM053032.1, read as the reverse complement.
ATTGGACTCCCTTCCTTTAATACATATGATTTTTGTATTTTTCACAGCCGTATTTTTGGACTGTTCAACTTTTACACACTGAGTGTATGGTTTATACACAGGTTTTTTATTATTATATTTTCTATTATTCACTTTTAATTTTTGCTCTTTTTTTTTTTTTTTATAAACTCTTTATTTTTTTAACAATTTTTAGACATTACATTACATCTTTTGCATTTAACTCCTTTTCTAACATCACAACTAACAAAAAACATATTTTCTGACTTGTGTTTATCATCCACTGTACTTTTGGGATTCTATCGATCCCCTATTACCCTTCTAAAACAGCAAAAACAGCAAAAACAACAGCACCAAAAAGAAAAAAAAAAAAAAAAAAAAAAAAAAAAAAAAAAAAAAAAAAAAAAAAAAAAAAAAAAAACCAAAAAAAAAAAAAAAAAAAAAAAAAAAAAAAAAAAAAAAAAAAAAAAAAAAAAATAAATGAATAATTTAGAGAAAAAAGAAAGAAAAAACAAAAGGGAAAAAATCCTCTCCCTCGTCTCTCCCCCCCAGGCGTCACCCGACCCCACCCCCACCCACCTCTCCCCTATGTAAAAAATAGGGTGCCCATATGGCCTCGTACCTCTCCTCCTGATCTCTTATAGTCATTGTCAGGTTTTCCATTTGTTGAATTTCTCCCACTTTGGCCCACCATTGGGCCCAAGTGGGAGATACATCCTTTTTCCAGAGGGCGGGAATACAGGCTCTCGCCGCCGTGAGAAGATGTTTTAATAATGATTTTTTATATTTTTCAACCGACATTGGGACATCGTTGAGCAAAAATGCAGCCGGGCATTCTCCAAGGGATACCCCTGTAATTTGCTCTACTGTTTCCTCCACCCTCTTCCAGTATTCTCTAATTTTGTCGCACTCCCAAAAGATGTGCAACATTGTACCCTCTGTTTTCCCGCATCGCCAGCATATATTCGGCGTCTGTGGGAATATATCATGTAACATGCTTGGGGTCCTATACCACCGGGTGAGAATCTTATAACCCCCCTCCTGGAATCTACTCGCTATTGATGTTTTGTGAACAGCTCTCAGTATTTTTTCCTTTTGTTTTTGGGAAAACGTAACCTTCAAATCTTTTTCCCAGGCACATATGTAGCTTAACTTTTCAGGTGCTTCATGTCTTGTAATCATTTCATAAAAATATGATAAGGGGTGTCTCAAAGTCTCGCCATCTAAACACGTCTGCTCAAACTCCGAGAGGCTTCTAATTTCAGGGTATTTTTTACTTTTTGAGAGAATGTAAGCCCCCAACTGCATTGCTCTAAGGTAGTCTAGTTCTGGGGTAAATTGTTTTTCTATCTCCCCTCTTGTCATTATTTTCCCTTCTTTTGAAAAATGTATAATCCTATTTAACCCCCTGTTTCTCAGGACAGAGAATTTCTGATCCGATAGACCTGGCTCAAAGTCATATGTACCTAATATAGGTAGCATAGGGCTTGGTTCGCTTGAAATCTTGTTTTTGTTAAAAATCTTTTTACTTATATTTAGGGTTGCCCCGATCAGTGGGTGTTTTTTGAGTACTCTTGGAATATCCTTTCCAGCCATCCATGCCAACCCCTCCAAGGGGGCTTTGCTCAGCGTTTGTTCCATGTTTACCCATGGCTTTTTTTTTTTAGCGCACCACTCCTTTATTCTAACTAAATGTGTGGCTTCCTGATATTTGCATGGGTCTGGGAATCCAATGCCACCTTTCTCTTTTGGAAGAGCCAGAATAGATCTTCGTAGTCTTGCAGGCTTTCCAGCCCATATAAAACTCAGGAGTCCTGACCGCAATTCTTTCATAAAACTTTGGGGGATCCTTACTGGCATAGTTTGAAATAAGTATAGGAGCCTTGGCATTACATTCATTTTTATTATATTCGTCCTCCCAAACCACGTGAAGATTTCTTTATCCCACTTTTTCAGATCTGTCCTTATTTGTTTTAACATTGGGGCATAGTTTAATTCGAACACCCTGTTTAAAGTTTTAGGTATCTTGGTCCCTAAATAATCAATGTGTGAGTCTGTCCATCTGAATTTAAATTGGGAGGTTATCTGAAGTGTCAGGGATTCGCTCATTTCTAATCCCATGGCTTCTGACTTGTTATAGTTCACTTTAAAATTTGCTATGTCCCCGAATTTCCGTAGCTCCCCCAGGAGGGGAGGCAAGGATATGGCTGGAGAGGATACAAAAAAGATCAGGTCGTCAGCGAAGGCAGCTAGTTTGTGTTCCTCTGTGTCTGTGTTAATGCCTCTAATATCTCGATTTGAACGTATTTTCCTTAAGAATGGTTCCATTGTGAGGACAAAAATAAGGGGAGATAGTGGGCATCCCTGGCGAGTTCCATTTTGGATTTTGAAAGGGTCCGAGAGTCTATCATTTACCTTTACTCTAGCAGTCGGTACCGAATACAGGTTTGCGAACCATCTCAGCATTCCCTCCCCTAAACCGATATGTTGCAATGTGGCCCGCAAGTACCGCCAATCCACCCTATCAAAAGCTTTTTCTGCGTCTGCTGAGATTATTGTTAAGGGTTTATGTTGACTTTGGGACCAATATATTGCATTTATCACTCTTTGTGTATTCTCCCTACCTTCCCTCCCTGGGGTGAACCCAACTTGGTCTGGATGAATGAGTTCTGGGATATATTCAACCAGTCTATTTGCTAGTATTTTGGAAAAAATTTTAAGGTCTACATTAAGTAATGATATTGGCCGGTAACTGGAACACTGAGATGGATCCTTCCCCTCCTTCGGGATAACTGCAATATGAGCTAGTAGTACCTCTTCCGGTATTTTATATCCTTCCTGTAATGAGTTGAATGCTGCTAGGAACCTTGTGACTAACTTCTCTTCAAACGCTTTATAGTAAGACAGGGAGTACCCATCAGGACCTGGCGGTTTACCTGAGGGTAGGGAGGTCAAAACTTTCTTGAACTCCTCTGCCGTTATTGGCTTATCAAGTTTTTCCAAGGCTTCTTCTGTAAGTTTGGGCATTTCTGATGAGCGGAGATATTCTCTGACTGCCTCTTCCTTTTCTTTACTTTTTCCTCCCTTAACCGCTCCCTCCAGCTGGTAAAGGCACTCATAGTAGTTTTTAAAGGCTTGCGCCATTTTCACTGAGGAGTTCAGTATCTCACCACTTTGGGATTTAATGCCCATTATTTGTCTCCTTACATTAGATTGTTTTAGTGCTTTCGCTAGCATTCTACTCGGTTTATTCCCATACTCATATATTGTTTGTCTATTTCGCTTTATTTTGGCTTTAGCTTGCTCGATCAGCAGAGAATTTAAATCACCCCTTAAAACATTTAGTTTCTCTTCCAAATTTTGTGCCTGGGATTTTTTATGTACCATTTCTGCTTCTCTAATACTTTTAAGTAGGGCTTCTATTTGTTCATTCAGCTTTTTTTTCCTGTAGGCTCCTAAGGAGATAAAGACTCCTCTCATAACACATTTATGCGTCTCCCAGATACCAAATGGCGTTATTTCTTCCGATTCATTGGTTAAAAAGAAGGAGTCCAATTCACAGTCTAGTATTTCTTTGTATTCTTTATCCTTCAGTAATGATTCGTTCATCTTCCACTGCCATTCCCGGTATTCTGCTTGCCCCAAATCCATTTCGCAACTGGTCGGTGCATGGTCGGATAAAGAGAAAGAGCCTATATCAGCCTTAATCAAGGACGTCAGTCCTGTCTGCGAGACAAACACATAGTCAATGCGGGTATAGGTCTTATGCTTCGCCGAATAAAACGTGTAGTCTCTTTCTTGGGTGTTCAGTATCCTCCATGCATCCACCAGTTGCATATCATCAAATAACAGTTTTTTAATCTTTCTTATTTTTGTGTATGTCATATGGGAGGCTCCTCTTGATGTATCCATTAAAGGATCTATTACCATGTTTAGATCTCCACCCATAATTAACAGGCCTTCCTTATGTCTATTTATTTCCTGAGTACTAATCTCCAAATAGTTATTCTGATCGGTATTTGGGAGGTACAGGTTCACCAGTGTAACTTTTTGTTGTCCTATTAGGCCTTTCACAATCAATAAACGGCCCACCTCGTCCTTTATTACTTTTAATTCCTTCCATGGAGTCTGCTTATGTATCAGAATGGTCACTCCGTTTGATTTAGAGTTCTGAGATGTCCCGTGATATACACTGGTGAATCCGTAGTCTCCCAAGTTCGGTATTTTTTTCCCACTAAAGTGTGTTTCCTGTAAAAAAACTATGTGTGTTTTTAATCTTCTCATTTCGGCAAGTAATCTGATCCGTTTCTCCGGTATATTTAATCCCTTCACATTGTAAGAAGTAAACTTTATTCTAGCCATTTCTTTTCTCTTTTTTCCTTAAAAAAAAAAAAAAAAAAAAAAGAATTCCCTTCCTTTCTTCTTTATGTAAATTTCTTTTCCTTTCCCTTTCAGGATGTGGAGGCTGGGTCCCGCGGGAGAGGGGGCGGGAGGGGGGAAGGGGGAGGCCAGTGGGGGGAGAGACAACGAGGAAAAAGAGAGAGAGAAAAAAAAAAAAAAAAAAAAAAAAAATAAATAAAAAAAAAAATGTCCACTACTCTCGGGGGTAGAACAACCCTGGTGCGGCCTTCCTATACCAGCGTGCACCCCTTCATAGAGGAGGGAGAGAGATGGAGAGAAAAAAAAAAAAAAAAAAAACCCCCAAAAAAAAAAAAAAAAAAAAAAAAAAAAAACAATTAACCAAAAAAAAAGGGAAACAGGAGTCCCCTGTTTCTCTGTCGTCCCCGACTTATCCTCTACTCAGAGGAGGAACGATCAATGTGGGGGTGTGTCCCCGAGCACGCCAGGAGCACGCAGCGGCCACCAGCGGCTGCACATCTCTTGAATTTGAGTACATTTATGAATCCCTCTGATTGGTTGCTTTATTATTTTCAGCTCTAGAACCAACCTCAAAAAAAAAAAAATCTAACCTAAATAGGCCCCACATTTAGTAATCAGTCTGATATTACTTATTCATATCATACAATTCCTGTATTCCTTATTATTTTCCTAACGGGCATTCTTAATCAATCTATACATTTAACATCCTCTTTACATCACCGCAAAAAGAGAGAGAGCGAGCAAGATAAGAGAAGAGGACCCCAAAAAAAAAAAAAAAGAAAAGGTTTGCATCCACCCCTCTCCTCCCCTCCCTCACTCTCCTCTTCCATATAGCCCCCTATATTTCTCCCCCCCCCACCCGCCACGCCCTGCGCGGTCTCGCATGTCGATCTTCAACTCTTGTCTTTAACTCCCTACCCTTCGTCCCAGTCCCTCCTCCCCTTCCTCCCCCTCCCCTCTGTTACCCTTCCCTAATTGTGAAAGTTTGCCTTGTGTCTCTGTGTCATGTGATCTTAGTGCCTGTTTAATTTTTCCCACCCCCCCCCCCCCAAAAAAAAAAAAAAAAAAAAAAAAAAAGAAAAAAAAAAAAAAAGTCATGTGTAATTATTAAATGTTGTCTTCCAAGTGATATAGACTGTGAAGTATAGACTATGTCAAGTGTATACTATATGTGCTGTGTATATCATATAATTATATGTCCCTACTCTAAGGACCTACCCTTGGTGTCCCCCCCTAGTGCAAAAAAAAAAAAAAGAAAAAAAAGAAAAAAGTTCAAAACAAACAACAAAAAGAGAAGAAAACAACAAACAGACAAAAAGAAAAAAAAAAAAAAAAAAAAAAATAAAAAAAAAAAAAACCAAAACACCAAATACACTCCTATTTCGCACTAATCGTGTCCAAAGGGGAGAAAAAAAAAAAGAAAAAAAGGGGGGTGGGGGTCTGGTTCAGTATTTCTACTAGTTCTTTGCCCTCAGGGAGTCAGTCAGAAATTCCTTTTCACCGGGTAGTCAAGCGTTTTTCTTGATTTCCTTAACCATCTTATGAAGTTCGATCTGCCGCTCTAAAATAAGCCGTTTAGGGGGAAGGTGGGGGGGCCGGGGGGTAGAGAAAACATTTAAGGAAAAAAAAAAAAAAAAAATGAAAAAAAAAAAAAAAAAAAAAGGGAGGGCCACTGGTGGTGAGGGACTCCCTTAATATGGTTGCCCTCACTAGATGTAGGCCAAACTTATGGCACCATGTCAGTCTCTAGATTTTTTTTTTAGCCGGGTTAACACTTCTTTGTCAACGCTGGTCTATTCCCAGGGTTGACCCACCCCCCAGACTCCATCGGAACGTTTAGCCAGTCAGAGATTTCCACTTTTTCCGTACCCAAAAATTCAAAAAGGTCTGGCAATTGGTCCGGGTTACGCAAAGTGAAGCCTCGTTCTCCTTTTTTAATAATCAGAGATAGTGGGTATCCCCATCTGTATGTAGCTTCTGTGGCTCGCAATAGGTCTAACAGGGGCCTCAGTATTCGCCTCCTTCGTTTTGTCTGCCAACATATATCCGGAAACACTTGTACTTCATAGTCTATATATGATAGTGCCCCCTTCGCCCATGCTGCCCTCATTATATCTTCTTTTACTTTGAAAAAGTGAACGCGACATAGCACATCCCTGGGGCTTCCCCGCTCCATGTTCTGTGTTATTGGGCTCCTGTGTACTCGGTCCAATTCTATGTATGATTCTGGGGGTTTTTCTAGGTATAAATTAAGAATTGAGGTTGCCACATTCCTCAGGTCGGATGTTTTAATCACCTCTGGGATCCCTTTGATACGTAAATTATTTCTTCTATTTCTATTCTCAAAATCTTCGGCCTGCAATTGCAATTCTATCAGCTTTTGGTGTTGTGTAATAAACTTGGCTTCTAGTATGTCCAACCGCATGTCCGCTGTAACCTGTGTGGTCTCACATCTGGAGAGTCTACTGTCTATGGCTTCAAATTTGGCACATACCTCACTCAGTTCTTCCTTTACTGTGGCTTTTAAATCGCCCATCCATGCTAGAATGTCTTCTTTGGAGGGAAGTGCCTGTATGAGCTGCCTAATGTCGGGCTCCCTTCCATGCTCTTGTCCCCTCGTAGTTAGGAGGCCCAACTCTCCTTCCAGTAGGATTGCGCTTTGGGGAGTGATTGGTAAACTTATATCCACCTCTTCTGAAAGTTCAACTCGTATACTCCCATCCAGGCTAGTGGCCATATTACTAGCCGGTTCCTCCTCCCCTGGCGATGGTTTTAGGTTAGCTCGGGTGGGTCGTTGTGGGTGTACTATAACGCCGGCATCCACTGGTAGTCCAGCGTCCTTCCTCGTGAGAAACCTAGTAATATATGAGTGGGTGGGTGAACTTTCCACTCTACCAGGTCCCCTTCTTCTCGGCATGGAGGCCACCTCCACCACCCCACCACCCTTAGCCCCTTGGCTCCAAAAAAAAAAAAAAAAAAAAAGGGGGGAAAAAAAAAAAAAAAAAAATCAACTTAATGTTCAGAGACCGGCACTGTTAGTTTTTCAGGCACCTCAACTTCCTGGTCTTCCCAGCCAACTCTCCTCTGTGGGGTAGTCTATTAAAGGCTCTATGCGCCTCTTGGGTGAGTGCCTCTTTAGTAGCTCAATTTGTGGTATTATAATGCACAGTTTATAATAAACAGTATATAGGTTATAGCTTATAATGATCCTAAACAGTCATTTGGTACTATAAAGCACGCATCGGGCAAACACCCAGCATTTCCAGTGTGTAGTAGTATTTAGAGCATAATATTTAGAAACCATACACTTTGCGCTTTACCGCTGTAGTCACCATTAATTCCCAAGGGGAAAACTCAGCTAGAACAGTTCCCCCTACAGCAGGACAGCACGGCTCGGCAGAAATCTCGCGTTTTTCTTTTTTTTTTTCCTTATCTCTCCTCCAAGGACAGAGCGGGATAAACAAAACAAAGAAGCACAGCCAGAAGGAGTTTTTGGTGAGGAGTTTACAGTTCTCTGAGAGGGGGGTTCTTCCTAGTTCTTCCTAGTATATACCACCATATACCACCATGTGTGGCGTTACTTATGGCATCCCCAACACTCATATATATTTATATTTAGTACAACCCACCTCCACCACCGTATGGCATGTGTGTATAGAAAAAAAAAAGAAAACACTCCTTCAGCCACTATAGTTCATTGAGGACATTCAAAAGGCAAAAAAAAAAAAAAAAAAAAAAAAAAAGTCTCCTTTACATTGGTTTTCTTAACAGCACTTCCCAGGCACTTCCCAGCAGCAGCTATATCCACAGCCACAGCACACGTAGTCACACGCCTTCTGGCGTCTTACCCCCTTCCCGTGTGCAGCTCCGACCGTCCTCCGCCGCCGCCGCCTCGGTACACAGTGAGGTGCACGTCACGCTTGGTCTGCCTGTCCTCCGTGGCTCTCCCCGTGGGGTGGAGATAGGAGATTTGTCGTGCCGGTTCTATTGCGGTACTAGCGCTGATATCACCGCAGATGTCAGCTGATGATACAGGGCTTCTTCCCGATCTCCGCTCTCCTGATTGCCGCTCTCCGCTCTCCGCTCTCCTCTCCTCAACAAACACCAATCCAGTACTTCAACAGGCTCTATCCTCCGAGCTCCTGCTCATGTGCAGCCGCTGCTCGCTATCGCCCTCACTCCTGCATGCTCAGAGCACTCAACCCCGGAAACGGAAGTCAGCCATTTGGTGATGGGATAATTTTTGCTCTTTTGTATTGGGACTGTCACCTGCATATTTATAGCACACTGCTCACTTGGCTCTTACATTACCAAAAGTACTCACCATTGGTGGTTTTGGTACAATTCTAAATCTACATGTATAATGGTTAATATTATGGATACACTACTAGTTGGGTAGAGGATACATGCTAGCTGGTCAGCTGCTACCTCCCTTCCCCTGTGGTCTAGCCACGTATCTAATCAGCCACATTTATAATACACACCACACATCATTTATATTTGTGTTTCTATATTTTTTATTTATTTTCTATTTATTAAGTTGCTCACGCTCACTAGCACTGGGATTCACAGATTGGAGCAGTTCAATAATATTGTTATTTACAGGGTGGATAAGTTTAGGGTGGCACACCCCACCTATACCATAACATCTACTTTACACCTAGCAGGATTAATAAGGGAGATACTCTTTATAGGTACGCACTTTTTCACCTATACCTTTTAGGTTCACCATACTTATTACCTACAGGGAGCGCCATTTGTCCCTCATATTTTGCACTTTACATATAAATTGCCCTCTAGGGGGTTAATTTTTTTACACACAGGCCGCATACCTTATTCCCGGTCCTAAGCGCGGAGATCTTCCATAACAGATTTTGAAAATTGGCTTGGGCAGGAAGGGGGGGTAAGTGCCCGGTATTGAAGTGGTTAACCAATTTTCTGTATTTCAGGATAAAGTAGAGGTTGAAGTAATCCAGCTGAAAGCTGTTCGTATTTACGCACCCATCACCAGAATGAAAGGTGGCACACAGGTAAGTCATTGGGGGCAGAGCTCACTCTCTAAAATTCTCAAATCAGACAGATGTACCAGTGTGCTAATGTAATGTGTGGTACCAAGATGGCCTTGTATTGTGTTTTTTCGTTTTTTCTTTTTAGAACGTATAATTTGAAACTTTTATATATATATATATATATATATATATATATATATATATATATATATATATATATATATATATATATATATATATATATATATATATATATATATATATATAATTTTTTAGCTTTAATAGTTACGATGTGACATTCTGAAATGCTTGCAAGTCTTTTGTATTTTTAAAGCAGACCTTGAGTCATTTTTTCATCTTTCCATCTATTAAATCTTCTGCCCTTGTTTTAACTTTGGATAGGAAAACATTTTTTTCCCTGCCAGTAAATACCTTATACTGCCCACTTCCTCTTTCTTGTCTGGTAAAACGCCTAGTCTTATATCATGCACAGCTCGCGCTCTCTCACTCTCTCACCAGAAAGGGAGGGGTGATGAATCATAAGAGGGCCAATGAGAGCTGTAGGGCTGCCGAGCTGGAGGTGTGTCTGTGTAAATCCAGAAAGTGAACAGGCAGCAGTTTTAGCTGCCCACAGTTAAAATGGATGCATCCAGATTCAGTGGAGGGAGATTTCTGCAGCATATTTGGCAAGTACAGAATCACAGTATATATAAAATATGCAAAGTGTTTGGAGGGAAGCTTCAGAATCGCAAAGATTTTTTTATTACAAATTATGTGAGCAGTCCTCTTTAACATAATGGTATTTTCACTAACATGTAATGGTGAAGAAACGGTAATGAACACCTCGGCAAAGACCAAATCTATATTTTGTTAACTTTATTGAACTGCATTTTTTTAATCTTTGCCGAGTAGAAGTCCTGCATAAGTCTGACACCACAGGATGCCAGCCTTTACATTTATTCGCTATGAAAGCTGCTTCTTCGTCCCTCCCTGATTTATTTGCCTGTTGATAGTGGGAATTAGCTTTTTGTGACTTCAGGAGATCAGGAAAGGTCCCCTGCAACAAAGTGAAATGAAGAGGAACACAGGCGAGGTGGATAACTGCACATGGCGAGAACAGGTTGACTTTAAGGCTTAATGTACATAGGACATTTTTACAACCTCTCCTGAACGATGTAACTTGACAGATAGTAACCCACGTTTAAAACTTCAGTTTTCCCGTGTTTACATGCCGCGTTTTTTTACATGCCACGAGTTATCGTTTTTGGCATCGGAAACTTCGGCATCTGAACTCATTTTTTTTGTTTTCAAAGAAAAGCCTATAAACGCAACTGCCTAAAAATGACATTAAACTAACCTGTGTACTAGAGCTGCACAATTATTAAAAAATCGTGATTTCGATTTAACTCCCCTGACGATCTCTATTGCAGAGTTTGCCGATTCTTTAATATAACAAGTGGAGAGACTTATCTGCTCACTCAGCTGTCAAAAGAAAACATCTGGGCAGTCTGCCAAGTTTTTAACATGAAACATTGTAACTAACTTTTCCTTCTTAGGCCCCTTTCACACCTAAGCATTTTTCAGGTGCTATAGCGCCTGTATAGCGCCTGAAAAGAGCGGGTCCTTTCACTCCAGTGTGAAAGCCAGAGGGCTTTCACAATGGAGCGGTGCGATAGCAGGACGGTAAAAAAAGTCCTGCTAGCAGCATCTTTGGAGCGGTGAAGGAGCGGTGTATTCACTGCTCCTATACCGCTCCTACCCATTGAAATCAATGGGACAGCGCGGCAATACCGCCGGCAAAGTGCCGATTTGCGGGGGGTTTTAAACCTTTTTCGGCCGATAGCGGGGTGGTAGTGGCCGAATACTGCGGCTAAAACGACAGTAAAGCGGCGCTAAATATAGCGCTGCTTTACCGCCGATGCCCGCACCGCCCCAGTGTGAAAGGGGCCTTAGATCAAAGGGATAAACTATGTGTAAAGAAAAAATCTGGGCAGTCCGCCAAGTTTTTAACAAAGTGTAAATGCAGGAAGTTTAACCACTTAAAGTCTCTAAATCTTTTTCTGATACTTGTTAAGTTAAAATCAATATTTTTTGCTAGAAATTTACTTGGAACCCCCAAACATTATATATATATATATATATATATATATATATATATATATATATATATATATATATATATATATATATATATATATATAATTTTTAGCAGAGACCCTAGGGCAGTGATGGCGAACCTTGGCACTCCAGATGTTTTGGAACTACATTTCCCATAATGCTCAACTACACTGCAGAGTGTATGAGCATCATGGGAAATGTAGTTTCAAAACATCTGGGGTGCCAAGGTTCGCCATCACTGCCCTAGGGAATAAAATGTCAATTGCTGCAATATTTTATGTCACACTGTATTTGCCCAGCGGTCTTTCAAATGCAATTTTTTGGGAAAAAATACACTTCCACGAATAAAAAAAAAAAACGAAACTGTAAAGTTAGCCCATTTTTCTTTTTGTTTTAATGTGAAAGATGATGTTACGCCACGAGAATCGTGATCTATCTTCTAAGCAGAAAAATTGCATTTCTCATTTTAGCCAGAATCGTGCAGCGGTACTACGTACATGCACACATAAGATAATTTTGGATGAGTTCAGGGGCATTTGAAAAAAGCATCCAACTGCCTCTGAACAGCCGTTTACCAGCAGCAGTGTACATGAGGCCTTAATGTATAAAATGATAAATAATTGAGTACTAATTTAGAGCTTTGCAGAGTCACAATTAAGACTGTAAAGTGTGCTAAAAGACATCTCATTTAAAAAATGACATTAAAGCGGTGTTCCGGCCAAAATTATACTTTTTAAATAAAAATACCCCTATAATACACAAGCTTAATGTATTCTAGTAAAGTTAGTCTGTAAACTAAGGTCTGTTTTGTTAGTTTTTAGCAGTAGTTTGTTATTTTATAAACTTGCAGCAGGCCGTGGCCATCTTAAGTGTGGGCATCTGAAACCAGACTGTATTTCTTCCTGGATCTCATCCTTGCAGATCTCGTACATGCTCAGTGCAGCATAAGCAGTGTAATAGGTTTCAGGTCAGGTTTCCATAGCAACGGCAGTTTGAGAGGAAGTTGCTGCCCCTTCCCAGGAGGCATTGCAAACAGGAAATGATGCGATGGGCCGCGGCCAGGGAGGAGGAAGTGAAAAATGAATACAGCAGATATACAGTCTGTGCTGGAAAAAAAATAAAAAAAATATCCAATTTGTTTACAGTGCACAGTTTAGTGAGGGATGCTGAAGAGTTGTAAAAGTGGGTGGAACTCCACTTTAATGACCATTATGTTAATAAAAAAACATTTCACTTTGCAGGGCAGGATTTATTTGGATTGTTCACTGTATTAAATTATTATGAAAGTAGCATGCAACATTTTTGGATTTAAAACTCTGAAACTGTCATGGGACTTGTAAACATTTTTTCCGCTCTAATATTTTCAAATATTTCGTTCTGCTAAGATTTAGTACATATTTCCCAGGTGCCTGCTATCTTTGATTTACAGGCTAGTTTTTAGTTTTAATATTTTTTTTTTTTTTTATGTGCTATTGTGTGCTTGTGTACATTAAAATGTTATACATCCATAATTAATTTTCATAATGTTTTCATTCACAACAGATGCCTGTTTATGTAATGGGAATATCTAGCAACCAGACACCTTTTTCATTTGGTAATGCTGTTCCTGGGCTTGTTTTCTACTGGTCTGTAGTAAAGCGGGATATTATAGAGGTGAAGAGCCGACATGATGAGGTGAGGTTCTTTTATCAGCTTGCTAAATAACTGCAGTATTAAACATGTTTGTATGATGTAGAAACGCCTCCCAACTCTCCGTAACTTACCTACAAAGGTTTAGGGTCCTTTTTTGACTCCATTCATAAACACCCTGAAGTAAGTAGAGAATGCAACACTGAGCTGAGATCTAGAACTGCAGGTTCAAAATGAAAGATACAATCCAATTACTTTAGTCCATTTTGTATATATTAAAACCAGTAAGTGGCACCAGGAATATTGAGAATAAATGTAATCTAAAGCCTGTTCACTACTCTGGTGCTGCTTGCTTTAAAGGGTTTGTAAACCTCAGACATCAAATATGAACGACTTGACTTGAATACTTGACTCAATTAAGAGCACTAGGTGTAATTTCTGTCTGCTTCTTCATTCCTATATCTGCTAAATCACTTCTGACAAGTGTTTTTCTGATGCCAAGAGAAAAAATGGGAGGCAGCACCCAGCCTGTGATTAACTGCCTCAGCTCTGTTCCTGTGAGCTCCAATTGGCTCTCAGAGCTCTCCTCGCTATGCTCTTCAGAGTGTATTTCAGCTCTCTGTCCCCCCCCCCCCTTTTTTTTTTTTCCTGAACTTTCCAACAAATTTTATAAATTCAGCACTCCTGAATTGATTTAGAGAAGAAAAGACTGCAGATTAACAGGTACAACTTATAAAGGAAGATATGTTTTAACCTGAGGCCAGTCACTTCACTGGGTATATGTAAGGAATTACAACCAATTTAAGTTTGTTACTTCTTTTAGTTTTCTCTTTAGTTTTCTGCAACTAAAACACTGGATATAAAGTCTGCAAAAACATCATAATAAATCGTGACTTTAGGGAGAATGAGCCCCTCGTTTATCAGCCTTTTACATTAACCACTTCAATACTTTTATCATGTAATTTTGACCTGTCCAAAAGATGCTTTTCCGCCGAGGAGTACCAAATACCGTATATACTCGAGTTTTTCAGCACATTTTTTTTATACTCGAGTCAAGCACTTTTCTGCAGCAGAAAATAAAATTTTCCGACCCAATTTTGGGGCCCCATATCTCGGGGCCACTTGGTGGATATGTTGTAGTGCTGATTCAACTGGGTTTGCACACCAAGTTTGGGGTTCCTAGCACCAAGTGGCCCAGAGATACGGGCCCCAAAGTCGGTTCGGAAAATGTAATTCTCTGCTGCAGAAAAGTGCTTGACATTTTCTGAACCGACTTTGGGGCCCCGTATCTCAGGGCGACTTGGTGATGGGAACCGTTGGATATGTTGTAGTGTTAGTTCCACTGGGTTTGTACGCCAAATTTGGGGTTCCTAGCACCAAGTGGCCCCAAGATACGGGGCCTCAAATTCGGTCAACTGTGTCCATCTGCAGTAGTGTCATTTCAGGACCCTTTGGGTCCAGAGACCCCAAATTTTGGCTGCAGATAGGGGGCATCTGGGAACCCTTAACTACCACGTTTGAAGTTCAGGGGACCTATGACTGCAAATGGGCACAGTGAGGCTGCAAATGGCCATTGTTGACCCTCTTTTCCACTTACAGTAGCTGTGCATTTCTCACCCTAGGCTTATACTCGAGTCAATATGTTTTCCCAGTTTTTTTTGTGGTAAAATTAGGTGCCTCGGCTTATATTCGGGTCGGCTTATACTCGGGTCGGTACTTTCCTCGGCCGACGAGAGCGACGGGGAGCTCTCTTTTTCAGACTCCCTTTCAAATTTGGATTCTGAGCTTGACGTAAATTTTGAGCCAGTCCTCAGTAGTGGAACACTGACAGACTCAGAGGAGGAAGATATTCTGCCTGCCAAACAAAGGCGTTCTGGTAAGGAGGCAGTGCCATCCACCAGCACCACAGTACCTCAGCAAGAAAGGCCAAGTACCAGTGGGGTGTCACCTCAGCCCCAAAGCGTTATTTTTACTGGCAGGATGCCAAAATTTACAAACGGCACCAAATTTTTATTTTTTTTGCTGACAAAAAACATGAAATTTACTGACAGAACTGCAGTTTTTTTTTTTATTTTTCTTTTTTTTTTGCTGCCACTGCAAAAAAAGTACCTAAATGCCTGTTTTCAGTGCTAAACCATTCAAATGTCTGACTGACCTGGAGTGGTGAGTGGATGATCAGTCAGGCCAGCGCAGCGGTGCTCTATTCAGCTGCTCAGCACTCCCTTCCTCCGTTCCAGGCCGAGACAGACCGACCGAGGACCGACCTCCTCGACCAGTCCACCTCCTCCTCTGCAAGATAAACGGAGCGCCTGGCATTTAAAAATGGCGCCACCATCACTTCACTGCGCATGCGCCCGCCCTGCCGAGCATTTACGAGATTTCTCGAGCTCGGCGGGCTTCAGAATGGTGCATGCGCAGTTGCGATGTCGGCCAGCAGCCATCGTTTTTACGGGCACAAAAACGGCCTCATATTTACGGACTGCCCGTAAATTTATGGACGGTTGGCAACACTGGTTTGAGCCCATGCCAGCCTTCCCTATGCCCTTCAGAACCCCTTGTGGCTTCCTCCTAATTCAGGAGAAGCCAACATTCCCCCTTTCACTGCCCAGCCAGGAGTCCAGGTGGACACAGAATTTTTCCTTCCTGATTCCCCCAAGAGGCAATCGGATTTTCCCTGGATCAACTTTACCTATAAATGTTAGTACCCTGTTATATTATGTACATTTAGGAAAGTATCCAGGCCTTAAAGCAATCTACTGAGCTAGCCAGAACCACCTCTGGAGGGAGACTATTCCACATTTTCACAGCTCTTACTGTGAAGAAGCCTTTCCATATTTTGAGATGAAATCGCTTTTCCTCTAGACGTAAAGAGTGCCCCCCTGTCCTCTGTGTTTACCGTAAAGTGAATAACTCAACACCAAGTTCACTATATGAACCCCTTATACATTTGAACATGGTGATCATATCCCCCCTTTATTCTCCTCTTCTCAAGAGAGAGAATAAATTCAGTTCCTCTACTCTTTCCTCATAGCTGAGCTCCTCCATGCCTCTTATCAGTTTTGTTGCCCTTCTCTGCACTTTCTCCAGTTCCCTAATATCCTTTTTGAGAACTGGTGCCCAAAACTGAACTGCATATTCCAGATGAGGTCTTACTAATGATTTGAACAGGGGCAAAATTATATCTCTCTCTGGAGTCCATACCTCTCTTAATACAAGAAAGGACTTTGCTCGCTTTGGAAACCGCAGCTTGGCATTGACTGCTATTATTGAGCTTATGATCTACCAAAACTCCCAGATCCTTCTCCACTACGGATTCCCCCAGTATGTATGATGCATGCATATTCTTAGCCCCCAAGTGCATAACTTTACATTTATCAACATTAAACCTCATCTGCCACATAGTCGCCCAATTAGACATTGAGGTCGGCTCGTAAGTTGGAGACATCCTGTAAGGACATTATTCCACTGCATAGCTTGGTGTCATCTGCAAAGCCAGAAATGTTACTTTTGATCCCAGACCCTATATCATTTATAAAGATATTAAAAAGTAAGGGTCCCAGCACTGAACCTTGGGGTACACCACTGATCACCTTAGACCATTCAGAGTAAGAATCATTAACCACTACTCTCTGAATTCTGTCATTTAGCCAGTTTTCTATCCATTTACAAACTGATATTTCCAAGCCTGTAGACTTTACCTTACACATGAGCCGTGTATGGGGAACTGTATCGAACGCTTTTGCAAAATCCAAGTATACCACGTCCACCGCCACCCCTCTGTTACTTAACTCTTCGTAAAAAGAAATCGGGGTTGTCTGACAACTGTCTTTCATGAACCCATGCTGTCTGTGGCTTAAAAAATTTTTTTTTTCCAGCAAGAACTCGCCTATGTGGTCTTTTTTATTAAACTCTCCAGTATGTTCCCAACTATAGAAGTTAAACTAACAGGTCTATAGTTACTTGGCAAAGACTTTGTTACGTTTTTAAATATAGGCACCACGTTCACCCTGCGCCAATCCAGTGGTACTTCTGTTTACGCTTTGCTCAGCTTAATGTATTTCAGGGTGTAATTCTTGGTATGTGCATGCTATGTGTCCCTCGAACACCTGACGTGTTTTTTTCCACATATTCCAAAAACTTCTGGAAAAAAATGAACCGTTCAAAAGACTCATTATGCCTCATAGATTATATGTTGGGTGTTGCCCACAAAATAACCCCATTTTTAGAAAGCTAGTTCCATTGTCCTTATGCTCGAGGGCCTTCAAAAATATATTAGGTAGTTAACAAAATTACTTTGAACCCCTGAACATTATATATTTTTTTTAAAGCAAAGGCCCTACAGAGTAAAATGATGGGTGTTTCAATTTTTTTTTCGCACAGTATTTGCGCACCAATTTTTCAAATGCATTTTTTGGGGAAAAAAAATCATTTTTTTCCATTTTAATGCACTAAAACACACTATTTTGCCCAAATGTTTGATTAAATAAAAGATGATCTTAGGCCGAGTACATGGATACCAAACACGACAAGATTTAAAATCAAACGTGCAGTGGCGACAAACTACATACATTTTTAATAGCCTTTACAGGTTACCACTTTAGATTTAAAGAGGTCTACTGCTAAAATTACTGCACTCGATCTGACCTTTGCGGTGTTACCTCACATGCATGGTGCAATTGCTGTTTACACTTGATGCCAGACCGACACTTGCGTTCGCCTTTGCGCGAGAGGAGGGGGGACAGGGGTGCTTTTTTTTTTATTTTATTTTTTTGCTTTTATTTCTCATTTTTAAACTTTCTTGCATTTTTTTTGTTATCGCAGGGAATGCAAATATCCCCTATGATAGCAATAGGTAGTGACAGGTACACTTTTTTAGAAAAAATTGGGGTCTATTAGACCCTAGATCTCTCCTCTGCCCTCAAAGCATCTGACCACACCAAGATCGGTGTGAAAAAATGCTTTCCCAATTTCCCAATGGTGCTGTTTTTATCCAGCGAAATCTAATCATGGGAGCAAACGCTGTTGCTGTCAAGATAAATAAATCCGCGCTGCAATTGAATGGCGTACCTGCTAAGCAAATGATGGCTAACAATAAAACAAAGTAACATTACAGTATAATAGTAAGACTTACCATAACTGCAAAACTGCAAAGCAAAAACAAAAAAACATACTAAAAATTAACAAATTTTTTAACGCAATCTGTGCCTAAAAAAAAAAAATATATATATATATATATATATATATATATATATATATATATATATATATATATATATATATATATATATATATATATATATATATATACACGAAGCATGGGGGCATCCTCCCGCAAAAGAAAATAGAAAATCGCTCCTGCTGCCCCCATGCTTCGGCATATATGCTCTTTCTTTTAACTGTGGTGGTGAAATCACCTCTGACAGCGCTGCAGTCACAGCTTTATGTATCATGGGAGCAAACGCTGTTGCTGTCGCGATAAATCTGCTCTGCAGCTGAATGGCGTACCTGAAAACAAAAAAAATTGTTAACAGTAAAACACAGTAAACAGTAAAGTATAAAAAAATTGCATACCTGAAAAGCAAACACGATAAAACATAATAACAATAAAACATTGCAGAATAGAATACAGTAAAAAAAATAGCAGAAGAATAAGAGAGAATAAAACGACAACAATTTTTTTTTATTTATATACTTTTATTTGTAACTGTAACGGTTCTAACTGTTGTAGCGGTTCCTGCGGTTTGGGTCTCTCAAAATGTGATGGCATCTTGGGAGACCCTGTGAACGTGTGCCTAGTCTGTGCAATGCTGTACCTTACGCTAATACTCAACTAGTGTATGGTAGCGTTCAAAACATTCACCAATGCAAAGACTAGGATTGTCAGGACAGGAGGGACAAAAATAGCGGGTGTCACGCCTATATCCGTGCTTGCTGCAGACACGACATCTTTGGGGGGCTCGTTGGGTAGGGATATTCGGGAGGACAAAAGGAAAATGCCTCTCATGCAGCCGGCTTACTGCACTTGGTTGGGGAAGGTGAGGTGGAGCACCATCTGGAAACAGAAGGGCTCTGACGATCTCTTCCTGGAATTTTAAGGAAGGATCCAGTCCGGCCTGAAGCTCTGTATAGCACATGAGCGTTCAGCAAAGCCAATTGAAATAAATAAACAGACACTTTCTTGTACCAGCATCTGGCCTTACGAGTAATTAGGTAGGGCGCCAACAACTGGTCGTTGAGGTCCATTCCTCCCATATTTTGGTTATATTTGTTGACACAGAGGAATTTCTCCACAACACCAGTCGCTGTAGTAATTTGGACCGTCGTGTCTGCATGAAGGGAGGTAAGAACGAAAACATTCTTATCCCTCCACTTCATAGCGAGCAAGTTATTACACTGCAAGCAGGCTCTCTCCCCCAGCCTAAGACGGGAATATACAAGCTGCTGGGGAAAGCCCCAGCAATTAGATCGCACAGTGCCACATGCTCCAATCTGATGATCAAACAAGTGACTAAACAGTGGCACGCTCATGTAATGTTCACGTACAAGTGGTACCCCTTTCCGAATAAGGGTGACACCAAGTCTCACACAATCTTGCCAGCGCTTCCTATGTAGTCAGGGCAGTTTGTCGGCTCTATGTGACTATCTTTGCCCTTGTAAACCATAAAACTACATGTATAGCCTGTGGCCCTGTCACAGAGCTTATACATCGTGACCCCGTATCTGGCACGCTTGCTGGGAAGGTACTGTTTGAATGAGAAGCGGCCAGAAAACTTAATCGGGGACTCATAGACGCAGACAACTTGATGGGGAGTAAACAAGTCTGCAAAACGTAGGTTGAACTGGTTTACGAGGGGCTGAATTTTGTAGAGCCGATCGTATCCAGGATCTCCATGAGGATGACAGAGTTCATTGTCATTGAAATGCATGAACCGCAAGATCTGCTCGTATCGTACCCTGGTCATGGAAGCAGAGAACAAGGGCATATTGTGAATTGGGTCAGTGGACCAATATGACCGCAACTCACACTTTTTTGTTATGCCTATTTTGAGGGAAAGGCCCAGAAAGATCTTAAATTCGGAAACCTAATTGGTTTCCAATCTCTGGTAAGGAAGGACTGGGGAATAGTGGTGATGTGTTGACCAGCATATGTTGACCAGCATACAAATTGCTTTGGTTCCCAATAGATCTATAGAGTTCTTTGAAAAACAGCGAATAAAAATCAAGTGACGTAAAATGACCAGTGAATGGGGGAAGTATGGGTGCTGCAGAAGTGGTGGGTTCCAAATTGGGATTGGTGAATGCAGCAGGAAGGGCACTATGGGCACGACGGGCCTGTCTTCGCTGCCTTGTTGGCAGCGGGACACTACTTGTGCTTGCCACCTCACCAGCTTGAACTGCACTTATGGGACTCGCCACGTCACCAAGTGTTACTGCAGTGCAGGATGTATGACCAGGGTGTACTAGGCAGCTGGTGCTTGCCAGTTCATCAAAAGGATGAGCGGCACTAGTACTGCTCTTCTCCATACAAGGGACCTGCGGTTCTTGCACCTCAATGACAGAAGATGATGATTGGGGTCTGGTACGTCTGACCTTGGCAGGGACCACAACTCCGTCGTCGGAGCTATCTGTCATGGAGCCGCTGTCATCTACAGGATCGTATTCTGAGCCTGAATCTGACAGATGAGTGACTTCCTCTTCACTATCTGTCATGCTCGGAAACGTGTAGGCCTCTTCACTAGTGTACCTTCGATTTGCCATTTTGGGCTCTAAATTTAGTGGTACACTATTGAGGCTCACAGTTAAAAAAAGCTCCTAGGCTGTCAGCGACTGTATCAAAACGCTACCAAAAAACTGTTGGCGATCACAGGGATCAGGCTTGACTATGCGAATGCTGAAGTTATGTGTTTAGTGTTTTGTAAGTGACAGTGAGCACTTGGGTGGACTGGACTGGGCGGAGGGGCTAAACGCAGGTGCTAGCAGGTATCTGGGCTGATCCTGCTAACACTGCGTTTTTGGGAACCCTAAACTGCTGGGGACGCTAGTATAGATCTGATCAGATACTATACCACTAAAGGAGGTGTATGCTGCGTGCGTGGGTGTTAGCGGTACTGGCACTAACCTGATGCTGCCTGGGGCGACGCAGACCCTAAAATCCTAATTGTATCACCCACCGGGGGCTTAAACCTTTATTGGGTAATAAATGGTGGGTGCCCTGACACTATAAAAAACGAACTAACCAGCTTAACCCGTAACAGTTATACAGTGATCACTGGTGAAAGGCTTAACTAGGGGGCAATCAGGGCTTTAAAACCTTTATTAGGTAGTACATGGTGGTCCCTGACGCTATAAAAAGCTGCGGCTAACCTAAATACTTCCCTAACTAGCGTCACCTGTGACGCTAATACAGCGATCAGAAAAATGATTGCTTGGTGACGGGGGTGATCAAGGGGCTAAACCTTTATTAGGGGGGTACCCTAGACCTAAAGGGAGCTAACTCTAACAGCCCTAACAGTTATTGCAGTCACAATGCACCAATGCAGTAATCCGTAAAAAAAAATAAAAATAAAAAATGCTATTGGTGTCACTGTGACAGGGGGTGCAGGGGGGTGACTGGGTTGTAAGTGTTGTGTTGGTGCAACTCACTTTGGATGTCTTCTCTCTTTGAATGTCTTCTCTCCACAGGAGCCAGAACGAAAAGGCTCCACAAGGAGAGATGACATCACTTCCTCTGCCGATGTTTACATTACAGCAGCAGAGGAAGCTTTTCATTTGCCGGTCGCGAGGGGCGATCGCGAGGGGGTGGCCACGAATGAGTGGCCTCAGCACGGATCGCTCCCGTAACTATGCCGACCGCCTCGGGCACCCGGGGAGGGGGGGGGGGGGGGGGCGATGCAAGTAACGTACCGGTACATTACTTTGCTTGCCCGTGCCATTCTGCCGACGTATATCGTCATGAGGCGGTCAGCAAGTGGTTAAAGCAGATTAAACAGCACAGTGCTTGTGCTGTGTAATCTGCTCCCCTCTAAACTATTAAAAAAAAATAAAAAATTTAATCTGACACTTCCTGTATCACCTCTCTAATTAGACCATGGTGGTCTAATTGCGGCCCTTTGTCATACGCTGATGTCCCCTCTGCTCTCCCCACTCCCTCCTTCCTGCATGTCAGCTTGTGTCTGTGGTACCACAGTAAAATCTTTTTTCCTCACAGCCAACAACTCTTTCATATCCTGGCAGCGCACACTGTACCTTTCTTTTAGAAAAACGAGCACTGTAAATACTGTTTTAGTGCTGTCTGCCAGCCAGTCACGTGACTCTTGGCCGGTTTGGCTACATGGCTACTGCAGGTGACGCTGAGCGACCATGTGATATCCCTATTTAAATAGAGTGCGAGTATAGTCCATAAGTTATAAGACAAGTGAAGACAGGAATGTTATCTGCTTGTTAAGCTTCCACCAAATTGCTTCACCCGTGTGTGTTCCACGCTCCCCTCTGGGGTTTAAACTCACCAGAATCACTAGTAATATCAGCATTGAGTCATGGTCTCCCAGGATCTGCAGTCACTCTCTTTGTATATCCTCTCCACACTTCAGCAACGATCGGCACGTGTATTTGATATAAAGAGGGGGTAAAAGGATCCAGATAGTCCAGTACGTCTTAAACTGACTTTATTTCCTTTAAAAACAGTTTCCACTTTGCACAATAAAATTGTATATTTCACACTTGTTCTCCTTTATCTATCTCTCTGCGAATGAGGCCAATCACTGGTTGTCATACACTCAAGGAGGTTTAGAGTGTATTTGCCTGGAAAGTAAGCCGATGGTGGAATAAGGCAAAAAATGCTCTCACTATTCCCAATCTCCAAACAGCCTTCCGGTTTGTGATAGCTTCCTTGTGGAGCGCAGATGCGTAGATACGTCACTTCCGGTCGTCGTGTCGGTCACGCCCTGACGCGTTTCGTCATTACGACTTTCTCAAAGGGCGTGGCCTAACGACACGACGTACCGGCTTTTATTCAAGTCTCCCTTAACCTCTTGTGCGCCGCTGATCTAATCAGACTACTGCGCATCAATGAAGGGTGGAAAATGAATGTGTGCAACCATACCTCTCTGATTGTCTATTACTAGACAACCAGTTCTTGGCCGGACATTGTACATATAGTATTTCAAAAATCTTTTCAAGCTATTCTCATTATAGTTTACAGTAATTATAATTAAGAATAGTCAAGAGTGCTCATCCACTAAAAAACTAAATATTTTAAACTGCATCATAAAATACATAAAAAGCGTAATTATACCAATTATTATACAGATATGTAAAACAGCCTAAAATTACAAGGAAATCTTAACCAATTATTCCCTTTGACGGACAACTCATAAAAGTACAGGTTTTCACATTACATAATTTTAGTAAAATTCAAAACGAATATATCAAAATCTCAATTAAATTTAAAATTTAAAATTCATCAAATTTTGCATAAATTAAAATATAAACCATTCATAAATTGCAAAACACGGGATTAATAGTCGCTAATAAAACAATTGATATCGAGTTCTATGTTTAACCCCTTAGGTGCCAATGTGCCCATCAGAAAAATCCATTTCGTCTCACGCATTGATAGCTCCCGTACCACGTTAGAGCCCCTCCAAGAGGGCTTAATGTGGTCAATGCCCCAAAATAATAGACCCGATGGGTCCTGATCATGATATAATTTGAAATGGAGTGAGACGTTGTGGTCCTTATACCCAATTGCAATATTATGAATGTGCTCGGCTATCCTAACACGCAGAAGCCGTTTAGTTCTTCCTACATACATCAATCCGCAGGGACATTTCAAGACATATACCACATGGGTGGTATTGCAGGTAATGAATTTGTTTATAGAGAACTCCCTGTTATTTGCTGTGGAGACGAATTCCTGCATGCCCCTAATTGGACGCTGTACTTCACGGCAGGGTTTGCATTTCCGACATGAGAAGAATCCGTCCCTGTCCCAAAATGTAGGGGGTCGGGACGGTGGGTCCAGTACTTTTTTAACGACCCTATCCCCAAAATTGGGTGCTCTTCTATATATAAATTGTGGGTTCATTGGCAATTCATTCTGTAATATCTTATCCAAACAGAGGATATGCCAATGAGTCCTGAACACTGATTCGACCTCTCTAAATTGGGAGTGAAAATCTGAAATGAATCCCCATTCCTGTTTGTTGCCTTGTGCTGTATCCAACACCTTGTCCCTCAGGGTGTCCTGTCACGGAATTGCACCTATTTTTTCTACAATAGTATCAAGGACCTCAGGTTTGTATCCCTTTTCTACGAACCTGTCCCTAAGTATTTGGGATTGTGAGAAGTAATCTTCCAATGTAGAGCAATTACGTTTTACCCTCATCATTTGACCCTTAGGGACATTTTTTAACCATAAGGGGTGATGGCCACTGTGTATTGGTAAAAAGCTATTTCTATCGGTACTCTTAAAAAATACTTTAGTTTGGAGGGCATTATCTACTCTAAAAATGGTGACGTCTGGCTAGTAAGCTTAATATTATTATTGTTTTTATTGAGAGAATCTAAAAACGAGAGTAACGATATTTTTGATCCTGCCCATATTAGCAATAGATCATCTATATATCGTTTATAAAACAATAATTCATCCCGTTTCTGTTGGAACACAGATTTGTCATCCCACTCACCCATGAAAAGGTTGGCTATGCTGGGCGCGAATCTAGCGCCCATAGCTACTCCTTTCTTCTGGGTGAAAAAACTGCCGCTAAACCAAAAATAATTATGAGAAAGACAAAAGTCTAAAGCATTTCTCAAAAAAATCTTCTGCCCATGAGGGAGATCTTCCTTCCTACTGAGTGCCCAAAATAAAATATTTAGTTTTTTAGTGGATGAGCACTCTTGACTATTCTTAATTATAATTACTGTAAACTATGAGAATAGCTTGAAAAGATTTTTGAAATACTATATGTACAATGTCCGGCCAAGAACTGGTTGTCTAGTAATAGACAATCAGAGAGGTATGGTTGCACACATTCATTTTCCACCCTTCATTGATGCGCAGTAGTCTGATTAGATCAGCGGCGCACAAGAGGTTAAGGGAGACTTGAATAAAAGCCGGTACGTCGTGTCGTTAGGCCACGCCCTTTGAGAAAGTCGTAATGACGAAACGCGTCAGGGCGTGACCGACGCGACGACCGGAAGTGACGTATCTACACATCTGCGCTCCACAAGGAAGCTATCACAAGCCGGAAGGCTGTTTGGAGATTGGGAATAGTGAGAGCATTTTTTGCCTTATTCCACCATCCGCTTACTTTCCAGGCAAATACACTCTAAACCACCTTGAGTGTATGACAACCAGTGATTGGCCTCATTCGCAGAGAGATAGATAAAGGAGAACAAGTGTGAAATATACAATTTTATTGTGCAAAGTGGAAACTGTTTTTAAAGGAAATAAAGTCAGTTTAAGACGTACTGGACTATCTGGATCCTTTTACCCCCTCTTTATATCAAATACACGTGCCGATCGTTGCTGAAGTGTGGAGAGGATATACAAAGAGAGTGACTGCAGATCCTGGGAGACCATGACTCAATGCTGATATTACTAGTGATTCTGGTGAGTTTAAACCCCAGAGGGGAGCGTGGAACACACACGGGTGAAGCAATTTGGTGGAAGCTTAACAAGCAGATAACATTCCTGTCTTCACTTGTCTTATAACTTATGGACTATACTCGCACTCTATTTAAATATTGACGTATTGTCAGATCAGATTGTCTAGGCTAAGTGGTATATGATTTCCACAGCACATTATTGTTGATTTTATATATACGTTGGTTTTAAATATTAGTGTATGTATATAAATATTGGTTTTCTGGTAATAAGAATCACCCAGTTGAGCGCTGCTAATTGGTAATGGAATTTTAATGGATATGCAATTAATAATTTTATTTACCGTTACAAAATAGTTTACATGTTTTTCTAAGCGGCTGCTATAGGGTAACCTATATAATTTTAATTACTGTCTGTATAGGGAATTTTTACCATTCATTTGCGCCGAGATAAAGGAGAAAGATGTATTGAGGCGCCTGACATCGATTTTTCCTTTTTTCTGAAATGTGATATCCCTGGCTGATGTCGGAGGAAGATCACAGCCCCTCCTGCAGTATCCATCGAAGCTGTACAGCTGTACAGAGGCACCAATAGTCTGGCAGATTTTGAGTTATATGGGTTAACAAACCCTTTAACATTAGGACACTTGCCTGTCCTAGAGTCCAGCGATGTCAGGACCACAGTTGATGTTTCCATCAGCTTTCGGCTGCTGCTGCCATCATTGCCAGTAAGGGTCCCGGGTCCCTTCTGCGCATGTGTGAAGCGCGCTGCGCTCTCACTGGCCCAGCAGAAGGGAGGGAGGGGGGGGGGGGTGAGCTGCTGATCTTCATCGCTGTGGCCTGGTCTCCCAGAAGTGGGGACAGGATACATGTCAGACAGGTCGTCCCCCCCCCGTGCCACATTTTGCACCTTTTCGGGGGGGGGGGGGCGGAAACCTGTCTTTGACATGTACCCTGTAGAGGCAGATAAGTGGAATTTCCACTTTTGGGGAAATCTTAGGGGACCCCCAGGCCACCAGCGCTAGTGTCCCCATTGGATTTGGGATTTTCTTTTACTTACGCTTTGTTATAACGGTAAACAGGACAAATAGAGTGAATCCCCTTAACGGGGGCACAGACGGCGGGAAAAACGGACAGGGGTTCCAATCCCTCTTCGCTCTGTCCAATAAAGAATATGTTTTGCCTTTTAGTTATAAATATTTAGTCTTTTTTTCTATTTTTTTCATAAAGTACATACACTTAAAAAAAAAAAACTATTCCACCCACAGCCCTGCTCTCTGTACACCCTATGTGCAAGACAAATAATATCCCAGCCACTTTTGAAAGATAGTATCTGGGTTTGCAGAGGCATTTGGTGCGCACAAATTGGATTCATTGGAGGAGAGGAGATTGTGGTGATCCCCGCTGCACTTCCTCCAATCTGAGTGCCTTGAATTCATTGTAAAAGCAAGCAAGGCTTTTTATGAAGGGAGAAGGTGCTATGCGAGCAACCCACAGTAATCGGTGTACTATAGCCAGAAATAGAAGTTCCAGCAGCAGACAGCTGCCTGAGTTAGGCCCCATGCACACCAGAAGCTGGTGCAAACTCTGAACGCATGGTTTTAAAAGCTGAAACCGGCGTTTTACCGCATTTTGTGTCTAGAAGCGTCTATAAGAATAACCTCATAAGACCCTAACGTATTATTTAACTATTTCAGCCATTTTGTGAGACCAGAGTGATTAGCAGCAGCTGTGAGAGCTAGTGGTGTATTGGATTGGATCAAGGGCTCATTAGGGTATATAAATGGTCTATGAATCATTGCAAGCAATTATAATTGTTTTTAAAATATTTTTTAATGATTTTTCATCATTTGCCATAATTTCTGAGATTTTTCATGTAAAAAAAGGGCACCTTTTAAAATGTTTGTAAACGAAAACGTGGTACCAGCGTTTTGGCGTCTGAAAGGTGGAAAACGTTTGCGTCTGAACCAATTTTTTTGCTTCTGGAAAAACGAGGTTAAAACGCAACTGCCTAAAAACGCCAAAAAACTAGACTGTGTACATGAACACATAGGATAACATTGAACGAGTTCAGGGCCAGTTGAAAAAAAGTGTCCAACTGCCTCTGAACATGCGTTTAACAGCGTCTCGTGTGCATGTGGCCTTAAAGTAAGATGTAATGCATGCAGCAGCTAGAAACAGGGCTAACATCATTAGAGCTTTTTTTTTCTTTGCAAATGGCCAAAAATTATTTTTGCACGTACTTTACCTTAACATCATAACAGCTAAAATGTGTTTACCTTTGTGGCTCTCTTATAGGTGTCTGTTGAGCTTCCAGGACAGTACAACTTTGCCATGAATGTATATGCTAAAATGAGAGGAAAAACAGGACTCAAAGTGACTGTTCGAGTCACCGACCCACTGGCAAAGCAGTTTTATGGCCAGGCACATGAACTCTCTGATGAGATTCAGATTCAGGTATATTTTATAGTCCATGCTGTTTTACTCTCAACCACTAGTGTGCTAGATTCATTATTATTGTTCATCATTAGTAATCATTGACTGTATATTGTTTATACCTTCTTTTTTTTTTTTTTTTTTTATCCTTATGTGGGCTTGGACCGAAATGAAAGATTTTCTATTTCATAGGGAGCATTTAGAAATGTTGATTGTGCCTAAACAGTATCCTGAAAATAAACATTTTGTCTTAATTCTTCCTGAAATCTAGCATGTCTACAGCCTTGTAGCTGTATATCCACTTTGCCGACCAAGCCTTTTCTGGCACTTTTAGTTTACAAGTTTAAATCCGTATTTCTCATTTGTTCATTTACAGACACAGCCTTCTTTATGAAGAACCATAGGGTTATATCGCCTCCGCAGGGGTAGGACTAGGCAAAACAAAACAAAAAAAAACGCCTGGCTACGCCCATGGGCTGTCCTCAGTCAGTATATAACCCCCTCCCTGCTATAGGTATTCAGTTTTTTTTCTGCCTAGTTAGGAGTAAGGACCTAGTTCCCTGCTAGTATCTCTAGTCCTGGGAATTTTTGTTTATTTTCTTTTTTTCCTAGATTTTTTCCGGTGAAATCTACAATCAACTGCCGGGCTGGACACTTGATCCTGTGGTCACCTCAGTCTGGGCAGTGATCGCGTGCAGACCGCAGCTACGCAATAGGTCAGCCGTGACATAACTCCACTGGACTGGGGCTGGCTCTGCGAGTTAAACGTCTTGCGAGGTCGCATACGACCGGGTCTCGGCCCCCACTTCAGTGGCGAGGAGAATCTGTCTTGGAGTGTTACCCACGCATTTAGCTGGAGAGGTAAATGATGGGTCCCCTCCCCTCCTTCCCTGGGGAGGTGTGGGGCACGGGTACTCCCTGGGGTGGTCGGTCCCTCTGGGGTGGTCGTTCCCTCCCGGGGTTCTCCCCCCCCCCCCCTTCCCTGGTGAGGCCCAGGCTTCTGGTCTAGGGGCTTTTTGGACACAGCGGCCCCCCTTTCCACCCTCAGTGTTATTGGGGGCGGTGTGTCCTGCTCCCGTAATTTAGGCTGCAGCCTACCAGCTCGGATTGGACCACGCACTTGTGGCCGGCGCCCTGAAAATTTAGGCTGCGACTTTGCGGCCTGCCGACCAAGTGTGTGTTCAGGGCTCAGATCGGTCCTGTCTCCCCGCCTCGTGGCCGCCTCTTTTTTCAGAGGGGTGGGAGTCTGCATGAGTGGCCCCGGTCTGTGCCCCCTCTGAGGGGCCTCGGTCAACATCCCCTATGTGGACCTTGGGCGGGGGGGGGTCCCAATTGGTTGCGCCCCCCCCCCCCCCCCCCCGAGTTTTTTGACATCGTGCTTAGGCATATAGCCTAGTATATGGCACCCCTACCTCCTGTGTCGAACAATCCTATCTGGTTCTGCTTCACAGGCGTGGCCATGCTCCCTATCCTGTCAAGGAGTGAGGATGACTGCAGAAGTGCACAAAGGGGCGCTGGTTGTCGCACTTATTAAATCTGTGCTGCAACCTTTCAAGATGGGGGATATAGCCGTGGCTGCGGCGGAGGGCCGGTACTCTTTTGGATAAGCCGTCTTGCGTGGCAAAAGCGTTCCCTTCTCCCTCCTTATTTTGACAAATTTGTCCATGAAGACTGGGTGTTCAACGTATTTCCAAAAACGCTTGCTGTAAGGTACCAGTTTGGGGAGTCCCTCCTTCAGAAGTGGACTGTTCCACCAGTAGTAGACCCCCCCCCCCCCCCCGTCTCTAGGCTACTCAAGGCAACCTTGGCTCCAATAGAGGATTCTCTGGCTTCTAAGGGTCCAGCTGACGTACCTGGAGGGTACCCCTGCCTTTGCTGCATTGGAGGACCTATTGGTGTAAGCACTGCAGTTTGTCCGCTATGCCTCTTGGCCGCAGTTCCCCTGGTTGTTGAATCTGTTTCCTCAGTGGTGATTGGACGTGTATTTTGGGGGGCTTCCCTGAATGACATGATGTCGTGTCTTGGGTCAGTCCAGGTTACAAGAACCGTTTTCCGTCTGTGTTCCTCCAAAAACGTTTGTTTTTTGCTTCCAATGAACGTCTGTCCCCAGATTGCTTGCTGTTCTTCAAGGGGGGCTGTGCAAGCCCCATTGCTGCAGACTGATTGTCCCGGTTCCCGTGCTGGCAACAGTTTCAGGGATTTTATTCAAACCTGTTCACAGTCTAGAAGATGGAGGGCATGGTACAAAAAGAAAGAAATGAACTCTGGACCTCGAGGCCCTAACTTGCCTTGTGTGGGTACAGAAGTTCAGGATGGAGTCCGCCCGCACAGCGGTGGCACTCCATCATGGGGACTTTCTGACTTCTACGACATCACGAATGCTTACTCACGCATTCTGTTATGTGCCTGACTCAGCACTTCCTCCGTTTTTGCTGTGGGTGCAGAGCATTATCAGCACGTGGTGTTGCCCTTTAATCTGGCCACCACTCCTCGGGTGTTCACGATCTGGCATGGTTACGTTAGTGGGGGTTAGCGGTCCTGGGCTGCCTGGATGATCTTCAACTTCTCGATTACCCCAAGGAGCGATGTAGTTCCTATACCGACCTTCACTGATTTTCAGTTGGCGTCTATACTATCGGAATTCTGCTTGGCCCTGCCAGAACGTTGGATTATCTGAGCCTGACCAGAGGTTCCCTAGTCTGGTGGCTTTGCTCTCCGGTTCTTCGGCATGGGGAAAATCCTTTCTCCCCTTGTATTGAACAGGGTGACCACCAATGCCAGTCTGTCCAGGTGGGGAGATGTCCTGGACTGAGCTCTGTTCAGGGACGTTGGTGGAATCCTGACTACCGAGTAATATCCTGGAACCTCAATCGATCAGACTAGGTCTGGATCATGGACGGTTCAACTTCGGGGGCTCCTGGTATGAATCCAGTCAGACAAGGCAACGGTTGTGGCTTATGTCCTTCCCCCGGCGGGCCAAATAGGCTGTTGCCAGTATTCTCTGGTGGGCAGAACGTCTCGTTCTGGCCCTTTCCGACATACACATTCCAGGAGTGGAATACTGTCAGACGGATACCTCAGTTGGCTAGGGTTGGACCACGGGGTGGGCCCTTCACTGGGCCTTGCTTCATCTGTATTGTATTCGCTGGGGCACTCCTGAGGTAGATCTGTTTGCGTCTTGGCTCAACGGGCCGGTGCTTCTGGCAGCCCATGGGACCGGTGACGTTTGCTCTTCGCCTTTCCTCCTCTCCAACTTCTGCTGTGGCTTTTTGCCCAGGATTAGGGCTGTGGGAATTCCAGTCATTCTATTGGCTCCGGATGGGTCCCATTTGGTCTGGGTACGCCGACCGTGTGTGCCTGGTCGCCGACGTTCCTTGGCGACTGCCTCTCAGGGAGGACCTACTGTCCCAAGGGCCGTTCTTCCAGCCTGCTTTAGAATCGCTGGTTTTAACGGTCTGGTTTTGATGAGCCAGGTGCTGCAGTTCTGACACTGCTGATGACTAGGGAGTCTACTTTCTAGGAGGTTTTACACCGATTGGTGTTTCTATATACTAGGAACACACGATCTGTCTACTCTCCCCTGATAGGATGTGGATCTGTGTCCAGGATGGGAGATCCCATCTGCAGACATCATCTGTCTATGGGTGGTATTGAAGTGGTTAAACATGTGCAAAAAATGCAAAACCAGTGCTGAAAGAGGGTTTAAAAAAAAGTAAAGGTTTAAACCTGTATCAACAATATAGAAGGTTCTGGCCGGTGACATTTGCCACGCTTTCAAGACTGCTGCTTTACTTTAAGCATTTGTTGAGTTTGTCTCCTTAAAGTTACTGCAATATTCATCTGGGTAATGTGCTGTAAGGACCCGTTCACATCACATGCAGTGCTTTTTTTTCTGCATCAAAGAAGGCATGGAAGGTAGAGTTTACATGAGTTCCAATGGCATAGTTCAAACCAGTGTAGGACGTTTTGTGGTGTGAACTGGCACTAAAGCATGCATTGGCGAATGCGCCAGTGAATGTTTAATAAATGTGTGTCGCGGTCCATAAAGCAGTGCAAATGTGCATGTTTGTGTAGAGTGCAGTAGCCCTCAGCAAACCAATCATTTTAGTGTAAGATGCATTTTGGTTCGCTTTCTGTTGACTTTTAGCTCTTTACGTGTATCGTATTTTTAATGCTAAATAACATTACTGAATTTGCTGTATATGTATTTTTTAAAGTAATGCTGTATTTCAGGTTTTTGAACGATTACATTTAATAAGTCCAAATGTGGAGGCTGAACAGATATTGATATCGCCTAATTCTAAATTGAGGCTGCAGACTAATAGGTAATTTTAACTATTAATCCTGTATTTGTTTCACTCAGCACATGGACAAAGGTTGCACGCTGTGATGTTTTAAAGTGTAACTGCTTTTTTTTTTTTTTTTTGTGTAATTAAATTTCCTGAGGATTTAATTGCATGGGTAGTCATATAGTTCAGCCTATTTTCAAAATCAATAGATTGGTGCTAGGTGAATATAGGACTTATGGGTGATGATGTTGGGGGACTAGGGGGTGGTACTAAAAGTGCATTACACTTTCAAGCCATCAAGAAGGAGACTATATTTAGATGTCTGAGTGCATACCCCAACATTGTGTTGTAATGTTTCAAAGAGAACATATTAAGGTAGAATAATTGAGCTACTATTGCTTCTTTATTACTCAATCACAGATAAGGACAAGCATGCAGCTAGTTAAGTAATAAGACTTGATATGCACAGTCAGGCCAAATAGTGAAGGATTGGCAAGTATGACAAGGAGCTCTGTCCTTTAAAGATAAGTTGCTTTTAACCACTTGAGAAGTAGACTGTATATACCCTTTCATTACCAGACCGTAATCACCAGACTGTAAACAAATGTTTGGGCTTGCTTACATTTACTCTTTTCTTTAAAAAATTATCCCACAATTGTTAATGATCAGTTGCAGTTTATGCTCTATGGAATACAAGAGCGTTCATCAGCGTGCTTGTAGTCCATTGACACTTCCTTCAGCTAAAAGCCTGTACAGAGAGCCGTACGGCAGTTAGCTGGAGGAAGAGTTTGCAGGAGCCTGACATTGCACCCCCTTTGCAGGCTCCTGTGGAAAAAAAAAAAAGTACCGTATATACTCGAGTATAAGCCGACCCGAATATAAGCCCGAAGCACCTAATTTTACCACAAAAAAATGGGAAAACGTATTGACTCGAGTATAAGCCTATGGTTAGAAATGCGCAGCTACTGGAAGTGGAAAAGAGGGTCAGCAATGCCCATTTGCATGCCTCACTGTGCCCATTTGCATGCCTCACTGTACCCATTTGCAGCCACAGGTCCCCTGAACTTCAAACTTGGTAGTTAGGGGTTCCTAGATGCCCCCTAGCTGCAGCCAAAGGGTCCCGAAATGACATTGCTGCAGATGGACACAGTTGGCCGACTTTGGGGCCCCGTATCTTGGGGCCACTTGGTGCTAGGAACTTTGGAAATGTGGTGTTGGTTCCCACTGGGTTTGCACACCGAATATGGGGTTCCTAGCACCAAAGTCGGGTTGGAAAATTTAATTTTTTTTCTGCAGAAAAAAAGCTTGACTCGAGTATAAGCCGAGGGGGGCACTTTCAGCACAAAAAAATGTGCTGAAAAACTCTGCTTATACTCGAGTATATACGGTAGATAAATGCAGTTTTTCCACTGCAAAAAGATGTGCTAATTTTTTTAAAGGTGAACTTGGCTTTTAAAAAAAATAATCCGATCATCATTGGTGGTCAGTGGCTCTTTAAGACCTTCCCCACCTCCCCCTGTCACTTTCCACCTGCAGTAGTCTGCTGTTTTTATGAACATTCAGCCCATTTACAACGGAGGAAGGCCCCTTTCACACGGGCATGTGCGCGTATGGACTCCACTTTGCTCAGCAGGTATCGATCCGCTGATCCCCGCTGAGCAGGCGGATGACAGGTCCATCTCTGCTCACTGTGCACAGATGGACCTATTAAAGCCCTGCTGTCCTCTATGGAGATCGGATGAAAATGGGCCGCGTGTCCGTTTTTCATCCGATCCAATTTTCCAGACGGATGGAAACCCGATTTTCATGGACAGGATCGGATATCACCGATGACATCCGCCGCTCCGTAGAGCTGAATAGAGCGTCCATTCATGTCTGCCTGAAAAACTGATGGGCGGACCTGATTGGAAAGCCTGTGTGAAAGGGGCCGAAGGGGTCCTTCCTATTTTGTGAATGGGTTATATGTTTGTAAACACTACTAGTATTTTAAACTTGTCATAGTTGTGATTTGCTCCTCAGCTATCACACGGTACAGAGCTACTTTGGCCCTGCACATTCTGATCTCGGCTGTCCAGTGACAGGACAGTTCCAATCGCATCCTTTCATGAATCCACTAGCCATCCAAGCTCGTTTCCTGAAATGCCATTTATAAAGGGCACTCCAGAAATACACTATCGCCTCCCTGCCATTTTTCCCCCACCATTCAGCAGTACAGAGGTGGTTTTAGAAGAACGTTGGTATGAAACAGATAAACCGTCTCCTAGAAACTGTCAGCTATAGTAGAGAGTAAGTGGGTATTTTTCCAGTTGTATCTTTTACAGTAGGCAGTATAGATCTTGTTTCTATGTGTGTCATTGGTTATTAGTATGCTTATTGCAAAGGAATATCTTTTTGGTTACAGAGACCGAGCAGCAACTGTTAGCTACAGAGTATTGAATGGTCTAAAGAAGCCGCCTGTTGTACAGGTTGATGATAATGGTCTGCTGACATCAGGTTCTTTTACTGGTATTTCCACCATGGAAGTTAACTCTCAAGAGCCATTTGGAATTAACCAAACTATTATTGTCTCTGTTAAGGTAATGTATACAATTGCTTTGTTAAGAAGTTCTTCTATATTTACAAAATGTTTTACTGCCTACACAAGATTGGCTTTATGCTTGACACTTGCATTTTGTATTAAATCCGCTGTGATGTAGACATCCTGAGTTGGACAAGGGCACAGTTGCTGCAGTGTGTAATAGTGACATAATTTATAGTTGGCAATGTTATTCATTTTCAGGCTTGTAAAAGCCTGTGCTTGAGACAATTCTTTACAGCCAGGCTTTGGTTTTGATTGATTTACCAAGGCACAGTAGAGCTGCAGCAGAGTCAACACTCAGAGTTCATAAAAAGCTCATATCTCTGAAAATCTGTTTCAAAAGGCCCCACCATTCAGTGTCAGTGCTGGGTTCTATGGCTTGGGCTGTCTCAGAAAAGACGTTGGTTTTCTTGATGAGTGGTTTTGTAGAATAAAATTACCTCCATCCTCTGTAGGATCAGCCTGTTAGCCTTAGGATTTTCAGATCCCCCTACAGCACGAAATACCTTTGTTGCACACGCTTTGAGATGTTCCTGTATGCAGATTGAGAGTGATCATTTGGATCAATTCCATTTGGGACAAAGTCAGTCAAACTATGGTCTGTATTCACTTTGGCTCTGCCATCGACACATCTGAACGCAGACACCACTAGGACAATACTGGGTGTTCTTACTTTTTAGGATTTCACTGAACAGCAGCTAGAATCTCCCCATAAAGCCCAGTTTTCATTGGCGGGCTTTGTCTTGCACCCTGTACTGGCGCTGACCTTAATCTGTGAATCTGGCAAAGTGGATTAAATCCTTTTGAAAGAGGACCACCGTTGTATAACTCTTTAAAGTAAAAGGCAGATTGTAAAAAAATAAAAATTTATAAGCTGTTAAAGTGACAAATGCATTTCAATCAGAAAAGTGTTTAAACATACAGACAGATCTAGTGAATAGAGGGCTATTTTAAAGCAAAAGTCAACTTTTTGGGCTGAAAAGATGCAGCTTCAGTTACAATAGTGACCGTAGTTGCTTGGAGCATTAGTGACCATTGACACTCCATACTTGAGAAAGTAAATGTGGCGACCAGGAGTTTTTATACATATTTTTCTCTTGGCTGCTGTAGAAATGATTTGAGCAGCTATTAAAACCCCAACTGCTATTATCTATGCTCCATAATCAATAGGGTGCAGAAGAGACATTAGACCTCTGATATCTCCTTAAAGAGAACCTGTCCTCTACACTATGCCAACCTCCTTTTGTTAGACATAAAGTTAACTTAGTGTTACTAACCCCACATCAGAAAAATCAGTCTGTATATGCAGTAAAGCATGCTTGTTATACTCGCTGTGGAATCCTAAGGGGGTCATCCTCCACATTGTGTAAAAAGGCTGTTTGATCCTGTCGTCTCTGGTCATCATCCTTCTTCCACAGTCCCCAAACCATCTCTTGGTAGAACAGAGCCTTGGTGGCAAGCTACACATGCTCAGTTTGGTGTGCTTGAGTTTATTTTTTGCATGTGATCAGCACAGGGCCAATCGGCACTGTCCAGACAGAGGGTCAGGGGGGTCCTGCAGCCTCAAAAGTTTTTAGTCTACAAAGTCTATATTTTCAGAAGGACAAACAATTACAAATTTTTTAAAAGACCCCCAACATGGCAAGGTGATCAATACCAAACCATACATCAAAAACATTGCTTATACAGAAATCACCACAGATTAGCCATAGAATTCACATTGTTCAATATAAACTCTTCATTTGTCACTGTTGTATCCTGCAGGATCCACACAACTGACCAACCAAAAAGCTGAAGCATCCGTAATGCCAAATATTCATTAGTCATATAATATAATAATCTACACAATCTCTCCTTTGGATTTACATGCAAGTCATACTTCCTAAAAGATTGATACTTTGTGTATACCTATCTTGTCCAAGTCGGAACACCATCATGAGGGCTCATTTACACCTGTCCTATTACCCCTCCCCCTCTACAGTGACCCTCCCAATTATTTTTTCTTCTTTTCTGGTCTCAAGGGGTAGTGGAAGTCAGGCTGTCTCTTTGCAACCCATAAACTGAGTGGCTAGATGAGTATGATCTCTTGAGTCTACCCAAACAGGGAAGGTTGATCTCTATGCTTGCTGTCTAAGCTACAGTGTGATTTACTGAAAATATTTCTCAAGTGAGGTTTTCATATTTTTCTGATGAATATATCCTTGGTGATTATATCCCTGATGTGGTTTTAGTTTTGTCTTTTCCAGAAGCCGGATTTGGTTTCTTGCTTCCTTCTCTGTATATTCTGAAAATTATAAAGAATAAAGAAAAACTATTGTTTACAAAAATAAATTGTGACTGCAACATTAAACCATAACCTAAAGTCCTGCTTCTCCAATAGTTGCAGCCCTAAATTGTGGTATCCCTGCAGAAGCACAAATTGGCAACATAGGTTGAAGTTACTTGATGCTAAGGCGAGGTTTGCTCTGCCTAACAATAGCCATGAGCTATTTATGTGATTTGTGGTGAAGCAGCGCTAAATACCTCTACAAAAATACTAAATAAGGATTGCTTATAAAGTGCTAATTATTTTCCCGGGTATCTCTAGACCAATCTTAGTTTAAAGTGCTAATAAAAAAGTGCTTATATCAATTTCACTTCTCAATGTGCAAAATAATGCTATAATAGTGACCTCCAAATTATCTATATAAAATTCACAGAGATGACTAATATAACTTCAAATGCTAAGCAATAGTCTCTATAGGAGTAAGTGCAGCAAAGAAAGGAAAAAGTCCAAAGGCAGATAGTATAATAACTTATAGAAATCCTTTTCCAATCCACACCCTGTATGTGCTAGCCTCTAAACTCAAAGGAAGACCCCAGATGGGTCTAGTCTTGCATCAACAAATGTCCACCACCGATGTGTCCTTTTCCTCCTCTTTGGGTATATCCTAGATGGATGGTCACTGCAGTCTCGAGGCTATTTCTCCACAGACACCGAGTTCCACGACCAGCTCCTTTAAAAAAATTATCTCCAGGGATAAAGGGTAGAAGAGAAGAAAGAGAAGAGCCTCCATAGTGTAGTAGTAAAAAAACTTAATTTTATTTAAAAAAAAATTGGTGGCATAACAGTTTAAAAATGGCAAAAAGCCAAGCTTGGTGACCTCACTTCCGGTTACGGCCGTTACCGGAAGTCCCTGTGTTTGGCACATGTTTTTTTGCTGATGGCGTTTTGCCACTTTTAAACTGTTATGCCACCAATTTTTTTAAACAAAATGCAAGTTTTTTACTACTACACTATGGAGGCTCTTCTCTTCTGCCCTTTATCCCTGGAGACAATTTTTTTAAAAACACATTATTTTTAACTTTTTTCTATAATAAATATCCCCCAAAAATATATTATTATATATCTCAGTTTAGGCCGATACGTATTCTTCTACATATTTTTGGTAAAAAAATAAATCGCAATAAGCGTTTGGTTTGCGCAAAAGTTATAGCATCTACAAAATAGGGGATAGTTTTATGACATTTTTATAAAAAAAAAATTATTTTACCAGTAATGGCGGAGATCATCGATTTTTATCGTGACTGTGACATTATGGCACACACATCGGACAATTTTGACAC
Organism: Lithobates sylvaticus; assembly: GCA_028564925.1. Taxonomy (NCBI): domain Eukaryota; kingdom Metazoa; phylum Chordata; class Amphibia; order Anura; family Ranidae; genus Lithobates; species Lithobates sylvaticus. Next base: position 70,712,640 of record CM053032.1, on the reverse strand, counting down.
ATTTTTGGGACCATTGGCATTAATACAGCAATCAAGTCTATAAAATTTCATTGATTACTGTAAAAATGTCACTGGCAGTGAAGGGGTTAACCACTAGGGGGTGGGGAGGGGTTAAGTGTGTCCTAGGGGAGTGTTTCTAACTGTCTGGGGGATGGGCTGTGTGTGACACAACACTGATCGCTGCTCCCGATGACACGGAGCAGACTATCAGTGTCCTGTCACTAGGCAGAACAGGGAGATGCTGTTTACATCGGCATCTCCACGTTCTTCAGCGTTCCCGGTCAGGTATCCCCGCTGCGATCAAGTCCGTGGGTCCCGCGGGCACGGTCATGGAGCTCGTGGCACATGCACGGCGGAAAATTTCAAATTAATGTACGGGTACATTATGTTTGCCCAGCCGTGCCATTTTGCCGATGTATATTTCCGGACAATGGTCGGCAAGTGGTTTAAACATAAAAATTGCATCCACTTTTATAGTGCAAAGATGATATTTGCCTTTCTTAACAAATAAATCTCATCCTTGAAACAAATCTTTCTGTGGTTTTCTACCGCAGATTATCCCAACGATTATCGGTTTCATATGTATCCGAGTATAAAATGCCATCGGTTTAGTTGAGGCATATATGTGTATCGGAACAGTCTATAAACATACTGTTCAATAACGCATGGATATACATTCATGATAGAATATTCCTTATTTTATAAGATGATTTTGTATTGAAATTTGTGAATAAAATCTCGTGATTTTAGATTTGTTTGCTTTTTTACTACCAACGAAAACAAAGATACATCAACCTGAGGGTCTGGAAATCAAATGTAGCGGCTGGTTTATGGCACTCTTTATGGATTTTTTAGGCTCATATTTTTGCTCTGTCTTGTTTTTACAGGTATCTCCAGTTTCATATATGCGCATTGAAACTAGCCCTGTCCTTCAAACCGAAACAAGTCACTTATTGTCTACAATTCCATTGGGAATAACCTTGCATTTCTCAGCACATTTCCATGACAACACTGGGGAAGTATTTCACGCTCAGAATTCTGTTCTTAAGTTTGCAATTAACAGGTAAGTGCTTTTTTTTCTGACTATCTGTATCTTGGGAACAGATGGGTAGTTCACTTTAACTTTGTAATGCTTTAACTTGGGGTCGGCAATAGAGGTTGACCGATATGGGTTTTTTCTCTGGCCGATGCCGATATTTAGAAATTGGGTCAGCCGATTTTATGCTGATTTTTGCGGTCGATATTTTGGGCCGATTTTTTTTTTTTTTTTTTTTTTCAATCCTGCCGAGGATTAGCTGTCAGCTTCAGGGGGGGGGGGGGATACTTTAAGGAGCTTCAGACTAGTGTCTGAAGCTGCCTCCTAAACCTGCCTTGTTTTTCCTGTGGTGGGTGGGCACCAGCAAATATTGCCTTGTCGCACACGGAGTAATCCACCTATCCCCCCCATGACCACCAATCCCCCCACCCACACCCTCGCAGCACAGATCCCCTGAGGCTTCCTGTCAGCTGCAAGCTTCTCCTCCCCTCCTGCCTGCTTCAGGTGCTGCAGGAAACCAGAGGGGATTTAAAGGCTGTTAAAAATATATATATATATTTGCAGGTAAAGTGTGTGTGTGTGTGTGTGTGTGTGTCATTTTTTTTTTTTCTTAAGAGCCTGTAAAGTAAAGCATTGCACCTGCGATCAGCAGATCAAGTGCGGGTCCAGGCTGTCAGTAGAGCTGTCTGTCTGTACCTCCGATATGGGCAGTTAGTTACTGAATTGCAGGAAGATCAGTGAACTACTAGAGTGCCCACCAGTGCCCCTGTAGTTCATTGATAACTACAAATGTCAGCCAAAACAAATAATGGTAGTTCATTCACAGAAATCTGTAAATGAATGGCAGGGCCAGGTGGATGGAGCCCCACATGACCACACCGTTTTTGAATTGTGACAGCAGGTGCAGGGAGAAGATCCACTGCCCGCTGTCACAATGAGGGGTCGGGTGGAATTGGTAACATGTGTTGCACCCTAAAAATGTATGTAACATGTTACTATTGATCGCACCTGTGTTCATTCATCACTGACGCACGTTGCATGATTTAGCTTGCTTCAGTTTGTGAATAATCAGGAGCCTCTGTACAGCGACTATTCATCTGCAGTGCAGCTGAGGCTGCAGAGAAAAGGTAAGAAATCTGTCCTTTCTCTGTCTCAAAAAAGAAATCAAGAGTCTGTTTAGACCCCTAATGTTTCACTTTAATGCCCCCCCCCCAGCAAAAAAATTAAGTTTAAAATAACATTATAAAAAAAAAAGAAAAACTAATAAGACCTCGTTCATAGGGCATAATACAGTGTGTGAGGCCATGTTTACCTGCACAGAGATGCTCAGGTGTTCCATCTACCCCCGTGCAGGCAGTCCCATTCATGTCATTTGGAATGCAGCAGCTGCAGGGACACAACCGCTGCTTTTGATTTGACATTCATGTGGGTGTGGGTGCATGTCATTAAACTGACACTGTCTGCATTTGGGGTTGTGCAGCGACTGTCTGCATCCGCTGCATTCAAACTGACATGCATGAAACTGCCTGCACAGGGATGCATCCCTGTGCTCATAAACATAGCTCCCTAACACGGGTCTACGCTTTTAGTAAAAGAATAAATCAAGGGATTGGACTGGCGGAGTTGCTCGTTTCTCCTTCGCCTTCTTCGCCACACCCCAGTGATCTTTGATCTCTTCTTTTTTTGTTCAGGTAGATCACCTCTCAAAGGTTGCCTTCCCCTGCTTTAAGTAATCTTCAGTGCAAACCAACTACAATTATTTTTTGTTTTGATTGTTGCCATATGTTTTAGGAAAATATTTTGTTTTATGTAACCAATCCCTTTTGCCACCTAAACAAATTTCTTGGTATTCCATGTGTGTTATATAAAGTCGTTAGATTACTTTTTTTTTGTAGACCGTATAAAATCCCTATTTTAATTATAGGAAGAATGCGCTTCTTCAAACCACATGATGGCAGTATTACAGCACTTAATATTTTTTGTAGTGGTACTTAATGCTTGTGTGTGAATTATATATTTTTTCCTTTTAATTTTAGAGATGATTTTGTACAAATTGGTAAGGGACCCACAAATGACAGTTTTGTCATGCGCACAGTCAATGTTGGATACACTATATTAAGTGTGTGGGATGCTGAGAACCCAGGAATCTCGGACTATATTCCCCTGCCTGTCCAGCACAGTATATTCCCTAGTCTAAATGAAGAAGTTGTAGTTGGTGATGTAATCTGTTTTACAAGCCCAGTTGCCAGTCAAAAAGGTGAGTTATTAAAGTAATCTCGACATTCAAATATGTGTATACCTTCTACTCCTGACCTGATACAGGACTTTGGGGCTTAATTATTGATCTTCTAGTTCTCTAACTGTTCTCATTGTGTTTATATTTGAAAGATATTTTATATTCATAATAACAGCAGTAAGTGGCATGTACACTTTCTTGACAGGTTTGGCTGGTACATGGAGTTCTTCCTCCATCGCCACTCTTCAGATTGATCCCAGAACAGGTGCTGCTTTAGCAAGAGATTCCGGATTTGTGACGGTTTATTATGAAATTCCTGGGTTCCTTAAGTCTTATCGTGAGGTAAAAAGGCATACAATGAATCCATAAACTAAAAATTAATGCATATTTGAGTGTGTATAAATGTGTCCTTACAATAAGTAGTGGTGGTTGCATCACCATTAACAATGGGCCTGTTCTACTCATTGGCCTATGAAATGTTTGTAAGAACAGAGTAAAAACGAAACCTGATTACTTGGGCAGGTACTGAGTAAATTAGGCAAGAGTACAAAATAAATGATCATGGTTGTTTTCTCTGTCACACAAGGAACCCTGTAGCTTAGCAGCAACTTGGATAGCTAGGAGACCAAGGAAACCAGCTGCCTAATTCCAGGGCATCTCTCCCTCGCTGGCTTAACCAGTAATGCAGCTTTCTGCTGCTACTCCCTTGCTTAGAGTGAGATTCTGCAAAGACATAAAACAAATATGCTGCCCTACCGGACTGGGCTTTTTTCTGTGTATACCCCTTTGTGCTGAGAGCGTGCTGCACATCGCACTCCCAGCGCCGAGATTGGGGTCTCACCGAGAGCCCCGTACTAACGATCGAAACCTGGAACTCCTGATTCTGGATCACCTGATCACTGTGGTAGCCTCTGATTGGCTACCGCAGTGATCAGTCAATGTGAAGCCCGCCCCTGTGTTTCTCTGTGAATGGAGAGCAAAGATACTTTGGTGTAAGTTTATTAAATTGAGAAGCATGTAATTACATGCTCTGTGTAGATAACTAAAAAAAAATATATATATATATATATATATATATATATATATATATATATATATATATATATATATATATATATATATATATATACACACCATATTACCAAATGTATTGGGACGCCTGCCTTTATACGCACATGAACTTTAATGGCATCCTAATTTTAGTCCGTAGGGTTCAATATTGAGTTGGCCCACCCTTGCAGCTATAACCGCTTCAACTCTTCTGAGAAGGCTGTCCACAAGGTTTAGTAGTGTGTCAATGGTAATGTTTGGCCTGGCTCGCCGTCTCCGCTCCAATTCATCCCAAAAGTGTTCTATCATGTTGAGGTCAGTCAAGTTCCTCCACCCCAAACTTGTTCATCCATGCCTTTTTATGGACCTCGCTTTGTGTACTGGTCCAAATCATTTGGTGGAGGGGGGATTATGGTGTGAGGTTATTTTTTTCAGGGGTTGGTCTTGGCCCCTTAGTTCCAGTGAAGGGAACTCTTAAGGCATCAGCATACAAAGACATTTTGGACAATTTCATGCTCCCGAGTTTGTGGGGACAGTTTGGGAATGACCCCTTCCTGTTCCAACATGACTGCGCACCACTGCACAAACAAACAAGGTCCATAAAGACATGAATGAGTGAGTTTCGGGTGGAGGAACTTGGCTGGCCTGCACAGAGTTTTCGCCTCAACATGATAGAACACCTTTGGGATGAATTGGAGTGGAGACTGCGAGCCAGGCCTTGTTGGCAATCAGTGCCTGACCTCGCAAATGTGCTTCTGGAAGAATGATCAAACATTCCCATAGAGAAACTCCTAAATCTTGTGGACAGCCTTCCCAGAAGAGTTGAAGCTGTTATAGCTGCAGGGGGGGGGGGGGGGGGGGGGGGCAACTCAATATTGAACCCTACGGACTTAGACTGGGATGCCAATAAAGCTCATGTGCATGTAAAGGCGGGCATCGCAAGCAATACTTTTGCTATGTGTGTGTATATATGTGTACACACACACACACACACACACACACACACACACACACACACACACACACACACACACACACACACACACACACACACTCACTCTCTCACAAGTGAATACACCCCTCATATTTTCATGTGACAACACTGAAGAAATTACACTTTGTTACACTGTACACTCGCTAATTTGTAGCAGTGTAAATTTGCTGACCCCTCAAAATAACTCAACACACACCTATTAACGTGTAAACCGCTGGCAACAAAAGTGAGTACACCCCTAAGTGAAAATGTCCAAATTGGGCCCAATTAGCCATATTCCCTCCCCGGTGTCATGTGACTCGTTAGTGTTAGAAGGTCTCAGGTGTGAATGGGGAGCAGGTGTGTTAAATTTGGTGCGATCGCTCTCACTCTCTTATACTAGTCACTGGAAGTTTAACATGGCACCTCATGGCAAAGAACTCCGAGGATCTGAAAAAAAGAATTGTTTCTCTACATAAAGATGGCATAGGCTATAAGAAGATTGCCAAGACCCTGAAACTGAGCTGCAGCACGGTGGCCAAGATCATACAACAGTTTAACAGGACAGGTTCCACTCAGAACAGGCCGTGCCATGGTTGACTTAAAAAGTTGAGTGCATGTGCTCAGTGTCATATATACAGAGGTTGTCTTTGGGAAATAGACGTTATGAGTTTCGCCAGCATTGCTGCAGATGTTGAAGGGGTGGAGGGCCAGCCGGTCAATGCTCAGACCATACGCCGCTTCACTTCATCAACTTGGTCTGCATGGCTGTCGTCCCAGAAGGAAGCCTCTTCTAAAGTTGATGCTCAAGAAAACCCGCATACAGTTTGCTGAAGACAAGCAGACAGAGGACATGGATTACTGGAACCATGTCCTGTGGTCTGATGAGACCAAGATAAACTTCTTTGGTTCAGATAGTGTCAAGCATGTTTGGTGGCAACCAGGAGAGGAGTACAAAGACAAGTGTGTCTTGCCGACAGTCAAGCATGGTGGTGGGAGTGTCATGGTCTGGGGCTGCATGAGTGCTGCTGGCACTGGGGGAGCTACAGTTCATTGAAGGAACCATGAATGCCAACATGTACTGTGACATACTGAAGCAGCATGATCCCCTCCCCTTGGAGACTGGGCCGCAGGGCAGTATTCCAACATACAGACCCCAAACACACCCTCAAAACGACCGCTGCCTTGCTAAAGAAGCTGATGGTAAAGGTGATGGACTAGCCAAGCATTTCTCCAGACCTGAAATAAAAACGTATCTCTGCGCAGTGGTGGGGTGGCACCTGACACCGATAAGTAATACACCAAACTTCTAAACAATCCTTAAAGTGTGTAGCGCCAAAAGTAAATGAACAGTGATGAGAATACTGTGTTTTAAATGGCCAGTACAGTAAAATAAAGTCCAAAAGTGTGTTAAAGGTGAAATATATGTAGAGAGATGGATATAAATATAGATAGAAGTCCAATCATCTGGATGAATAAAAGCCAGTGTAGTGAAAAATATAGATTTAAATGCACAGTCCCATGATAGGATCAGCAATATAAACTTATAGGTGAAAACACAATAGTTCAGTGTGAAGGTTACCCTTTGATAACATCCTATTGGACGAATAGCTTCGGGAAGCAGACACTCGTACGGACTTCAGACAACTGTCCGATACTGGGTCGGCAGCGGCAACCATTGTCATATGTTTTTATGATTAATTTTATTTTGGCTTTTAACTTGCTATTCCAATAAATACACTATGGAGGCTTCATCTTGCTCCTGGTGAGCTTTATTTACTACAGCTACTTCTGGATGGTGCCAGTTGCTGAACAGCCTTCCCCACAACGGATGGCGGATCTACACTGAGTGCGTTTTTGCTGCTGTAACGGCAATGTAAATAAAGGCGTGACTGCGCTAACCTCAAGTGAAAGAAGAAAAAGCGGCTACAAAAAAGTAACTATGTGTGTGTGTGTATGTGTATATATATATGTATATATTATATATATATATATATATATATATATATATATATATATATATATATATATATATATATATATATATATATATATATATATATGTAATGTGTGTAGAAGTGTCTGTCAGGGCTGCCACCAAAAAAGACCAGAAGCAAGGTCCAATAAGCTAGGCGAAAAACAAGGAGAGCGGCGCCTATAGAAGACTGTAATGTAGAGTTCAGATAAGTCTCTGGGCTGACGAGCGGATGGCGGACTACAGGTCACAGCGAGTCCATGGAATGCTGGCACCACATCAGATCCAGGTAAGGATAGGGGGGGGGGATGGCTGAGCACAGCAAGCTCTCCTTCAGTTATCCAGATGGCACACCAAGATGAGATGGAGTCAAAGATGAGACCGTCAAAACCGGGTGTGGGTTCCCGGGAGTAGAAATGTGAGGACGCCAGAGCCAGTCACTGGCCGTGCTGAAGTGTCCACAAGGCCTTGAGACGTATCTGAACTCTACATTAGTCTTCTATAGGCGACCCTCTCCTTTTGTTGAAGCACCACCACCTTGATGTTTTCCTTGCCGGACAGTGTCAGCATAATATAACCCTGCCTTACCATCTTTCGGTGGATGATTCATAGGCTTTCGTCGATAGATTTTTTTTTATTTATTGGACTTTTTTCAAATTTGTCCTTTTTATACATGCCACTTTCGAACATTTGACCCTTTGCATGGTTTCATTTGTGTATTAATGTGTACATGTATTAGCGCTACAACATTCACCATTTCTGCTGTAACGGCAGCCAGCTTTTTTGTTGAGTGTCCATTTCACAGGGGTGCGGTGGATGATTCTGGAGCACTGTACTGGTTCACCTCTTCATTTTTCAAGTCGCCACCAAATTTTTGTGCACATCTTCGCACTGAACTATTGTGTTTTTACCTATAAGTTTATATTGCTGATCCTACCATGGGACTGTGCATTTAAATCCTATATTTTTCACTACATATTATTGTTTTTCACTTTTAACAATTTTTTGGACTTTATTTCAATGTGCTGTCCATTTATAACACAGTATTCTCATCTCATCGCTGTTCATTTACATGTCTCCAGACCTTAACCCTATTGAGCATCTGTGGGGCATCCTCAAATGGCAGGTGGTGGAGCGCAAGGTCTCCAACATCCACCAGCTCTGTGATGTCATCATGGAGGAGTGGAAGAGGACTCCAGTGGCAACCTTTGAAGCTCTGGTGAACTCCATGCCCAAGAGGGTTAAGGCAGTGCTGGAAAAAATTGGTGGCCACACAAAATATTGACACTTTGGGCCCAATTTGGACATTTTCACATAGGGGTGTACTCACTTTTGTTGGCAGCAGTTTAGACATTAATGGCGTATGTTGAGTTATTTTGAGGGGACAGCAAATTTACACTTATACAAGCTGTACACTCACTACTTTACATTGTAGCAAAGTGTCATTTCTTCAGTGTTGTCACATGAAAAGATATAATAAAATATTTACAAAAATGTGAGATACTGTATATACATATTTATACATATACAGTATATATTTTTTTATGTCTAATCCACTCGTGCTGATTATATAGGATGAAAGAAGTCTTCCTCTAATTGCACCAGCATCTCTCCCAGATTTTCCTGAGCTGGTGCAATTAGAGGAAGAAGACTTCTTTCATCCTATATAATCAGCACGAGTGGATTAGACATAAAAAAAAATATATACTGTATATGTAAAAATTTGTAAATAAAAAATTTGTAAAAAAAATATACCTAGATCAAGGTTTTATCTAGGTCAGTGTTTGGGATTTTTCTTTCTTTTTAATTAGTATCAGTACGTATTAGGACAAAAAAAAGCAAAACTGGGCTGTACTATGGGTACAAATAACACACACACATGAGGTATCGCTGCAATCGTAAGGAGCAGAATTTATTTTGGGTTGTTTTTTGGTGGTAGGTTATGGTAGTTGCAAGAAATATATAGCTAAATTTATTTTAACATTTTTGGACCAGTTTTCCTTTGGTAACAAAAATAAATAAAAATCAGGAGATATCCATAACCATTTACTACCAAATGAAAGCCCCAATTTGTCCTGGAAAAAAAATCTAATCCACCTGGATGTACAAAGTAGTTGTGATATGTACGGTTTTACTAACATATGTAAAAGTTGCAAAATTGTGCTTAGGCATGAAAGTGATTTGTAAACGATCACCTTGTGAAGAAACCCATTCAGTTTAAAATGGAAATTAAAAGCAAAACATTTTTTTGTATAGAGATAAAAAATAAAAATAAAAAAACATACATTTTGTGATCACATTCACTCTGTTCTCAGCTGCATACGAGCTGGGGGAGGAGAAGCAGCAGTACACTGACCTTCCCAGTGAATGCCTGTGCAGCGGTGGCATGTTAGGACAGGTCTGATTGGAGGAGAGTACACTGTGTTCCAGCATAGCTAGAGAACTGACCACGCTGTGCTGTCCTGCTTATTGTGGTCAGTTTTTAATAGGAAAGTAAGGGGACCAGCAGTAACACCAGGGATTTCACATAAAGGAAGCAATATAAAGAGAACGGGATACTTTTTCATACAAATGCATGGTACAGCAAGCACATATCAGGAATATGAAGTGCTGGGTTAACACTTTAGGATTTTTTTACCCTTAGGCGCGAAGGGTTTAATCTAACAATTGCATTATATAGGTATGAGTTATAAATGCATACATCGGTCTTATGTAGAATGCTTATCACTTTTTTTTTTTTTTGAGTAATTTTATAGTGTAGACAGCTGAATTCAGTGGCAACTCTAAGTGAATATGTGGCCAGGCTACTAACATTTAAGTATTTATGCATTTTTAACACCAAACGCAGGTCAGAAAATTCCCATAACTTCATTGGTCTAATCTGGATAACTGTTCCAAAGTTTGCTTTGTGCTGCGATTCTTTGCACACAGCGGATGCTACAGGCATGCATTTGCATTTTAGACAAAGCAGGGGTTTGAGCGCATGCATTTTAGCAGCCCTGCCATAAAATGCAGCATTAGTTAACAATCATATCAGTCAAGTTGAACAAAGTGATCTCTCTTTATTTAGGTTATCTTTTTGACCTCTCTGATGTGTTTTTACACCCACTCTTTGTAATGATAATTCTGCATCCCAGTGACTGGTGCATATAGAATAGGAGAATAGGTTATAGCTTCTGGAATCAATATCTAAATATATTGTCTGTATACAGTTACAGTATTAAATCTAATTTCTTGCCTATTTCAGATGTTAATACGTTCTCCTCTGAGAACGCATGTGGTAAATGCAAATGGAGAGAAAATCAGTTTGCAGGCTGGAAATATACATAAATTGCTTGTTGAAATTGGAGAAAATAACAACAATTTGAAAGGTAAATATAGCAAATCTTTCTGGTGTAATTTTCCTGCTGAACTAGCCTTTTTAAGCAGGCAGCACGAACAGCATAGCAAAATTGGACTGTTGCACTCAGAATCTGCTGCAGCTGTGCATTGTAGCCAATCGGATTCTAACTTACGCTTGTTCAACTAAGCTTTGACAATAAAACCTGGAACCTGATTGGTTTCTATGCAGAGCTGCACCAGATTTTGCACCCTCCAGTTTTAGGGGGCTTTCACAGCGAGGCGTTGGCGGTAAAGCTTTCCGTCGATTTTGCAGAGGTTTTCGGCCACTAGCAGTCGAAAAAGGGTTAAAACCACCTGCTATTCATTTCAATGGGCAGGAGCTGTGTATACTAAAAAAATAATAAAAATGCCAGAAATATTTCCCCTATTTTGTAGGTGTAACTTTTGCGCAAACCAATCAATATATGCTTATTGTGATTTTTTTTTTTTTACAAAAATATGTAGAAGAATGCATATCGCCCTAAACTGAGGAAAAAATTATATTCTTTTTTTTTCAATTGTCGCTTTTTTTGTTTATAGCACAAAAAATAAAACCGCAGAGATGATCAAATAACACCAAAAGAAAGCTCTATTTGTGGGGGAAAAAAAGGACGTTAATTTTGTTTGGGTACAACGTTGCGCGACCGCGCAATTGTCAGTTAAAGCTACGCAGTGCCGTATCGCAAAATATGACCAGATCATTGAGCAGCCAAATCTTCCGGGGTTAAAGTGGTATCACATTAGTGTGACTTTTATGTAACTTGGCAGAAAAAAGTGAAACCTTTGCATCTTACTTTAGGAGAGCTTTATTGCACCTTTCATGCTGAATTGTGATACATGCCAGAAAGAAAAGCTTGCATGAATTGTTAGCATAACATTAACCACTTCACGCAAAATCACGTACCTGTTCGTCATTTGGTTAAAGTGGTTGTACCGGGGGGAGAGTGTTAAATAAAAGAAAATGAGAAAAAAATATGTAAATCGTCCCAGTTCCCGCAAGCTCACGCACCATAGAAAACGCATACGTATGTTGCACCCGCAAATTTAAATGTTTAAATCACACATTTAAGGTATGGCCGGGATCATTAGAGCGAGAGACATAATTCTAGCAAAAGACCTCCACTGTAACTCTAAACAGGTAACCGTTAAACATTTTTACACGTCGCCTATGGAGATTTTTAAGTACCGTAGATTGTCGATATTCCACGAGTGCATGCAATTTTTAAAGCATAACATGTTGGGTATCTATTTACTCACCGTAACACAATCTTTTACAATGTGCAAAATTGGGCTAACTTTACTGTTTTCATATTTTTTTTAACTACTTCCTGCCCAAGGTACGTCATATGACGTCCTTGATTTTGCGGGGGTATATCTGAATGATGTCTGCCGCTATGGGCATCATTCAGATATCGTCTTTTTCAGCCGGCGATTCCCTGCACCATAAAAACGATCATAGGGGCTGTTCCGCCGCTTGATCGTTCTTACGGGCGGCGAGAGGGGAAGCCTCCCGCCGCCCTCTGTTGCTTCTACCCACTCACTGCTTCCATCTGTGAGTCAGACGCATGATCTACTGGCCCCGGATGGTGACTATAGATATTTCTGGCAGACCGGATGGTCGCCGGAGTCTCTATGATCGTTGGGAGGCCGGGCGCGATGTTATGATGTCACGCCCGGCCTCTTCATTCAAACGAATAGTGCCGCCTCGGCTGGAAAGCCAAGATCGTTTTATTTAAATTTTTTCAGGTTTCCCAGCCTAGAGGGGACATGTGGGGTCTTATTGACACCATATCTCACTGTAAAGACCGATCGTGCCATATCCCTATTACAAGGGATGTTTACATTCCTTGTAATAGTAATAAAAGTGAAAAAGTGATGATTTTTTTTATTTTTTTTTTTAAAGTGTCAAACTAAAGAAAAGTAAAATTAACAATCAAAAAAATTTAAATCGCCCCTGTCCCCGTGTGCTCACATGCAGAAGCGAACGCATGCGCAAGTCCCGCCCACATATGAAAACAGTGTTCAAACCACACATGTGAGGTATCGCTGCGTACGTTACAGCGAGAGCAATAATTCTAGCCCTAGACCCTCCTCTATAACTCAAAACATGTAACCAGTAAAAAATTTTAAATCGTTGCCTATGCTGATTTTTAAGTACTGAAGTTTGGCGCCATTCCATGAGCGTGTGCAATTTTGAAGTGTGACATGTTGGGTATCTATTTACTTGGCGTAACTTCACCTTTCAAATTATGCAAAAAAATTGGGCTAACCTTTTAATGTTTTGTTTTTTTTTTCCAAAAAAATAACTTTTCGAGATTTCTGCGCAAATATCGTGCAAGATAAAAAGTTGCAATGACTGACATTGTATTCTCTAGGGTCTTTGCTAAAAAAAAAAAAAAACGTATATAATATTTGAGGGTTCTATGTAATTTTCTAGCAAAAAAATTATGAATTTTACGTGTAGGAGAGAAATGTCAGACTTGGCCTGGATGGGAAGTGGTTAATTAAAAAGTATATTTTTTCCCCCAAAAAATTGCATTTGGAAGACCGCTGCGCAAATTCCTTGTGACATAAAATTTCAACGACCACCGTGTTATTCTCGAAGGTCTTTGCTTAACCACTTTCTGACCGGCGCACGACGATGTACGTCCCTTTTTTGAAGAGGGATATCTCGGTAACGGCAGCAGCTGCTGCCACAACCGAGGTATCCATCTCTTCAGGCGCCGGTCGGCTGTCCGATAATGGTGGTCATCGCGGTGGATTCGCCGCAAGTTCACCGTTGGCGGCGGGAGAGGTCTCCCGCCGCTCTCCCGCGCCTTCCGCCGCTTACCGGAACCGTCGGCAGCAGCGGAGGCGATCGGGTCCGTTCCCCTCCTGTGTCTAGAGATGAGTGACGCTAAGATGGCCGCCACTCATCTCTATACCATAGGAGGGCGGAAGCGACGTCAAAAACGTCACTTCCGCCCATACCTCCTTAAAGAGGAATTTTCAAATGTCATTTTTTTAAATGACATTTTTTTTTTTTTTTTTTTTTTCATTGAAGTCCAAATATGAGATCTGAGGACTTTTTGACCCCCAGATCTCATATTTAAGAGGACCTGTCATGCTTTTTTCTATTACAAGGAATGTTTACATTCCTTGTAATAGGAATAAAAGTGAGCCAATTATTTTTTTTTTAAAAAACAGTGTAAAAATAAATAAAATCAAGAAAAATAAATAAGAAAAACAAAAAATTTTTTTTTAAAGCGCCCCGTCCCGACGAGCTCGTGCGCAGAAGCGAACGCATACGTGAGTAGCGCCCGCATATGAAAACGGTGGTCAAACCACACATGTGAGGTATCGCCGCGATCGGTAGAGCGAGAGCAATAATTATAGCCGTAGACCTCCTCTGTAACGCAAAATAAATATGCAACCTGTAGAATTTTTTAAACGTCGCCTACTGAGATTTTTGAGGGTAAAAGTTTGATGCCATTCCACGAGCGGGCGTTATTTTGAAGCGTGACATGTTAGGTATCAATTTACTCGGCGTAACATTATCTTTCACAATATATAAAAAAATTGGACTAACTTTACTGTTGTCTTATTTTTTTTATTCAAAAAAGTGACTTTTTTCCAAAAAAAGTGCGCTTGCAAGACCGCTGCGCAAATACGGTGTGAAAAAAAGTATTGCAACGACCACCATTTTATTCTCTAGGGTGTTGGAAAAAAACAATATATAATGTTTGGGGGTTCTAAGTTTTTTTTCTAGCAAAAAAAACTGTTTTAAACATGTAAAATCCTAAAATCCAAAACGAGGCTGGTCTTAAAGTGGTTAATAAATAAATATATATATATGTGTATGTATGTTTGGGGGCTTTGAGTCATTTTCTAGCAAAGAATACGAATTTTAACTTGTAAGCATCAAGTGTCAAAAAATTGCTTGGCCTTGAAGTGATTAAGATTAGGCTGGGTTTACCAGTGCACAAATTAGCATGACGGCAGCAATTTTTTTTTTTTTTTACAGGTTTACTCTAACTAAAAGATCAAAAGACATTGGCTGCAATCAGCCAGCAATAGATCCCTATAGCTGTGCTTTACTGCTGTAGGGAAAGGCTAGACAGAGCTGTAATATCTCTATCCAAGCCTCCGTACTGACAGGAAGGTCAGTGAAGTCACTTGTTACGCTTCTACACTCTCCAAACACTCTGTAAACGCTAGGAAGCTCCTATGACACCATCTTTAGATGCCCAGGAACTGATTGTTTCAGCTCCTGGGCTCAGTGTTGTGATTAAATATCACCAAAAGAAAGCTCTCTGTGAAAAAAAATTATAGAAATTTCATTTGGGTACAGCATTGAGACCATGCATTTGTCATTAAAGGAGTGACAGCGCTGAAAATTGGCCTGGGCAGGAAGGGGGTAAAAGTGCCCTATATTGAAGCTGTTAATGTCAAATTTTAAATATTAATGGGACAGCATGGAATGTGGATAAAAAAAGTGATATTACCAAATTACCAGGATCACACTGAATGGATTTTGAAATTTAATTAAGTTAAATGTTTATTTTCCTTTTAATAGTTTTGTTCTTTGGTTTTCAAATCCAAGAATTGTGCAGTGTTAATACTGCACAGGAGTGTGGTGTATTTTTCAGCAGAATAAAAATGTGCTCATATTTCTTGTTGGATAGAATTATCATGTCCCCCCCCCCCCCCCCCCCCCCCCCAATGTTTTATATTCCATATATATAAGCATCTTTAAGGAATCTGTGATTTCCGTATACAGTCAGTTTTTTCTTTTCAGAACATGAACATTTTTAAGAAAGCATAAATTGAGTCATTTTGCCATGGTTTCTTAGCAGAAGCAGGATTTGGTATAAGTGGAATTGGAATGTATTCTCCCAAGGACATAATAAAAATGAGTATGTCCGCTGTTCGTGATGACATAAATTGTATTTTGTTTTTTATTCATGAAAGCCATTGGATGGTGATTTTTCTTTTCTGTTGTAAACTCTGCCAAGACATAACATTTTTACTAAATTTCTTCTTCTATAATATCGACCAAAATAAAGTAAAAATAATAGATGTGGATGCAGGATACTGCATAAAATAGCAAAAACTCGAGAATTGATGTCTTAAAAGTTAAATTCCAGTTTTGATGAAAACCCTACACTGAACTGGTATATTTACTGTTGCAAGGAGGTAATCTGAGTTCTGAACTCCGGGCAATTCCTATGGAG
The DNA here is from genome assembly GCA_028564925.1 of Lithobates sylvaticus. Lineage (NCBI taxonomy): Eukaryota > Metazoa > Chordata > Amphibia > Anura > Ranidae > Lithobates > Lithobates sylvaticus. The sequence continues at coordinate 70,696,776 of CM053032.1, read as the reverse complement.
ATTTACATAGTTCTACCACACAAGTCATGTCTGATATGCAGAATATCTACTCTTTTTCCCCTGCTATAGTTAGAGTTCACCCCCCTCCAAAAAAAAAAAAAATTAAAGCCAGCAGCCACACATACTGTAGCTGCTGACTTACTATTGGGGTACTTTCCTGTCCAGAGATGTCCTTACCCGTGTTGATTCTTGAAATGGCTCTTGGGTGCTGCTGCTGCCGCCATCTTGGCTAAGGGAAACCAGCATTGAAGCCTCGTGGCTTCACAGCTGGCTTCCTACTGCGCATGTGCGAATCGGACTGCACTTTCTCAATGGGCTGGCTGCTTTGTGGATAGGAGCGGAACTATTAGCTCACTTTGCTGCTGGTTAGATGAAAACAAAAACTGTAGGCCTTCCCAAAACTACACCACCTGCTACCAGCTGGCCACAGCTTTTTGCCAGTCCTATGAGGATAGCTTTCTTTTCTGCAGCTTTGCTATGTTAAAGACTAACTTTATCATACAAAACACAGTATTTAAGTCCTAGACCATTGGTTATGCCACTACCTTCGGATGATTGGACACTGGCAAAAGCTTTTCTAGGTCCTCTCCCTAGAGTCCCCATAAAACCCCTCCCACTTCATGAGGCTACAGTGTTTTTGCTAGTGTCCCTAGGTGATGGACATCCTCTCCTCTTGGCAAAGAATTTGCAACTATCTTTCACCAGATTTCATTACCTCCTTTGGCTGACACTACTGCATTGCATATTGCATTCTTGACTCATTGGCAGTTTTTGGGTCAGTGATTATTTTTTTAACAGCAGGACTGGCCTGTAATGTTCGTTTCAGACATTGTATCTAGTGTTCTAAGCTTACCTTGACATGTGCTGTTGTATTAGCAACAGTGTGCTATATAGGTCCAGGGACGAGGTCTATCCCTATGGCACTCAGACCATGAAGAACCCTCTGCAAGTATGCCCATTTTGACAGGCAAAGTCTGGGCTTAAAACTGTAACAGATACATTCAGTTTTTAGCTTATAGATCTTGATGGCACAGAAGTATGAATGGCATAGGTGTAAAGCGATTGCATGAGAAGGAAACGCACTGCTCCAGGTCCGCCAGCTTACCATCTGGCACAGTAGCACATTCAGATACTAGCCCAGCTTGTAGCTGAAGTACAAATGAAAAAAAGAAGTTTGGATGGTCGCACTGCTGAAACCACCTTTATTACAAAAATAAAAAAAGGGTAGAAACTAGCAAACAGACAGCAGGTGAAATGCAAGAAACATGCGAATGAGTTCTTACTCGTAGCATCTAAGGGAATTGCATTCTTGGTGTTTTCCCCTAACTGTATTGTCTCACCGTTTGGCCTAATGGGTAACGCTAAAATAACATTTACCTATTCAAATATATTTTTTTCTCTGCATCCCAACTGTAGTAGTGCCTGTAAAACTCGGCTGCGCAATTTTGACTGCCATTTTCTGCTGACAACACAAGTTGATCATTTCCACACCACCTGTTGCCCAACTCCAAAAGGAAACTGCAAATGGCACTCGGTTAGCACCTTGGTTACTACGACTCCTTCATACTGGATACTGAACCCCCTAATACCCTCATTTGGAGGATTGCAGGCACTTGGGAGTCAAACACATGGGACAGACCCCATCTATAACTTCAGAATCCTGCCAGGTGCGCTGCATGCAACCTGTTTGACTCGTGCTAAATTCAGTTGCCTTGCCTGATGTATTCTAGAAGCTATTGCCACTTCTGGAATAAGAGGGGGCTATCAACTGCAAATGCTCTTCTGCCTCACCTTTCCCTGATTTTAATACTGCCTAAACATTTACCTGATGCACCCATGCTTTACAGTCCAAATTAAATGCACATTTTTTTTGCCATAGATGCCTCAAGATTTCTCTCCTTGGCTTTTTAAGGAAGGTAGTTCCTAATCCTCTTTCCATATGCTGGTCTCTGCAGATTTATTGATCGATGCAATTTGTACTAATCTCTGGAATGATATGCCTAGTGCTGCACATTCACCATATACTCATTGCTCTAGGAAGAGGGCCTTTTGTAAAAAGCAATTTCCCACTCTGGCTTGGACAAACTGGGCCTTATGCAGTGATTGGCTAAACTAATTTCCCCTCCCTGAATAATTTTTTTAAATGTTTATGGAGACTCAGTGATTATACCAATATACAGGTCAGACGCCCAAAATATTCATAAGTCTGTAAACAATGAACGATATACATGTCAGAGGGTGACACTGGGGAGGCCATAAGCTTAAACCATAAGTCCAGTGAACATGCACGGAACAGGGCCATAGTCGTAGGCTGACAAATACATGGGATATTGGAACCAAAAGTCAGCAGTGGGAAAAGGAACAAAGTGCCCTGCAGAAATGTTTTTAATATTTTGAGTAAAATGGGAGAGGATGCCAATGTGAAGGGAAATTTACCCTCCTGTTAATTTTGAAGCCTTGTATCCTATAGATGCAGAATTTTAGCAAAAAAGGATTTGTCCCCACGTTGGACCCAGCCACCATTCTTTCACTTAATTCCGACACCACCATCCCTACTGAGGGTACCCCCTCCTTAAAAGACTCAATGGATAAGCAAGTGGAGACTTCTTAAAAGCTTCTGTGCGCTAACAGGAGTGGTCTTGTAGCTGACCGCTCTCATTTTAGCCCAATATATGGCCAACCGAGCCAGAGAAATTTTTGATTAACTTTCTTCTGAGATGGACAACCCAAATCTTTATCAAAGTTGCATGTTCTTTTGGGTGACTGGTCTTAATCCTTACTTGATTAATTACACTGCCCTTTCCACCATGATATAACCTCCCTGGCCTAACCCTGAGGCCTTGTCCTGGTCTCCCAACACTTTTTTTCCCCTTTCATCCCTTGCCAATAGCAGTTTCCAGGATTAAGTGTTTTTGTCCTCCCCTGCCTAGGTCTTGGCCTTCAGACAGAGTAAACTATTGCCAAATTTGGCACTTGCCTACCATACTCAGCCATCCTTCCTAACCTATGGATGCATTACAGCCTGGGCAAGCAATTTCCTAATATCCTTACCATCCAAATATTACCTATATTAGCACATTCCATCCTTATGTTGGATGCCTCCCTTTAATTCCCATTTTGGGCACAAGATGTTTCTTATGCTTGATAATCTATAGAAAACAGCTCTGCCTAGTGGGCTAATAAAAATAAAAAAAACCTCATCGTGACCCTTACTCATAACTTTTTTCCATACATACTTTGACCTGGCCGTACTTCGCATTTCAGTTAGAACCCTGGTCGACATCATACACACTTTTTCTATATATCAACACCTCCTTGTGCAGCTTTTTTCTACACAGAATTAATTCTTGCCACTCAGGACCACATGGCCAACCTGAGCTATTGTAAATGGGGGGTGGAGAGAGACAGGGTTTCCCTGTACCTTCACATCAGTTCCCATCTATACGTGTCCTGTTAGATTATTACTTGGATCTGTAGTACACACTACATTATATTCTTTTATCCTACAAGACACACCACTGCTAAGCCGTTTGGAAGGCACAGATTATGTATGGGGTAATCACACTTTTGGTTTTTCACTAGCTAAGCATGTATATATGTGCATCACACCAAGAATGTCATAATGTTGATAAGACCTACAAACATGAAATCAAAAAGTGCTCAAATTTCAAAAAATAAATGTGCACAAACACGGGAATCAAAAAAGAAAAGTCTATAATAGTTGAAATCGACACAATGATAATGTTGCAGTACCCTGTGACAAATCTTCATGGAGTATGAAACAGTGTGATTTCACCACCTTAAGAAGTGCAGGCTTACCAGATAGACAATAAAATAGGCATATCACCCACTCCTGGGTAATGAAGATCTCCCGCTGCTGTATACAACCACTGTGACCGATTCACCAACCTGGCGTTCTCATGGAATTCCGACTCAGGAGATCCAGCAGTCCCGGTATGACAGTATCAGCTGGCAGGCTCAAAAGCTTGTAATGCAGCGCTCAATCCAGCGAATGGGGAGTTGATGGGGATAGACTATCTCATCACATGTAGGTAACCATGGAAAAAAGACAAAGGTACTGCCATAGGTAAAATCCAATGGTTTTAATAATAAAAAAGACTGCTCAAAGTCAGTCAGTACATACATGCCCCAATACGTCATCCTTTGTGTGACGAAATGCGTAGGATGAGCGACGTGCAGGGTATTGATTCAATTGGTCTCAATGCCCGATGCCATAGAAGTTACACATCTTCCCTCCAGGCCCCAGGAAACCTGGGGAACCCCCGGTGTCTGAGGTTTATTAGGATCTTCCTGAGTGTTCTCCTTTTTAAGATCAGATATTTTTCATCCCTCAATCCCACGTTGAGACGTACTACAAGTTTCTGGCATCTGCTTTATTATATCATGTTTTCTAAACCGTTTGTTACTAGGTGGCTGTCTGGGCCTCTACTAATACATGCTTTGGCTGCAAGGTGCTTGTGTCGTCAACTGTCTGTTCGGGTCCCTTGAGACCTGTTTTTTTTTTTTCTGTGGGCTTGTTGCTGTCATTTTGGCTGGTTCGTTGCCTACGCTGTGAATTATTGCTTGGGGCCATCCCATGGTCTAAAAATCATGTCATGTACTCACTGTACGGCTAATATAATAGGAATTTTAATGCACCTATAAATTGCATATCTTGGAGTACAACGCACAGCGCACGTCCCTCCCCTCTTTCCTCTGTGATCACCTTATTGCTTGCTGGTTGGACAGTGTTATGTGTACATTTGGGAGGCAGTCCCAGCAAACTTTTTTGCCAATCTTTCGCCTAAAGGTACTGGCATATACCCAATGGTTTATGTATCAAGCCCTGGTTCCTGTACTGTAGTCCAAGATATGGATTTTACAGATAAGTCAACATTTTTATTTTTAAACTTTGCAGGTTTAATTTATAGGTAGCGTAAAAAGAATGTTTTAGTTTATTTTCTCGATGGGGAAAATAACCCTTAGCTGGTGATTGGTAATGCAAATGCATCAATCTGTCACATGACCAAGCAAGTTTATATTTGTGCTAATATATCTTTACTATTTGTAGGAGAATGTTCTGTAGCCCAGATTGAAGCCATTCAGGATCTTCATCCAGAAAGCATGATAAACTGCCACTTAAGGTTTAAAGATCAGAATCTTGACATTCCAGCATCTGAAGTATTTTCTGCAAATACTGACTTTGATTTTGACTCAGGTAAATATAGTTCATTTGAATTTCAAGGTGCTTCTGGCAGTGTATTTCACGGTTTCCTTGTTCTCTGAGAAAGTTTCTCCTGCTATTATCATTTTAACATTTCAGCATGGCAAAGGAAGATTAGGCATATTAAAAAAGGGAGAAGCAAAAACACCCTGACTTTTTCTATCTTGTACAGATTACATGGGTTAGGGAAGATCATATACCATTCCCTATATCAACCCTGTAGAGTCATCTGTGTAACTCGTCAGCCGGGAGGGGATCAATGTCCTTACAATAGACACCCGCCCGGGGTTGTAGTTCTGAAGAACATAAACAATTCATAAAGGAAGATTAGGGCATGTTACACCAAGACAAATCCTGTTTTTTGTTTGTTTTTTTCCTTCATAATGGTTCTTCACAGAATGTGAACATCTACTTCAGGCTCCTCTATGGTAACAAGTACAGGTCAACCCCTCCAGTCCTTCTTTTGAGCAATAACAAGACCACCACTAAAATATTTAGACTTGACTATATATAATTATATTATTAAAGTTTAACGTTTTTGTTAAGTGAAAAGCTCAGCAAACAGTATGTTCATCTAATGCTCGGTCATTGATATTTGTGTATAGTACCGTAGTTGCTCTTTTCCTGCTATGAATTGGGGGGAAAAAAAATTAAAAAATGTCCTTATTCTATTTACAGCCTAGATCTCATACCGTAGTATATGGCAGCATTGAGCATTTAGGGTATTGTTATGATTAGAAACTGCAGAAAATCAGTTTCAGACAGATCCTGATTGGCTACAGGGAACACTACCATGTAGGGTAGAGCAGGAGGAGGAATGTGTCTCGGGTTCAGACAGTGGTTTCTGAAGCACAGATCCCATGGAGAAGTAGGCCTTTCATGATCAGTAGTAGACCTTATGAGGATTAACCTTTCTAGCTTTTACCATCTTTGTAATAGATTTAGAGATGGCTCTGTCTCTCAAAACCTAGGCTTTAACAGCTAGTGACCATGAAGCAGGATGGAAAACCGGTCCTTGAGACGGAAGATCCTGACATTCTGGTAGAGCCCGAATCCAATCCAGAGTGGTGGAATGGATGTACATGCCCTACTTTTTTTTATAAACAAAAAAAAAAATTGTGCACTTAATGCAAAAAGAGGTAATGCATCAATCCTATATTCCAAACACAAAAGAATTACAAAAATAATTAATCTAAAAGGTGCACAAAACCAATATCCCTGTAGTGATCAATACAAAAATGTGTGTAAAAGCAATAAAGTTAACTCCTTTAAACCCATAATAAACAATGTGCATCACATGGTGAAATAACAGTCCCATAACATAAAATTCACTTATGCATAACAAAGTAAACTTCAAAGAGAAATATATAAAAGTCCAAATGTGAAATCTTGAGTGGTGAAAATCCACATGTAAGCATCCCAAACCACCTCCCAGACAAGTGTGCCAGTTCCTTTACATAACAGTAATGATCCCCAAATGATGAGATCTCAACAGCACAGAAATCATGCCCTTTGGGGGGCTCTACCGCCTCCACGATCCTTCACTGGTTATCCAAAGCCAGCACCTCAAAGTAATAATGAACAAAGGACCATAGAACAGTATGCTAAAACCTCATGATTTATTAAAGAAGATATACTCAAAAAAAAGTTAGCGTAACACCTGGGATAAACAGCGGGTGTAACCTCATATGCCACTGGCCTCACCCTACGTGCGTTTCATCTGGTGCAATGGACGTCTTCATGGAAATGAGTTGGTCCACTGCTTCTGATAGAGGATCAATGCACCTTGAGAAAAACCTGTACAGTTTGTTAAACCTGCTGAGGCCCACAATCTGACATCCACCATCTGCAACACAGGTCCTGGAACAGCTCTGGGTATAGGGGCCACTCCCCTGGGTCCAAGCTGAGAAAGACTGTCTGCCAATTGTTTATGCCTGGGATGTACATGATGGAGAAGACAAAAACATGTAGTTCTGCCTAGGACAGGAAGGAACATGTACCTCCCCATGGCAGGTCTTCTGGTTCCTCCCCAATGGTTGTTTGCCACCACTGTGGCGCTTCCAACTGAATCCAGACCAGATGACCTTCCATTAAGCCAGTTCAATGCTGCAGATAGCCAAAGTCACCAGATGTCTTAGGATGTTGATCAAGAGATGACTCCTTCGATGACCAAGTCCACTGCACTTAGAGGGTGTCCAAGACTTCTCTCCAGCATGACATGCTGGCATCCGTTGTGATGGATAGGGGTATCTCTGACTGTGTTTGGCTGGTGTGGGGATGGACAACTGAGTCACAGGAAATACTTTCTTCATATTTCTTCCCTTCTTCAGTCTGGTCTTGACTAGCATCTAGCCCCGAGTATCCTTAAGAGACATATTTCTGCTTTATCCATTCTCTTCCAGAAACCTCTCGCTTCACAATACTTAATCAAGACTTTTCTTTAGGGAGCTGCTCATAATAAATCCCCCAATTTGACCCTCTGTTCATCTTGGATCTCAACCTGATGCTGTTTATACTGCAGAAACCTCTCTTTAAGCAAAATAGAGAGATCCCTTAACAAGGTTACATTCCTGGGTGCCATTATGTCTTGTTAGGTGTGTTTCTGAGATGGCAGCCCTTTCTTGTAAAGAGTGTTTCTCGTCTTTTACAGGGAAAGGTCTTCCTAAATCCATAGCAAGTTTTTCGCCAGTGACCAATCACCTGAAGGTGGCCTGCATGTAACCCATGGTTTGTACAAGTACAATACAAGTAATGTCTTTTGTACTGTACCCAAACAGCTAGAAGCAGGTGAGGGTAGGATAGTCAGTCATAGGTGCCCATATTTACTGTAGGCGGGCAGCAGAATGAATCCGCTTCTCATGGCTCTTGTAAGCAGGAGCAGCAACAAGGAAATGCTTCCTCAATGCTGTATTGCAAGAAAGAGAGTGTGGAGCGCCTGCACAGGAGACCTCTACCCAGCGAATGATGTTATTGTTCAGTCCCACAGCATTTACCTCTTTCTGCAATGGAACCTGGTGAGAAAGTCATTTTAAAGGAACCCAGAAAGCTTACATAGAAGAGACGAGCTCTAGTAGCAATCTACAGAAGAGTCTTGCCTGAAGAAGAAAAATCTTGTGTAAAAAAACAAAACAAAATGTATATATGTAAGTACTAGCAGAAATATGATACTCTTTCACAGAGATTAATTTATTTGGACTTATTTGATCTGGCGTTCCTTCCATAGGTACATATTTATTCTGATAACCCTCAAATTGTTAGTCAGTTTAGAAGCGACCCTTTGGTGGCCTTTCTATACATCAATTTAGACAATAGATCAGTCTTCCAATGTTCTTTCCTCAAAGAACCCCTAATATTTTCTAGAGGTACCCCAGGTCTTTTTGGAACCCTTCTTGGGAAAGGCTGCTCTAGAGTCTATGTTGTGTTTATGGAGGATCTTTGAATATTATTTAACTTTAAAAGGAGCTAGAGAGGTCAGTGGTGGCTTGTTTTCAATCCCGTTAGTGGTTTGTAATAGTTAAATGACCATAGTCTGAGCTTAGGTGCACTTTAAATATAAACTGGTAATATAAAGTTGTTCTCTTTGACATTGATATAAAAAAAAATGAAGACTATAGTTCCACTTTAATGTTTCTTTTTTTATTATTATTCTTTGTATCCGTCACTGTATAAAAATGTGTCTGCCACTTACGTGGAACTTCTGCTCTTTCCTGACACTTGCTAAAGCTGTTATGTCTCTGTAAAGCCAGCAGGTTTCCTAATTATGGTCTTGTGTGATATCTAGGTCACTACATCTGTTCCCTTGGTAGACAGAAGCTTTCAGAGGGCCAGCTAAAACAAATCAGCATCGGGGACACATCACTTATAGTAACAGCATTCATCTTGGGAATTAACGTGTACCAGGAGCAGACAAGTGCACATGTTCCGGTCTACCCTGGATTTTATACCAACCAGAAGGAGCTTCTTTTAAGCAGTCATTATCCTACCACCAATGTTAAGATATTTGGAGTTGCTGAATTGCTGAACAACCTTGAGGTGAGAGTTAAAGTCAATTTAATTTGTAGATCCCTAAAGTGATGACCCATGTGACCTTTTTAAAATCATTAAACAAGCAAACCATTGCCAGGCACCAAGAAGTGCAAGCATGCATGTTTATAGAGCACCTGAATTCCAGGACTCTATCTTGTAAGCCCCTATGGTTGAGAGCTGGAAGACCAACCCTGTAAAAGAGGCATTATACTTGGCTTTCTGGCACCCTATATCTGTATATGCCACCATTTTAATGTTCTCCATCTGGTAACAGTATTGCACACTTCTGGATATTTGAATACGTGCTCCTGCTGCCACATATAGTGGTTTCTCCTGCCAGCTCATATTTCACTACAGGATATATGAGTCTGTGAGGGAACCATTGTGTGTCAAGGCGGAGCAGGTATTTGATCCATCCAACCCGTTGAATACCTGCAGCAACTGGAAATGACACATCAAATTGAAAGTAGGGTAGTTGTGCGCTATTATGCAGAGAAATTTTTAAACCTGAAATTGCTGTTGCTGTCACTTATGTACTCCCACAGAAAAACCGTAAATAAAGTGTAAATGAGACAGCGCTGCATAGGTATGAAAACACACAAAAATAAAAACAAATCCAAACTAGTGTGCAATATAAGTGTTCAAGCAAAAGTCCAATATTAATATATAAAGTGATCACATCTCTCCGCATACCAGCAGAAGAAATTAAGTGTTTCTTTGCTTCAAAGAACCTCCATATGCATAGTAATCCCGCCACCACATGCAATGCTCGCTCACCTCCTTACAAGACCCTGCTAGGGGTCAAACACACCTTGCAATCCATGCAACTCTCCCTTCAGTAAATCCTCACTGGTCCTTGGTAACTTCTGTTGGACTCAAGAAAAAAAGTAGTGATCTGTATCTGATAAGGGTTCCTTCAACTGTGCTACATCACACTTAAATACAGATTTATTAAAATTTTAAAAGCATTGATAATGCATCAGAAAGGTCTCACTCAGTTGCAACAAGGTTCCACCGCCAGTCCACCTCTACTAGTGTCACCACCTCACACATGGCTTCATCTGACTTCCTCCAGATGAAGCCACTTGTGAGGTGGTGAAACTAGTAGAGGTGGAGCCTGGCGGTGGAACCTTATCGCAACTGCGAGACCTTTCTGATGTATTATCAATGCTTTTCAAACTTTTTTAATAAATCTAATGTGGATTACATTGGATTTAAGTCTGAAGTAGCACAGTGGAAGGCACCCTTATCAGATACAGATCACTACTTGTTTTCTTGAGTCCAACAGAGGTTACCAAGGACCAGTGAGGATTTCCTGAAGGGAGAGTTGCACAGCATGCAAGGCGTGTATGACCCTTAGCAAGGTCGTGTAAGGAGGTGAGCAAGCATTGCATGTGGTGGCTGGATCACTATGCATATGGAGGTTCTTTGAAGCAAAGAAACACTTCATCTCTCCGCATATCAGCGGTAGAAATGATCACTTTATATATTAATATTGGACTTTTATTTGAACACTTATATTGCACACTAGTTTCGATTTTGTTTTTATTTTACAGCACTCATTTACACTTTATTTACTGGAAATGACACAGGCTGCCAGAAAGGTATGTATAGCACCCTTTCTTTAACAGTGCTGGTCTTCTTTTTATTTATTTTTTGTGTGTGTGTGTATGCGTGTCGATGGTGACGGGGGTCACTTTCAGCCTGCTCTTTCCTGCCTTGTACACCAGGCGATTATCTAATAACTATGTTGGGTGGCTTCATGGACCAGCAAAGCCACATAGGAGGTGGGCCTGAACTGTAGACCAGATGAGTAAGTCCAGGTGTGCATTTACAAGGTATCTAAACATTTATGCAGTCACCTCTAAATGCCTTCTTTTAGTAGCTGCTGCTGGTTTTAATGGTTTGGTAGTGACCTAAGAGTCACTTTGCCTGAGATAAGCAGGCTTTGTACTTTAACTGCTGAAACAACTGTATCTGCATACAGTATAAATGTCTCTTGTAGACAAATTATTGCATCTTTAGCCTTTTATCCACTATGTCCTTTTTTTTTTTTTTTCATACTTTATAGATCTTAAAAAAATAGTTATCTGCAGTAACGAATAGCAATCAGTCTGGCTTCTTTGTCTTCATCTTAAAGGGCAACTTCACCTTTACAAAAAATAAAAAATGCACATTTTTTATGCATTTATTATTTTTTTGCTAGAACCCTGTAAAGCATTGCACTCATGATGAGCAGATTGTGGGTGCAATGCCACGTTTCTGCAGACTATCTGTGTTAGCTGTCTGTGCCTCCGATATGGGCAGGCAGTTACTCTGACAGGAAGACTCAATGAACTACTAGGACGTTCAACCCCGCCCTGGTAGTTAATTGAGAAACGCAAGACGACAGCCACAAAGGCTGTCGGTACTTGTAGTTTTCACATTCACAAAACACTGTGAATAAATGACGTGGCCGGAAGGGGAAAGCCTTGTATGGCTGCACTTTATTTAGATTGTGACAGTGAGCGGGGGAGAAGATCCCTGCTCACTGTCAAATCGGGGGAGGGTGGGGTGGGAGGGCCAGTGCATCTGTTACATGTTACACCCTAAATTATGTGTGGAACATGTTATAAAAGGTGAACTTATCCTTAAAAAAATAAAGTCACTGAATAATGATGTATGGTTGGAACTGCTTCCTTTTGGAGAGAGGGGGAGTTATCCTTTGCAAACTGATCTTTTATCGAACAGTGTCATGTGCCTTAATATAACTGTCACTTTAAAAATAGGCTGTTAACAGGTATACAGTGCAAAAGCTTATAGGACAAATAGCGTGAAAGCTTGCCAGCTTCCTTCCAACCCTCATGATTCCTGCTGGCCTATCACTAATTGCACAGTAGTGGAAAAAAACACATTATTTACTTGGTTTGGTTCTTTATTCTTCAGGTGAAGCCAGAGTTATCCATCATTACCGTCTATCAAAAAGAAAAATATACCGGGGTGCCCAGCTTTGTAACTTATGAAGTTGGTATATCTGATGTGCAGGTTTTAAACCAGGGCTCTCTATCTACCTCACTAACCATTTCCAGTTACATGTCTGATCAAAACATCAACATACCGATTAGACTGATGTCGGCTACAGGCCCACTTAATGGTATGTGAGCACTATACTGTTGTTCCTTACAGTGTTATGTGATATTTCTGCAGTTTGAGTTTGTCCATAAATGTAAGAATTAAAGCAGTGTAACACTTTTCACCACTTGTAGTGCTCTAAAGTGTTATTCAGGGTCTCTCTCTCCATTTTGCAGACAACGCAACTTCATAATATTTGTATTTTTAGTTTTCAGGTCTAAAAAAATTTCACTCTTGCCATTTAAATGTTAGAGGATTTTCCAGGTATGGCTATTTTTTACATGGTTACATTGGTCCAGCTTTGACCTGAAACCTGGAAACCACTGAAGTAAGCACCGCTATTCCAGTGATCTCCACTTACTTCTGGGTTCTGTGCCGAGCAGCTGGCCTTCTGCTTTCTGAATACAGGAGGTTGGCTGCTCAGCACAGGCGTTTGTCAGTGAAGGCTTTGCATTTCCTCAACAAATTCAAAGCATTCTCTGATTGGATGAGTTGTAAAAAGGAGGTGGTAACATCTTACGCTCCACCTTGTTCAATCAGAGTGCTTTGTATTCATCTAGAAAATGGAAAACCCTTTTCTGAATGGTTCCTGTGCCGTGCAGCCCACCTCCTGTGTTCAGAAAGCAGCCGGTCAGTTTGTGTTTTTTTTTTATTCTTTTTTTTTTATTTTTTTAAGATATGTTGAGATTTTGAACCCGTTTTGTTCTTCAAAAAAAAAAACACATACCCTCAAAATTTACAAGTCAATAAATGACCTTGCAGGGTCTCGCAGTTCATACAGAATAGAAAACGCTGGCTCAGAAACATTAGCAAAATATGCAAATAGTAGGGTTGCGCACTCCTCAACTCAAAAGTGAGCCTATATAGAGGGATGAAACCATTAAAGCGGAGTTCCACCCAAAAGTGGAACTACCGCTCATTTGTCTCCTCTCCCCCTCCAGTGCCACAATTGGCACCTTTCAGTGGGTAAGGGGGGCAGGGTACCGGTCTTTGACAGGTATCCTGTTCCCACTTCCAGGAGTCCGTGCAGCGGCCCATGACGTCACCGCAGGCTTCCTCCTCTTCCCCCTGCTGTCGGGTCAGTAGGAGATAGGAGCGGGGCCTCACACATGCACAGTAGGGTTCCCGGCGTGAAGCTGTAAGGCTACACTGCCGGGTTTCCCTTACCCGCATTGGCGGTGGCGGCACCTGACAGCTAATGGAAACATCAGCTGCAGTGCTGACATCGCTGGACTCCAGGACAGGCAAGTATCCTATTATTAAAAGCCAGCAGCTGCAGTATGTATAGCTGCTGGCTGTTATTTTTTGGTGGACCTCTGCTTCAATGAGTTTAAACCATTATGGTATAGTCAGCCATGGCGACCCTTTCCATGAGAGTAAGATCACTTTTTTTGCATAAAAGTACCAAATGCATAATAACCGTTTGGCATATTTAGAAAGAACCTTTTTACGTTTATGTGTAGATGATTTACACGCTATCCTATTGATCACACCGGTAAATATTGTTTACATTACTGCCACTGCTAGCTGTTTGTTTTTGTTCCCTCCAGTGCCTTATACCATGGGACAGGGCTTCTTCTATCACTTCCTGAACTCCTACCAGATGATTTTCTTCACTTTGTTCACATTGTTAGCAGGGGCTGCTATTGCCATACTAGGTAATTTATATTAATTATTCTGACTAAATAATGTCTGTAATATTTCATTATTGCAAAACCTATTCTGTTTTGCTCTTTCAGTGTTTTCGCCAAAAGAGCAGATTGATCACCCAGCCTTCATGTCTGCATCACCACCTCGGTCTTTAGGCAATAGTAAGTATTTAAAGTGGTTAAGCCATGTGGCTTTTATTTCAAAATTAAGATGCATAAAGTTTTAATCCAAGGAACTGTTTTCTGCTATTAACCACTTGCCGACCGCCCCCTGTATATATACGTCGGCAGAATGGCACGTACAGGCAGAATCACGTACCTGTACGTGACATTCTTCCGGCGGTTGGGGGGTCCGATCGGACCCCCCTCCGCCGGCGGGGACGGTCGGGATCGCTTCAGGAGCGATCCGGGACGAGGGGACGGCCAGTGGTTTCTGGCCACCCCCTCGCGATCGCTCCTGGCCAATGAAAAGCTTCCCCTTCCTGTCTATTGTATAGACAGGAAGGCGGAAGTGATGTCACGCTCGGTGCGCCGGTCTATGTGACCGGAGACGCCGAGCGGCGAACATGTTAAGGTCAGTGCACAACACTACACTGACACCAGTACAGTTAGGCACACAAAACACCCCCCTGTCACCCCCTGATCACCCCCCAGATCACCCCCTCCCCCCCCAGTCACAGTGTCACTAATTGCAGTGATCATTTTTTTACTGATCACTGCATTTAGTGTCAGTGTGACTGTAATAACTGTCAGGGCAGTTAGTTTTAGGTCCTAGGTAGCCCCCTACCCCCCCCTAATAAAGGTTTAACCCCTTGATTGCCCCTAGTTAACCCCTTCACCCCCTTTTGCCAGTGTCACTAAGCGATCGTTTTTCTGATCGCTGCATTGTGTCGCTAGGTAACCATTTTTTTTTTTTATTTTAACCGCCATGTTTTATATAGGTTCATAAATAGTTTTATAGGTCAGGTACCCCCATATTACAACCTAAATAAAGGTTTTAACCCCCTGATTGCCCCTAGAGTTAACCCTTTCACCAGTAATCACCGTATAACTGTCACTGGTGACGCTGGTTAGCCAGTTAGTTATTTCGTTATTTAGGTTCCCCGTCAGGTTTTTATATAGCGTCAGGTACCCCCATATATTACCTAATAAAGGTTTTAACCCCCTGATTGCCCCTAGTTAACCCTTTCACCCCCTTTTGCCAGTGTCACTAAGCGATCGTTTTTCTGATCGCTGCATTAGTGTCGCTAGGTAACCATTTTTTTTTTTAGGTAACCGCCATGTTTATATAGGTTCATAAATAGGTTTATAGGTCAGGTACCCCCATATTACAACCTAAATAAAGGTTTTAACCCCCTGATTGCCCCTAGAGTTAACCCTTTCACCAGTGATCACTGTATAACTGTCACTGGTGACGCTGGTTAGCCAGTTAGTTATTTCGTTATTTAGGTTCCCCGTCAGGTTTTTATATAGCGTCAGGTACCCCCATATATTACCTAATAAAGGTTTAACCCCCTGATTGCCCCTAGTTAACCCTTTCACCCCCTTTTGCCAGTGTCACTAAGCGATCGTTTTTCTGATCGCTGCATTAGTGTCGCTAGGTAACCAGTTTTTTTTTTTGTATTACTGTTACGGGTGACGCTGGTTAGTTAGCTTGTTTTTTATACTGTCAGGGCACCCGCCATTTATTACCCAATAACGGTTTAACCCCCTGATCGCCCGGCGGGTGATATCAATTAGGTTTTAGGGTCAAATAAGGTCTGCGTCGCCCAGGTTAGTGCCAGTACCGCAAACACCCACGCACAAAGCATACACCTCCCTTAGTGGCACAGTATCTGAACAGATCAATATCTGATCTGATCAGATCTATACTAGCGTCCCAGCAGTTTAGGGTTCCAAAAAAAACCGCATTGTTAGCGGGATCAGCCCAGATACCTGCTAGCACCTGCGTTTTCCCCCTCCGCCCCCCCCCGCCCACCCAAGTGCAGTATCGATCGATCACTGTCACTTACAAAACACTAAGCACACATAACTGCAGCGTTCGCAGAGTCAGGCCTGATCCCTGCGATCGCTAACAGTTTTTTTGTGGTAGCGTTTTGATTCAGTCGCTTCAGTCAGGAGCTTTTTTACCTGTGAATCTCAAAAAAATAAAAAAAAATAAAATAGTTGTCGTTTTATTGTTCTCTCTCTCACTCTATTCTCTCTCTATTGTTGCTCTTTTTTTACTCCATTCTATTCTGCAATGTTTTATTATGTTTTATCATGTTTTATCATGCTTGCTTTTCAGGTATGTAATTTTGTTTACTGTGTTTTAGTGTTAAGCATTTTTTTGTTTTCAGGTGCGCCATTCAGTTGCAACGCGGATTTATTTATCTTGACAGCAACAGCGTTTGCTCCCACGATACATAAAGCCGCGACTCCAACGCTGTAGGAGGTGATTTCACCACCACAGTTAAAAAAAAGAGCATATGTGCCGAAGCATGGGGGCAGCAGGGGGGGGGGGGAGGAGCGATTGGCTCCTAATGCCACGTACATACGGTCGAAATTCCGACCGTGTGTACACGGCATAACTTTTGCGGGAGGATGCCCCCATGCATCGGCATATATAAATGGTGCATGTATGCCCATCATTAGAAGTGGGTGGATGAAGGGAGGTATTCTAATGGTGGGCATACCCACCAATCAATCTCTTTTTTTCGTTCAGCCAAGAGGCTGCATGAAAAAAAAAAGATTACAATATATGTCCAGTATGTTGCTGGACTTTGAATGGTTATACCAGAATGATGCCTGCAGGTTTAGGTATCATCTTGGTATCATTCTTTTCAGCCAGTGATCGGCTTTCATGTAAAAGCAATTCTAGCGGGTAATTAGCCTCTAGATTGCTTTTACAAGCAGTGGGAGGGAATGTCCCCCCTCCCGGATATAAACCGCGCCATTGGGAAATTGGGAAAGCATTTTATCACACCAATCTTGGTGTGGTCAGATGCTTTGAGGGCAGAGGAAAGATCTAGGGTCTAATAGACCCCAATTTTTTCAAAAAAAGAGTACCTGTCACTGCCTATTGCTATCATAGGGGATATTTACATTCCCTGAGATAACAATAAAAATCATAACAAAGAAAAAAAATGGAAGGAACAGTTTAAAAATAAAATAAAAAAGCTAAATAAATAAAAAAAAAAAAAAAACAAAACAAAAAAAAAAAGCACCCCTGCCCCCCCTTCTCTTGCGCAAAGGCGTACACAAGCGTTGGTCTGGCGTCATATGTAAACAGCAATTGCACCATGCATGTGAGGTATCACCGCGAAGGTCAGATCGAGGGCAGTAATTTTAGCAGTAGACCTCCTCCGTGAATCTAATGTGGTATCATGTAAAGGCTTTTAAAGGCTTTTAAAAATGTATGTAGTTTGTCGCCACTGCGTGTTTGTGCGCAATTTTAAAGCATGTCGTGTTTGGTATCCATGTACTCGGCCTAAGATCATATTTTTTATTTCATCAAAAATTTGAGCAATATAGTGTGTTTTAGTGCATTAAAATAAAAAAAAGTGTATTTTTTCCACAAAAAATGCGTTTGAAAAATCGCTGCGCAAATACTGTGTGGAAAAAAAAAAATGCAACACCCACCATTTTAATCTGTAGGGCCTTTGCTTTAACATTATATATAGTGTTTGGGGGTTCAACGTAATTTTCTTGCAAAAAAAAAATATGTTTTCATGTAAACAAAAAGTGTCAGAAAGGGCTTTGTCTACAAGTGGTTAGAAGAGTGGGTGACGTGTGACATAGGCTTCTAAATGTTGTGCATAAAATGCCAGGACAGTTCAAACCCCCCCCAAATGACCCCATTTTGGAAAGTAGACACCCCAAGCTATTTGATGAGAGCAATGTTGAGCCCATTAAATATTTTTTTTTTTTGTTGTCCCAAGAGATTGAATAATGAAAAAAAAAAAAAAAATATATATATTTTTTTTTACAAAAAGTTGTCACTAAATGATATATTGCTCAAACATGTCATGGGCATATGTAGAAATACACCCCAAAATACATTCTGTTGCTTCTCCTGAGTACGGGGATACCACATGTGTGGGACTTTTTGGGAGCCTAGCTGCGTACGGAACCCCAAAAACCAATCACCGCCTTCAGGCTTTCTAAGGGTGTAATTTTTTTATTTCACTTCTCACTGCCAATCACAGTTTCGGAGGCCATGGAATGCCCAGATGGCATAAAACCCCCCAAAATGACCCCATTTTGGAAAGTAGACACCCCAAGCTATTTGCTGAGAGGTATTGTGAGTATTTTGCAGATGTCGCTTTTTGTCACAAAGTTTTGAAAATTGAAAAAAAAGAAAAAAAAAAATTTTTTTTTCTTTACTTTCTTCATTTTCAAAAACAAATGAGAGCTGTAAAATACTCACCATGCCTCTCAACAAATAGCTTGGGGTGTCTACTTTCCAAAATGGGGTCATTTGGGGGGGTTTTTGTGCTATTTTGGCATTTTATGGCCTTCGAAACTGTGATAGGTAGTGAGGAGTGAAATCAAAAATTTGCACCCTTAGAAATCCTGAAGGCGGTGCTTGAGTTTCGGGGCCCCGTACGCGGCTAGGCTCCCAAAAAGTCCCACACATGTGGTATCCCCATACTCAGGAGAAGCAGCAAAATGTATTTTGGGGTGCAATTCCACATATAACTATGGCATGTGTGAGCAATATATCATTTAGTGACAACTTTTTGAAAAAAAAAAAAATCTTTTTTTATTTTTGTCTTTATTCAATCACTTGGGACTAAAAAAAAAAATATTCAATGGGCTCAACATGCCTCTCAGCAAATAGCTTGGGGTGTCTACTTTCCAAAATGGGGTCATTTGGGGGGGTTTTGTACTTCTCTGCCATTTTAGCACCTCAAGAAATGAAATAGGCAGTCATAAATTAAAAGCGGTGTAAATTCCAGAAAATGTACTCTAGTTTGTAGACGCTATAACTTTTGCGCAAACCAATAAATATACGCTTATTGGCATTTTTTTTACTAAAGACATGTGGCTGAATACATTTTGGCCCAAATGTTTGACTAAAATTGAGTTTATTAGATTTTTTTTATAACAAAAAGTAGAAAATCTCTTTTTTTTTCAAAATTTTCGCTCTTTTTTCCGTTTATATCGCAAAAAATAAAAATCACAGAGGCAATCAAATACCATCAAAAGAAAGCTCTATTTGTGGGAAGAAAAGGACGCAAATTTCGTTTGGTTACAAAATTGCATGACCGCGCAATTACCAGTTAAAGTAGTGCAGTGCGAAATTGAAAAAAGACCTCTGGTCCTTAAGCTGACAATTGGTCCGGGGCTGAAGTGGTTAATGCGCCTTTCATGGCTTCTATCTCTAATGGCTCAATTTAAAAAAAAAATGCCTAACACTCTTTATTTAGCCTGCTCTGTAAGTCTTGTTTTATCTCTAGTAGCAGGACTTAATTTAAACTTTCTGACTATTAGGCTAGAAGTTCACAATGGCGGATCGTATTCTACCAAAACGATCTGACTGGTAGATCACAACCCTGCCATGCCGCTAGCTCCTGACCCCTCCCGCCCCCACCCTTAGATCAGAATGGCAAAGAGCTGGTGTTAGCAAGCAGTACATGGCAAGGCCCAGCCAAGTGTATCTGTGTTTATAAGAAAAAGGGTGCAGCACTCAAAATAAGTCCTTAGATCCTTTGGTCTTCAGATATAAATAGTAGCCAAACACTTCATGGCATATATTTGAAGAGTGGGAGAGGTGAAGATGACCGGCACCCAAACACACTGCCTCTTACCCTCCTCTTGTGACAGGGGTCAAATGAGCAAATGGAATAAACTATCCAGTTAACAATCGTCCACAATCGATCAGGCACGGCAGATATAACAGGATGGACACAGGTATCCCAGTCTCCACGCTCCGTTCCCAATGGTCACACCATTAGATTCACATAAAATATCATCCCATAAGATATAAAGGATGAATCCTCATGGTGTATTAGTTATAATACAGGTTTAATGATTCTAACAAGAGAATATTGCACTCACATTTCCATATAAAGGATAATGGCTTTGCTGTTTGATACAGACATGCAGCTCCTGGCTAATACTGCCAACAAGATGGCTGCCACGTACTGGTATACAGTCTCATCAAGTCTAAGCTCCTTCCTACGCGTTTTGTCACACATTGACGTCGAGCATGGCTTGATGTGCGTAGAACTGTATTATATAGAAGGGACATCTAACAGTGGAAGTTGCATGCGCTCCAACCAGCGGAAGCAAACCAAGGACACTAACCAATGGCCGGAACACCGCCAATCCACAGTAATCAAACTGTAAATAGTGGGCAGTTTGATTACTGTAGATTAGTGGTGTTCCTGCCATTGGTTATAATGTAAAGTAGTGAGTGTACAGCTTGTATAACAGAGTGAATTTGCTGTCCCCTCAAAATAACTCAACACACAGCTGAAGTCCGCTCTCTGCTGATGTCACCACGTCATTGCGACAACGGAAGTCGGGGATCCACCAGGTGCATGGACTGACACCCATCTCAGTCTCTCAGCAAGCCGCTGAGAGCCTGAGACGACCGCTCCCCGCCCCTCCACAGTTCAGCGCTTCAGTGAGCGTAGAGGAGCGAAGAGATGCTGATTGACAGTCAGCAGCCCTCTGCTCTGGGTGCTCTGAGAACCGAGCCATTGGCAATGTTTGATTGCTCAGTTCTAAGTGTAGAGGCACCAGGGGACAGATGCAGCATCGGACCGATGCTGCATCCACCTAGGTAAGTATGATGGGGGGGACCCCAAAACCCATACTTCTCTTTTAACCCTCTTGGGCATGGAGTTCACCAGAGCTTTATGGTCTTGGCCATTGTGATGCAGCTCAGTTTTAGGATCTTGGCAAGCTTCTTATAGCCTAGGCCATCTTTATGTAGAGCAATAATTTTTTTTTTTGAGATCCTCAGAGTGTTCTTTGCCATGAGGTGCCATGTTGAACTTCCAGTGACCAGTATGAGAGCCACAGCGATAAAACCACATTTACTACACCTGCTCCCCATTCACACCTGAGACCTTATAACACTAACGAGTCACATGACACCAGGAAGGGAAAATGGATAATTGGGACCAATTAGAAAATTTTAACTTAGGGGTGTACTCACTTTTGTTGCCAGCGGTTTAGACATTGTCTGCCGAGTTATTTTGCAGGAACAGCAAATTTACAATGTTACAAACTGTACACTCACTATGTTACATTTTAGCAAAGTGTTATTTCTTCAGTGTTGTCACGTTAAAATAAAATATTTACAAAAATGTGAGGGGTGTATTCACTTTTGTGAGATACTGTAGCTAGGAAGTCTACTTCCCACCTGTTCTATCGCTGGACATGGAAGGTATACTTTATTTGAAGTGAGTCCCTAGAAACTTCTCCATGGGACCACTTCTCTCCTTACTACGGTTGGGTTTGGACAGTGTTTTGCTCTAGGCACTATGAAAGGTCAGCTGTCTGCTCTGTCCATTCTGTTGCAGATACCATTGGCCTCTCACTTTTTGATTAAGGCCCTTATACAGGAACTCTCTCATATAGTCAGTGTACACAAAGGTGTGATCCCTTGCTTTTAGGGCAGAGGAGACATCTGGGGTCTTATAGACCGCGGCTCTTTTTTTTTTTTTTTTTTTTTTTTTTTCTTATCTTTGCTTCATTTTAGATTTATTAGGAACTTAGAGATTATTTCAAGATGAGTACAGATCTATCATAAAAATTCATACCACACCTTGACCTCTTTACATATTCAGTAGACTGAAGACTCTGCTACAAAGCGCTTGAATTATAATATTATTCATTTTAATGGAGGCATCTACCTACTATATATTTTTTTTTTTTTAACTTTATATCTTTATTGAGTTTTTTTTTTTTTTATTACATACAAAACATCATTTCTCTCATACATTCGTTCGTTGGAAAGCAATATGTCTAAAATGGGCAGAGCAAGAAAAAAAGGAGACCAAAAAGAAAAAAAAAAAAGGAAATAACCAGGTGGTCCCCTATTTCTAGGGGATCTCCTCCTCCTATCCTGCAATATCAGTCTCAATTTTTCATTTTTAAACCGACAATAATCTCTCCCGACATTCTCCCCACTCAGTCCTCCATTCATCCTATACCCAGACTCTCTCCCTGTTCTACTTCCTAATTGCTTACCCATACACCTTCACTCTATCTGGTCCCCCGTGTCTCTTTCCTAGATCTCTGTTTCCTTTATGTGCTCATGCATTCACTTTCTTTTTTCTCGCACCATTTTTTCCATGTCTCATCAAATTTCTTGATACAGCCCTGCCTAATATATAATGTTCTTTCTTTGAGGATCACCATGCTCATGTTCTGTTCCCATTCTCTACTGGATGGAGGGGTGGAAGACTGCCATCTCTGGGCTATAAGTTTCCTGGCTTGGAAAAGACATCTCAGGATTGCCAAGCCAGTACCCTTTGGTTTTCCCTTCCCCTCTAGCCACCCCAATACACACGTCATAGGCTCTACTTCTATGGGTGTCTCGAAGACGTGGGTAATTATTTCCACCACCTCCATCCAGTATCGGAATAGTTTAGGACATCTCCAGAACATGTGGATCATGTCTCCTTCTAGCCTTCCACACCTTGGACAAGTGGCCTCCTGTCTCCGTCCGAACCGAAAAAGTTTTTGCGGCGTATAGTACACCCTATGTAATAAAAACAAATGTGACATCCTCTGGGGCGGGGACAGGGAAACACACTGGGCAAGCTCAAGGGTTCTTTCCCACTGGGTAGGGGTTATATCTCCCACGTCTCTTTCCCATTTCCTCCTAGCAGGTGGTTCCTGTTGTTTCTCCTTTCTTTTCCTATTTAAGCTTAAATAGGTTTTGGATATTAGACCTTTCGTCGATCCCGATTCAATTATGTCTTGTAATGCCGGTATATCGCACCATTCTATTTCTATTTCTCCGAATTGTGATGTCATTGCGTGTCTAACTTGAAGATATCTAAAAAAGGAGTTTCTCGGGATTGTGAATTGCTCTCTCAACTCCTGAAAGGACTTGATTTTTCCGCTTTGGTAGAGTTGGTGAAGAAATTTTATACCGCGCCTTTCCCATTCCTTGATTGGCCCTATTTTCTGTATTTCCCCCAGTCTACCGTTATTCCATAGGGGTGAATACTTTGTAAACCCTCTGTATCCCAGGGTTTCCTTAGCCGTCTCCCATATTTTGCCCATTAGTTCGAGAGTAGGGACCCCACGCATTACCTGCCCTGCCTCTAAGGCCTCCACTACCGGCATCTGAAAAAAGTTCCCCAGTAGAGTTTTTCTTTGATCGCTTCTTCCCATATACTGGAGCTGGGCCGCTACAAAGTAATCAAATGAGTGGGGGAGTGCGACTCCACCTTCCCCATTCGGGAGCTGTAATGTTTTTAAACTGATACGGGCTGCTCCTCCCTTCCAGATCAATTCCCTGAATATGGTATCTATCCTATGGAACCATTTTTTGTAAATCCATACTGGGGAATTGTGCAAAACATATAAAAGTTGGGGCAAAAAAATCATTTTAATTAGATTGCAGCGGCCCGCTGCAGATAGCGGAAGTTTCTTCCAGATTTTTACTTTCTCTTTAAATTTAGTCAAGAGTGGAATTAAGTTATTTGCTAGATATTTTTTGGGATCCTTTGTGATGTATACACCAAGGTATTTCATTTGATTGACTATTTGAAGTCGTACAGCTTCCTGGGGTAGGGCAATTTCCGTCTCGTCTATGGGTAAAAGGCTAGATTTTCCCCAATTGATCTTCAAGCCCGAGAAGCTCCCGAAGCTTCCCAGTTTTGACATCGTTTCTTTTAATGATCCTTGGGCATCCCCAAGTAATAGTAGGAGGTCGTCCGCGAAAAGGATCACCTTTTCCTCCTCAATCCCTCTTCTATAGCCTTTTATCGCTGGACATGATCTTATAGAAATAGCCAAGGGTTCGATCGCGAGGGCGAAGAGGAGGGGCGACAACGGGCACCCCTGCCTCGTCCCCCTCAGCAATCGAAACCTGGTAGAGTGGTCGTTGTTTATTCTGACCCTCGCCTCGGGTGATTTATACAGCAGTTTAACCCAGTTTATAAATGCTGGTCCTATCTGGAACTCCCTCAGAACTCTCCACAAATATCCCCACTCCAGAGTGTCAAAAGCCTTGGCCGCATCTAAAGAGAGAATAGCTCTCTGCCCCTCTTCATCGGAGGGTATTTGGAGATTCAATTGGACCCGTCGGATGTTTATACTCGTGGATCTCCCCGGTATAAACCCCGACTGGTCAGGGTGTACTAACCCCTCTATCACCCCATTGAGTCTGTTTGCCAGGACCTTTGCCAGAATTTTAGCATCTATGTTAAGCAGGGAGATGGGTCTATATGAAGAGGGCCTGAGTGGGTCCTTGTTCTCTTTAGGTAGCACTATAATGGTAGATTGCGTCATAGACACAGGGAGTTCTTTCTTTGTTGCTGACCAGTTGAGAGTCTTCAGCAACTCCGGGAGTAATACCCCCCCGAAGTGCCGATAGATCTCAACTGGTAAGCCATCGGGACCTGGTGATTTCTGTCCCGCCATTTCCCGCACAGTCTGCTGGATCTCTTTCAGCGTTATAGGGCCATCGAGCATGGCCCTATCCTCTTCCGAGAGACCGGGGACCGCCAAATCGTTAAAAAAGGCGTCCATTGAATTCCCTCCTCCCTCCTGGTTGGAGCTGTACAGTTCCTCATAGTAGTTTTTAAATCTGTTTACAATCTCAGGTGTATACGTAGATGTCCTATCCTTAGTAATGTTAATTATTGGTACTACGGATGGTGGTGAATTTGTTCTTACTAGGTGTGACAGCATTCGGCCTATGCCTTCCCCTTCCCCAAATGCAATTTGTTTGTAAAACATATGTTTGTTCTCTGCTTTTCTCACCATTATAAGACGGTATACTCGTTGTGCTTCTGCCCAGGCCCCTAATTTCTCGGTTGTCGGATCCTTTATATATTGTTTTTCTAGGAGGGTAACTCGTTCTGATGCCCTTGCTTCACTTTCCAAAAATTTTTTTTTTAATCTTGATATCTGTTGGATCAATAGCCCTCGAAGGAAAGCTTTAAGCGTATCCCACACAACTCCCTGAGGGGCGGTGCCGGCATTTAAATTGATGTATTCAACTAGGGCTTCTGATACTACCTGTGGATCTTTGATGAGTTCCAGCCATGAAGGACTAATTTTCCACTCCCTTAGGGAAGTACCCTCCCCTATATCCAGGGATACTATCACTGGTGAATGATCTGAGAGACCCCTTGGCAAATACTTTACATTGTTTACCATTATGGTCGCCTCCTCATTCCCCAGAGCTAGATCAATTCTGGACAGGGTAGAATGTGTTCTGGAAAAGCAGGAGTACCCCTGGCTTTGGGGGTTGTATGTTCTCCAGATGTCTTTCCAACCTGCCTCACCCATTACCTGGGATAGGCGGTCGTCGATCATCCCTCCCCGTTTTATCCCCTGTGGGAATCTGTCTAGTTTCTGGTCAATGACCATATTAAAGTCACCCACTATCAACAGAGGGACTCCCGGTTTGTCCAGCGCAAATTCTATCAATTCGTAAAGAATGTCTGTATTGAAAGGCGGAGGGATGTATATGTTGGCCAAAATCATAGTTCTATCTTCTATTGTACAGTGTATAAAAATATACCGTCCTTGTTCATCTGTTCTACTCTGTAGACAATTAAAAGGGACCCCCGCTTTAATCAGGGTACTAACCCCTCGGGAGTAGGTTGTGTGGAATGAATGGAACTGGGGCTTAAACCCTCCCCACCCCAATTGGGGTATAGTATTATTTGTAAGGTGTGTTTCCTGTAGACATACAAGCGTGGCCCTTTGGGTATTTACTGCTGCTAAAACTGCTGCTCTTTTTCCCCTGTCCCCCAATCCTCTTACGTTCCATGAACATATTGTGATTTTCTTCCGTGTTATCTGTGAGGTTTCAGTCATTAGTGTACTACGAAATTTTTTCTTAAAAATTGTGGTTCTAAATGTTTACTAAAATTATTTAAACTTGTGCCTGTGCTAGCTTCCTGTATCGTGTTAGTGTATAGAGAGAAAAAAAAGAAAATTACATAGAACATTATGTTCTCTTTGGTGAACCTATTCCATTCCTCCCTCCACCTTTCATTCCTACACTTCGTGTTACTCATTTCATTCATTTCATACCAGTTCATCCAATCGTGTCGTCCATACTTCCTATTCAAACCTCGCATTGCCTTTCTAGGCGTACCCGGGGACTTCTTGCTGTGACCTTTCCATACACACACTATTTGTAGCTCATTAAGTGTGAATTTACTCAAAATTACCCCCCCTCCCTTTCCCTCCCTATCCCAGCAACCCCATGTGCCAAGAAATTTACCATCAATGATAAGAAAAACTAACAACATAAAACGTCCTATACATCCTATACACCAGGAGAGCCTTGAGCTGTGTCCCTTCCATGTCAGCGACACCTTGCTCATTGATCTCCTCCTTCCCTACCCCCCCCTCTCCCCCCCCCCCCCCCCCCCCCCTCCCCCTGAGAAAAGCCCAAACCGTGCTGTGACTTAAAAATGGGTATTGAAAATTGTTTCTACCCCAGACTAAAGGGCAGAAAAAAAAGAAAAAACAATTAAGAAAAAAGAAGGGAAAGGCCAAAGGCTCAAAAAGGGGGGGACAAGGTCCTCCCAGTTAATAAGGCCATTAAATGTCCTATGACTACTAGAGTCTCTCCTTGTGGGCCACCAGCCATTCTTCTACCCCCTCCGGAGAGTCGAAGAAAATAGTCCCCCCAAGAGCGGTTAGTCGCAGTCTTGCCGGGTAGAGTAATGCATACGTCAGGTTTTCTTGACGTAATTTGCGTTTCACTTCTCCAAATTTTGCTCGCTTCTTTTGTAGGTCAGGGGAAAAATCTGGATAAAATGATATCCTGGAGCCCTTATATAGAATGTTGCCCATTTCTCTGGCTCTGCGGGTAATGGACACTTTGTCCTTAAAGTGTAAAATTTTAACCAGCAGGGGTCTTGGAGGGGCTCCCGACGGGGAAAGTCTGGAGGGGACTCTGTGCGCTCTCTCGATTGCGAAAAGTTGTGAGAAATTCTCCTGCCCAAACACCTCGATAAACCACTTCTCAAGGAACCCCACTGGGTCTGGGCCCTCACTGTACTCGGGTAGTCCCACTAGACGTATGTTCTTTCTCCTCATCCTATTTTCCATTTCGTCAATTTTGTTTTCTTGTTTAGCCAGCTGATCTTTCATAACTTTCATCTCTCGTTTAAGGGGGGCCAGGTCATCCTCGATCATTCCCACTCTGCCCTCCAAAGCTGAGGTCCTCTCCTGGACTTGTTGTATATCATGTCTCACATGGGAGAGCTCATCTTGAATTATTTTAAGTTGAGCCGTCACTTCTCTCAAGCAGTCTCTACAGGAATTCACAACATGCAGGACCTCTTTTAATGAAGGTTCAGGGTCCACTACAGCCCCCACCTCCGATAGTGTCTCTCGGGTTGCCTCAAGCGTTTGGTCCTGGGGTCTCCCCGTTGGGTCACCCAACTCCAATGCCAATGGAGGATTGCTCTGCCCTTGGCTTTTCCTTATACCTGCCACCCCGGATTGTTTATTAATATGTCCCTGCTGACCTTGCTGGGGATTTTTGGGGGGGGTCTGTCCTGGGATATGGGCGAATTTCTCCAGCTTTGCAGCTGTTTGACTTGCCGCTAGGCTTGCTTTGGTGGTGCGTTGTGACGGCATACTGCCACGCTGGCTCATGTAGTGTGTGCTGCAGATTTTCCACCAACCCACTCTACCTCAATTGCCCTCTTCCAGTAGACCAAATTATCGCAGCTGTAGTTAATTATCTTCCGCAAGCCAGCCAGTGATAATGGCCTAATATAGAGGGGTTCTTTGAGGGGGAGGGAGATTTTGCGCGTGTTATTTGGCTCCCTTCTGTCCAAAGTATCTCACCCTTAGACCATTAACTGTAGGGGTACAAATCAGTGGGCAATAGGCAGTATACTTAGAGATAGATGAATAATGTCCTGTACAATATTACAATATTAGGATTTGCCCCAGCTAGGCTTATCCTTCTCTCTTGGTTCAAATTCCAGGTATCCTTCAATCTGTCTAACAGCTGATCACTGGTCACTTTACAGGGTATCTTGACAGTGTAAAATCACTTACCCCTCAGGCGTCCTCAGACAGGGAGAAGCTCTCACTTTTCACCCCCTTAGATGGCTGTTGTCAGATCTTTTCAGGGTACCAGGGTATAGGAAAATCAAAAATTGTTGATCCGCGGTTTCACCCCTCCGGGGTCTATCGGACAGCTCTTTTAAATCCTTTGTGAGCTCCCTCAATGTTTTTCAATGTCAATGCTCGTCCCTCCGTGAGATTTTACTCTTTGGCCCCCCTTCGTCTCCGCTCTGTGGCGCTCCACTCACTCCTCTCTTTCTGCTCTATACCGCTGCTCGCAGATGCCGACAAGGATTTCTCATCTCTCATCTCCCCGGCGCATATAACTGACAGGGGAAGGGATAGCAGCCTATCAGTAGGCGCCGGCCACTCTCTCTCCGCGTCTGACCGTCAGCTGTCTGTCGTGCGTGGATGACGGAGCAGGGGAGGCAGCCTATCACGCCTCCAGGATCTCCTCGCTCGTTGCGCTTGGCGGGCTTTTCAAACTGAAGTTACAATTCAGCGTCGCCATATCCCACGGCTTTCACAGATCCATCACACGGCACTAGTAAAGCACATATAGACCGAGCTCATAGGCAGATCGCACGATTCTCAGGGGAAAAACGGAGGAGGCATAGAGAGAGGGACAGGCATCTACCCCGTCTCTCTCACACACGCACCCTCCTCCATCCGGTCACGCCCCCTCCGATCCAAGCAAACGACCGCGGCTCTTTAACCATGTGATTGGCTGTGTCCAATCGCAGCCGGTAACATGTAAACACGGAGATACCGGTAATCGGCTCTCCTCGCCTCACACTGACAGTGTGTGTGGCAAGGAGAGCCGATCAGCGGCATCTCCACACAGGAGGACATCTAGGAATGTAATCAGGGCACTGATGATCAGTGCCCTGTTTACAATATAGAAATATAGTGCCATCAATGCCAGCAACCGGTGCCCCCCACTGGCAGCAATCAGTGCCCATTAGCAATGCCAGTCAGTGATGCCCATCACTATGAATCAATGCGCATCTGTGTCGCCCATCAGTACCGCCTATCCTAGCCGCCTATCAGTGCCGATAAGTGCGGGATATTATGTATATATGGGGATTGTGTTTAATGAAAATTACCTTCTCCTCTTATGTGCTCATGTATAGGTTTGCCAGCGAAGGCAAAAATGTTGCCCCATTGACGGCCCACAAAGTTGAAGAAAGTACATCAAATGTAGAAATAGTTATGCTGGAGTAGGAACTCTATAGCTAAAACAATGAACACCTGTAACCTCTCATCATCATAAGAGCTATATTTAAATGTTCTTTTACCAATAATATAGGTAAATGATAAGGTATCGATGAGTTTAAGGACTATAGGTCCATAGTAACCCAGGTTAGACTAGTGTTTCATGTCAAATCCCTTAACCGCGAAAGGACATTTTTGGTGTCTTGAAGACTGGGGCTGCTCGTCTAAGCGGCGCTGCTTTTTGGCCTTTAGTGTGGTGCTTTTCACCCCACAAAAGGGCTTAAAAACCCCAGTGTTGCGGCGCTCCTGAAACACTTTTTAGGCGCCTCGGAATCGCTGCCCATTCATTGCAATGGGCAGGGGTGTTTTGGGAGCACTGTATACAGCACTCCCAAACCACCCCAAAGATGCCGCTTGCAGGACTATTCACTCAACTGCTCCAAAAGGGAGCCAGTATCAGCAACTGTAGGTTTACCTTTTGGTTGTTCTCTGGATTTCTGTACCTTTAGTAAATGGTGTAATACCTGTGTGATAGGACAATAAATGCACAAGTGCTATTTTTCACTAACAATCCCCTCACTACACTACACTTGTCTCTTCTGTGCCTGGTTCACACCACTGCGTTGCGGTGATTTTTTGGGCAGTGCGCGCTGAAAAAATGACTGCATCGTTGGACACCTGGAAAACTTTTGATACGGTCTTGTGGCCTTGTCTACAATATGCCTTGAGCTGCTCAGTTTTCAGGCCCCATTTCGATCTCTTCCTTATACTCTAGCCCCCAGACATAGTTTTTTTTTTATTCTAGGGGAATGAGGTAGGGCTGCCAACTCTTGTTTTTACTCTTTGCTTTAGTTATCAAACCCTAACACAAAAGATTTACTCCCATCGAGAGATTTTGAGTCATCATTATAAACTGTTCTTGTTTGCTGATGTCTATTTGTTTCAGCACCCCCTATTACAACCCCTAACCTACTTCAAGTCCTGCACCACTTTTTGCTTTTCTCAGGCCTTGAGGTTAACAAAGTCCCGTGCACTCAACTTTTTTCTTCAAGACCTCATCTTTCTCTTTTCAATGGATACTCCACTACTTACCTTACCTAGGCATTAATCTGACTAAAAACTACCCACCCATTCGTCATAAACGAACCTCTCCCCTGACCCAATGGGCACCCTTGCTAAGCTCTTGGCTAGGCAGAGTGACCGCAGTGAAGATTACGTTAACAACTCTCGGTTGTAGTTTTATTTTTATTTTTTTTAATAGCTTTTCACAGGTGCATTCTACACTGTCTGTGGTTGCCGAAAGGCTGCTCTATTCCTACAGAGACTGAGTAGTGGTCTTGGTCTCCCTCAACTACCAACTTATTACCATGCACCACAGCTAGCCCACATTAGTTTCACATCACCTGGGAAGTTCCACTGTGGATAGGTCTCGAAGTGGTCGACAGAAATTCTTTCTATAGATAATGTTTTTATGACTTAATCCCCCTGAACTCTCCTCACTGCCCGTTGCCATCTTTCATTCTCCACCCATTCTACCCAGCAATAGAATCCCCAAATTCCTTTGCCTTCTGGTCCACATTAAACCTTACTCGACTATACCAACTACCTGGCCCTAATGGAATTTTACCTTTTACAACTCTCCAATGGAACCACAAACTTCCCCATTCTGAGGTCTCTAGATATCTGAGTCAAACACTTATATGTAAACAGATATCAGGGCTACAACCAAATCCTGCTCTCAAAATGTGGCCGCTTTGAAAACTGATATATCTTGATGGAAGATGATATTTAGTCAAGACGCGGATCATGTTTGGCCCAACCTACTTGCCAGCCTGTTACAGGGGATGTGGGGAGACGGGAACCCATCTCCACATTTGGTGGACCTGTCCACCCATTACGAACCTTTTGATCTGAAGCATTATCACTGCTGCTAAACAAACACTAACAAAAGTCTACAAAAATGCCAAGTTACGCCTCACCAAAACCTAGCATAGGGTCAGCAGCCCATGATCCATGGAAAGATAGAAGCCAACCCTACAAGACAGAATTTCTGTATTTACCAAGCTATGGCGACCTTGGGTTGCTCACTTCCTCGTTGGTTTTGATGAATTCCTGATTGAGCCTTGATTTTATACCATTTTTGTTTCCCATTTCTCCTCCCATCATGATGCATACATGGTCATACCCCTGGGTTCCCCTCCAACTCTCCTACTCTTCCTTTACCCCCTCTCTACAAGTTATTCTGTTTGTGTGCTGTACTTCTTTTGTAAAACTCTGTACCATTATCTGAACGGTCCTTGTACTTCTGAATCTTGTATACAGCAACTGCTTTGTTATACTTATTGCAGATGCTAAAACATTTCTGTTGTGGCAAAAAAAACATTTTTAGAAGAAAAAAAGGACTGCCTCACTCACACAGTGGCCAATTGAACCTAATGAATTGTATGTGTGACGTTTCAATAAAGTTTAACCAGTTCGAGCCTGGGCCAATCCCGTCATTTGTCATACATGTAAAAAACTAATTTATTTTTTGCTAGAAAATTACCTTTGAGAATAAAATGGCGATTGATGCAATTATTTATGTCCTATGATATTTGCACACCAGTTTATCAAGCACTTTAATGATTAAACACAATATAACATTCACTTTTTCTTTTCTGAAAAGGGGATGTTACGCTGAGTAAATATATACCTAGCATGTCATTTAATTATTATTATTTTTATTATTTTGCACTGTACCTTTAATCTATCAACTTTATTGCTATCACAAGGGATGAACAAAAAAGGTGCTTTTTTATATTGTACCTGAAAACTAGAAAATTACAAAATCCTTGTTGCTTCCAGTTTCTGACATCCCACAGTGGGAGGAACAACATCAGTTTCTCCGTCTGTGTCTGGGAAGCCTTTGGCGCTAGTCGAAATCTTACCGAGCTCCCTGATTGGACATTTGGGCAGGATCCACATTAAAATAGCAGTCACTGTTTATTAAAGAAAAAACATAGTACACTTAGAGTTAAAATTCTTGTCAATCGGCGTAGGAAGTAGAAATCACCATTTTGGTAACATGAAGGCTGTATACAAGTGGTAGTAGCTCACAATCCCCCAGCCGGCATTAAATGGACCCGCTCTGACAGCTGTCTGAGGTCTGCTAATAGCGTTTTGTAGATGCGTTTCAAAGGACAACCTTTTTTTTTTTTTTTTTTTTAAAGTGTTACCGCCCTCTCTCTTCCCCATGTGTTTGTGGAGGTTACCGCGGGCAGTTGTTCAGTGGCGAAGGACGCAAACTATTGGTGGACTTCTGACAGCTATCAGAGCGGATCCTTTTGATGCTTGCTGGGAGATCGCAAACTGCTACCACTTGTATACAGCCTTCATGTTCCCAACATGGCGATTTTTACTTCCTACACTGATTGACCAGCGTTTTAACTGCAAGTGTGCTATGTTTTTTCTTTAATAAATGGTGACTGCTATTTTAATGTGGATTCCATGCTCCTGTCCTTGTATTTTTTAGCTCCATTGATTCTACCCGGATCCCCTATCTGGAAGCTGCCGGATCCTTGGACTTTACAGCCTGTTATTACCTTCCTGATGTCATGGAACTTTACCCTGGCCACTAATATTAGACATTGAAAGCTGGGACTTGTAGTACTCTGTTGTGGTTAGTGTACTTATTCCTGATTGGATGGGGTGCCTGGTAAAGGTAATCCAGTGGCTGTTACAGCCAGTTTTGTTTGAGAATCGGTACCTGAATCATGGTTGTAGCCTCCACCATAATCCCACTATAACCACTTTAACCACTTCAATACAGGGCACTTCCCATCTTCCTGCCAGGACAATTTTCACCTTTCAGCGCTGTCACAATTTGAATGACAATTGCGATGCCATGCAACACTGTATCCAAACAATTTTTTATCATTTTATTCCCACAAATGGAGCTTTCTTTTGGTGGTATTTGATCACCACTGGATTTCCTTCTTTTTTTTTTTTTGCTAAACAAACTAAAGACTGTCCTTTTTGAAAAAAAGTGTTTGTTATAAAATTTTGTTTTCTCCGTCACTGACTGGCACTGATGAGGCTGCACTAACGGGCACTGATAAGGTGGCACTGCTGAAGAGGCACTAATATGTAGAAATGATGGTCACTGGGGGGTACTGACAGGCACCTCTTTTGGGAGCTATGCTAATCAATTTGCTAATTATTAGAGAACACCACCCCCCCCCCCCCCCCCCCGACAGGAGAGCCGTTGATCGTTCCCGCCAGACTGCAACCCACACCAGCCAAAACGTAACCCAGTGTCTGGCGTGCATTAGCCCTCAGGACGTTAAACCTTGCTGAACACAGGAGGCATGGAGAGCCATATACCGTTGACTAAGATAAATTTGGAGAAAGTCTTTGGAATTGGTGTTTTGGCCCTTGAAAATTAGTGAAAATTGCAAACTTTGCCTAGGCGTCGGTAACACTAAAATGCATAGCATACTAGCTCGTTATGAATAACTTACCTGAGAACGAAGCGACCCTCGTCCACGACCTCTGCCGCCGCCATCAAACACGGAGTGACTTCCGGGTCACGCCGCTCCAGCGTTGTCATTCGCTGGAGCGGCAATGACGTCACTCCCGCGCATGCGCACGAGAGCGGCATATCGCCGTGATCTCGGCATGCTCAGTGCGCCTGCGCGCCGCTGTCTACGGCGCATGCGCCGTAGATAGCGGTGCCTTTTCTTTTCTAATTATCTCCTAAACCATGTAGATTTAGGAGATATTTATTGGACCTACAGGTAAGCCTTAATCTAGGCTTACCTGTAGGTCAAAGTGGTTTGTAAGGGTTTGCAACCACTTTAACCCCTTCTCTTACCAAACCCTCCTGAACAAAATTGTCATATCCTATATGTATACCTGTGGCTGTTTTGCCGTATCGCTGCAGTTTTCGGTGGTTCTCACCCTCCTGCTGGCTGTGTCTGCAGTAAGCATTCTAAAGTTGGCCTTAAGGCCCATACACACGATCTGACTTTTTGACAACCAACATGCAAATTAGCTGGTTTGGACCAACATCCGACCGTGTGTACGCTCCATCGGACCAACTTTTTCCAGGTTTCATCTGACTTTTGTTGGCTGTGCGAACGGACCAACTTTTGCCAACAAAAGTCCGATGGACCAAAGTCCGACCGTGTGTACACAAAACCAACGGACTTTTGTACAAACCAATGCAGAACCAATGCAAAAGATCAGACAACAATACAGAAGTTGACCAAAGGTGGCGGTAAAGAGCAGAAAAACCAAGTGATTTGGTGAAAGTTGGCTGAAAAAGTCCTGCCGTGTGTATGCAATACCAACTTGGGGCCAACGCCCTTTGGACAAAAATCCACGGGAAAGTTGGTCTACGGTCCGATCGTGTGTATGAGGCTTAACTCTAGCAGATTTTTGAACAACCATTTGTATGAATATTTGTATGAAAATTCTCAATACATTTGATGACTTGACAAATGCTGTTCAAGATATTTCTTTTGCTTTTGGAATTAATGTAATTTCCTGAATGCAAACCACAGTCACTGCTAGACAGCACTAATGATTAGAAAATCAAACAAATGTAAAATTAGAAATTTTTAACTAAATTCTACTAGTGTTTGGCAAGCTTTAGAGTTTGAAGTGGGGTGCCCCTTAAAAAATGTTTTTTTTAAAAGTAAGCAGCTACAAATACTGCAGCTGCTGACTTTTAAGAACCGGACACTTACCTGTCCCAGGGTCCAGCGATGCAGGGGAACAAAGCCGCCCCCCCCCCTCGTTCCCCGCTCCGCTCGCGGTGCCGGCATCCTTACTGTGGGCACCCGGCTGTGGCTTCACAGCCAGGCACCCACTGCAGATCCGCAAGCAGCACCGCACATCGTGATATGCCGCAGTCATCTGGGACGTGTCGCAGATGACTGACTGCGCCGAGGGGAAGTGACGTGTTTAGCCTAGGCTATGAAAGAGGCAGATTTCGTGGGACCATCTAGCAACAGGGAGAAATAGGTAAGTGACATAATTTTTTTTTTATCCAATTAATTCTTATTAGCTCATTTTGCTGCACATAGGTTAAAACTTGTAGATTTGGGGGAAACACCACTTTAATTGCTCCATCTTCTGACTTTGTAACCAAATAATAATTTGCAGATAATTTCAGAAAATCAGAATTTTGCTTAGAATAGCAAAATGTTGTTGAATTCTAGGATGGTCTGAGGTTTTGTGCAGCAAGAACAATGCATTTAGGGCAAACCAGTCAACAGCAGCATTGTTACAGTGGTAAGTCAAAACTTTAAAAAATGTTTATCTTTATTTTAAGGTATTGTATCATCACCAACCTTGACTTATCCCACCCAAGGATCTCCTAGGAGGAACAATTCGCAATCACGATTATTGTGGAGTCCAGGCTATGGTTCCAACTGAGAACTCTGTGCTAAACCAAAGACCTCAGCGATTTAAATTGTGTGCCTTGAGTCACAAATATGTCCCATGCCGGACAGCATGAGATCGATATTTTATACAGTTTGCATTGCTCCATGTTTGGTACTGTATTTTATTTGAACTGTTTTGTTTTTGTCTAGCTTGATCTAGTGTCTTAGTTTTATTTCTTGGGAATGTATTTTATGTGATTTCTCATTCTTCCACTGTTTTTTTTTTTTTCTTTCCAAAAGATTTGAACATATTTAACAAAGCAGAACATATTCAAATAGCAGTAATGTGTATGAACCAATCAGAATCCTTTTACAGATTTTAAAATGCCATTCTGAACTCTGATTGGTTTCACTATGCACTTCCTCACTTTTTGATCTGCTTTATTAAATACGCTAGAAAATGACCACTATGAGCAAGTTTCTCCTCAGGCCTGTCTTTGTTTTAGATTTTGTCTGAAATTAGAATGATTTCTCTATATGTTATGACTTTTGTTTAACTCAGGAATATTTTGCACTGACTAGCAACTGTAGCCTAATAATGTGAGTCTAACCAATCAGAAACAAGTAACTGTGAATTCTGATCTGTGTTTGTTACATACTTTACCTGTCAAATTACGAGCCAGTCGTTCTCACTGCCTCAAAATCTAAGATGCACAAGAGAACACTCTGTGAATATTTCAGTACAGCAACATGTGATTAAAATGTGCTGTCATACACCATCCATATACAGGCGTGCATTGCTGTAGGTGATTTTCTTTGCTTTAAGGGGACCCGACAGGAATAAAAATTTAAAATCAGGTCAGCAATGGCAGTTCCCAAAGGATACCTATCCTGACAGAAACATATAGGCCGCCATTGCTGACTTTCAGAAAATGCTAGTGGCCTGGCTTTCTCCGGCTTGAGTTTTTTTTTTACCTGAAATAAGTATGCAGGCTTTGAAATCCAGGTCAGTGAATTGACAAGTATTGAAATTATGATCCTACAAGCTATTCTTTTAGTTACTGTTCTATTTATTTTAAACCTCTACTTATTTTTTGCTTGATTTTAGAAATCATTTTATTTTTACATTGATTAGTTTGGTTGCTATACCAGTATACCGTTTTTTTTGGGTGGGGGGGGGGGGGGGGTGGATAACCACAGTTTAGGATGCTATTGAAGAAATGGCTTACCTTTCAGCAATGATTAAAGTTTAACATTTGGAAAAAAGAGATCCTGTTTGTCATCTGCAAAATTCCCCCCCATTTTTCTCCCTTACTGTCCCCCTTCAAAAGCTTTGACCCAAGAAGTAGGAAAGACTATTTATTTAAAATTAGATTTGGGAGTTGTGAAGTGAAATCCTTTGATCAATATCACACTCGCCTTCCCTCACCGTAAAAAGAAAAAAAATCTTGTAAAATATTTTTTTATTAAACGGATACCATTCTTAGTCCACTGGAAGTGTGTTTTTAAAAAGGATGCACCTAAAGCCACTTGCATTCCACATTTTATTTCTTACCTCATATTACATTTAGTCTGTTGAATTCTGTCTAAGGCTGTGTTTATTTTAGTTACCTCTATTAATTAGCATTGGGACAGAGTATAGTGAGTTTTTTGCATGCCACCTACAGTTAGATATTTTAATTTATTCTAATAAATTGACTGTGACCATTGGGGTCTTATTCGCTATGGGCAATACCTCCACTTTAATTTCTGCTGAGCTTAAGACGCCAGCCTTTTGGGGCACCATGAACAAGCTCCCAGCTATATAGGCTGATGCTTTTGTTTCCTTGCATATAATTATGCTCTTCCTCAAAGTGTGATGAGTTGTGACTTGGCATTTTCACTCACTGCTTTCAGATTGCAACAGGCATAAAACAGTCATGCATTACATATCTGTGTGTTTTGGACTATTCCAATCAAGCTTGTTCTTTAAAGATGGAAGAAAAGAAAATGGGGAGGTTCTATCCAGCAACCAATCAGTTTCTGGCTGTAATTTTCTTGGCACCTTTACTAATATTATATGTCATAAAATTAGATCAGGAGTTAATGGTGAAGGCACTTAAACTTCATTTCTGAGCACCCCAGAAGCTTCCTAAACCAAAGGCATTTATTATGCAAATGGAAATCTCAAACTCTCAAAATGCAGAATATGGCTACTACCTGGTAGCTACACTAAGTGCTGAAGGTACCACAAGCCAGTGGAATGTAAACAGAACATTCCATTACAACATGTACTGTCCTATTTTAATCTTGTGTGATACTAGCCTTGTGACAAATTTATACACCTATACAATACAGCACGCCATCTTAAAAACGGATGTATTAATGTAATCTGATCTAACACAGATGCAAAATGTTTTTGTATCCTCACTTTGATTGCGGTAGAGCCATGTAAATAAGGCTCTTCTGGGGAGCCATACATAGTGTATAGCTTAGATACAGTCTAATTATGCAAAGTAAATTAGTGCTTGTAAAAAAACTCTGACATTAAATATGAACAAAGCATATCCCTAGTGTGCACCTGTCTCAATCCAGATTACTAAGTGTCATTTCTTTCTGCTGCTTTATTCCTGTGCTATCTGCATGAGTCACTTCTGACAGGTTTTCCTGACACCAAGAGATAGAAGGGTGACATGGGAGGGAGCTCCAGCGCACAGCCTGTGATCGACAGCTTAAGCTTTGTTTCTTTGTGAGGGGGGGGGGGGGGGGGGGCTTCCCTTCAATCAGCTCTCCCCCTTCTGAGGCCTGCATATTGTAACTTTAGCTTTTTGCCCCCTGCTTTCTGAAAGCTCAGGTAAGCTGTATAAATTCTGCACTTTGAACTGATGTAGAGAAGAGTGCTTTAAATGCGTACAACTTATGTAGCAGGATTTGTTTCATCTCCTGTATATCACCTGAAGCTAGTCACTTCACTGGGTATATGTAAGGGGTTACAACCACTTTAAATATAGCTGTGCCTTGTTGCAAGGTATTATGTGATTATGAAATAGAGCTTTTGAGGGGGAATCGGCTAGGATAGCAAATAGGCTTATGGTGAATCATACCAAAATGTATTGAAAAGTCCTTCCTCTAAAGCTGCAAAGTTCTATTACTGTGGTCTTTTAAACAGGTTTGTGTCAGCACTGCCAATAGGTTCATTCTTCATATTGCATCTATTCCTTGCTTATATATCTGTGAAGACGTATGGTGCTTAAATTGAAGGACCTAAATATAAAACCAGTGCATAAAGTTCACAGTTCAAATGTCCATTATACTATGTACAGAAACTTTATCCATCCATACCAACATTCATATAATGAAATATTAACAAACTATATAGAGCCATAGATCTTTTCTCAGGAGGAGCATCTACTCAGTTTTGTATGTTTTATGTTACAATGGCCTGTCTGCACTATTTGAGGAAGGGGCTCTGTAAAACATGTACAGCTTTAATGAAGAGTTCCTGCACTATTTAAGAACATCTCAGATTTTGTGTTTTGTGTAAAAATGGCTTCAATAATTTAGTGTACATGTTT